>JAHLSL010013452.1:2375956-2473487 GCA_025920805.1 Petroica traversi | reverse complement strand
TGCTCCCAGCCCTGAGCCCCGTGCGGCTTGGGGCTCTCCTCAGCTCCCTCGCTCGAAACGGGCACTTGCCACGGAAAGGGTGGTGGAGGAGTTCAGGTTTGTTAATCCTTTTCCCAGATGTACACCCAGGAGGCACTGACAGTGATCGAGGAGAACCAGGTTCATGTGGCAAGCTGAGGCTTGGATCACGAGAGGAATCTCTCAAAGCGGCTGTTGTTATGGAGAAGAGAACCCTTCAGTGTCATCCCACAGCATTGAACTGTGTTTCTTCTGGAGCTGTGGATCACCTTTTTTCTCTTGAGTTAGTGACCATCATGTAGGCTTCAAGATCTATGGAGACTGACTAGTTCTTAGTAGTCGGTGTATGTTAGGGAGAGGAACGGAGGAAGCTTTGAAAGCTTTTATCAGTGCTCCAATAAAAGTTGGGGATCATTTGAACTATGAATTGCCTTGGACACATACTGCAGAATACTATTTGTATTTTTAATGATGGACTTTGTTCACTCCCACATGTATACCAATTTGAATTTCACATTTTCACACAAAACTGCATCTAATAAATAAACTTACGATAGACCAAGTGGTTGTCCGGAGTGTGAATTTTTAACCGGGAGTGTTAAAACTGGGGGTGAAGTACACTTCAAGTTGTTGCGGTGTGCCTTCTCAAAATGCAAATAATTGGGAGTTTTTACTATTACGTCTTTTTAATTATCTGGTGTTTGGAAGGAAGATTCTTGCAGACCTGTGTTTCTCTAGAAAATTTTCTGGATTAAAAAAACCCTTCTAAAGAACTGAGGCAGAAGTTGGTTTTATAATGTTTTCTTATTTTTTATGTCATTTAGAGGCTGGCTGAGGCCTTCAGGTTTGAGATAGGTTTCTTACAGCTTCAGAAGCTGAGGTCTGCTACAGCTCAAGTTGAATGTAAAAAGGTGAAATGCCATCATTTTCTATAAGTGCTGTTGAGACTATAACTTCTGAAAAGAGCCATTTCTTCACATAACGTGAACATAACCCTCTAATCAGAAATGCCTGTAGTGCTTGTTAAGTACGTGGATCTGCAGCTTCAAGTGTGTTCACAAAATGGAAAAACAATTTGGCACATGTAGTCAATATCTCCTTAATGAAAAAGTGTGGGTGGTGGTGCCTGGTTGTGGCTTTTGTTTTGTAAACTTAAGCATTCTCAAAAAGACTTGCCAAATGCGCAAGAACTACAGTAGCTACAGTACCAGCAGGAATTTCTTGTTTAATAGCAGTTTCCAATAAAGTATGAATACCTAAACAATGAAAAGAATCTGTCCAAATAGGACAAGACAGGACTCTCACAGGATACAGTGCTAGAAATAAGTAACTGTGTCAGGCATCCTTTTCAAAAGTTGCAGTTGTTGGCACATATAAAAAAAAAGGAGAGATTCTGGACTTTTCTAATAGGATGTGCAATTGTCTTTAAACTTCTGTGACAGTGGCATTAAATGGACTTTTTTTGCAAGACTGCTAAGTTCTCTGGAAGCTTGTATAAAGGATTCTCTACTTTTATACTTTATCTTGATAGTTAAATTATAAAACAAATCTGCAGGCTACAGAGGGGGGAAAAGGGTTTCAGTAAGATTCAAATATAAAAAGCCAGAGAAGAGATTTAGAGTATTTCCTCAAATTGATTGCTGCTTCCACATAGACTGCAGTAAATACTCCCTTGAATCAGTCAAGTTTGATATCACAAACTCATTCAGCCAAAACACTTGATGGTTAGTACAAAACAGAGTTTGGAATTGCCTGACACTGCAGCATCTACACATTCGAAGTACTTGGAGAGGTGGTACTACAGCTGTGTGAAGAGCTTTTACCTTACTCTATTTTTATTTAAGCTCTGTTTTATTCACTGATGTTCTGCTTTGTGTCCAATAAGCAGTCAAATCTTAAAGATACAGACCTCAGTTATTACTCCCAAATTTTGTCTTTAATTCTCCATCCCTTCTGGATTAGGATAGGTATGTGTCCTTTTTTTTGTTGTTGTTTACTTGTTGTGGTGTCTCCAGGTTTCAATGTCCTTTTTGTTGTTGTTGTTGTTCACTTGTGGCAGTGTCTCCAGGTTTCAGTGTCCTGCAGTGTTGAGTCTTTCTTCCTCTGGCCTGAGTGAATGCTGCTTCATTGGATTTGGAAGAGAGTGCATTACAGAAGAAAATGGGTACAATATACCGAAAAAACAGAACCCAGAACTATGCCATCTTGTTGTCCTCCTGTTTTATAATTTCAGTTCTTTGTTTCAAAATAATTTCATTTACATACTGATAATTTTCAAAACTATGAATTTCAAAATCATGGGGTTTTTTCATGTTTTTTTGATTCAAGGTTTTAAGTACCTATCTCTTTGCTTAGTTACCTGAGAAAAGGAAAACTTTAAAAAATTTATTTTGCTAACAGCAATTTTAGGAATACAGGTGGATTTGTCCTGTTTAAAATGTTTTTGCTTATAATTAACTTCTGCATACTAATTTGTTTTACACTGAATTAGAGTTTTATATGGGGGTGATTTTTATACAGGTAAGTTTTTTTATTAGAGAATGAGTTCAATTCAGGTTTGGATTTGGGGTTTGGGTGTTCAGAATTGTTTGTTTCTTTCCCCACATAAATACATAGAAACAATAGCAATATATAAAATATATTGTCATTAATATACATAAAATATATGTATTTGGCAATAATATCTTCACATTACTTTGCAGTATTTAAAGTATCAATACATACTCTTAATTTTCTTCAACATATATAAATTCACAGATGCAAATGAAGAAAAAAATTGTAGCCTTTCACTTCGTTGCTAACAATGAAGTGAAAGAATCACACAGAATCTACAAAAAAACTATTTTCTTTTATTCCTTAAGGAAGGGTTCAGTCTTAGCTGTAGACTAAGGGTAGCTCCTTACCCTTCTGTCCTGTGCATCATGTTAAGAAATTGTGATGAAATATGAATTTTAAAAAAGTTATATGTATGGAAGTGGTGGTTTAAAGCTGTATTTTTAGTGTTCCCAATAAGATCTTTCCTGTATATTTTTAAGTGATAACTGGCATCTGCATTGTAATAGTGGGAAGTTTAGGTGTAGCTGCCCTTGAAGCATTGTTCTGTAAAATATCCAAATTGCATTTACTGCCATGTGACTTCTAAAATAAAACCCTGTATCATTCAGAGAATAATAGCAGCATCTGATTAAAAAGCTCTTTTTAAAAAAGCTTGCAATTATTTCATGACTCTCAAGGCCAGTTGTTTGCTCTTTGTGCTGCCAAGAGTCTTTGTGCAGTCTGAATGTAGTTGTAGCAGAAAAGACGATAAAATGCATTACATTTAGAGGACATAAAGAGGCTGATTTAGATATAGCTATATAGAAGAGGAACTGTTATAAATCTGGGAAGATGGCAAATTGGTTGGATAATCCAAAGAAAGACAACATTTTGAGAGAGAGAATTACTATGGAAAGATGTAGCCATCAAACAACAGCTAATGGAATTATATTCCTATATATTGATATATATTTAACAAATAAAAATATTGAATGCAAATTTGGATAAAGTAAAATATTTGCACTGAGGAACAATTCTCCTGTGTCATGTACTGGCATGTCTTTGAAGTGAGGGCAAGCTTTGGAGAGCAGCTCTACCAACAGTCCTTAGCCCCTGCTGAGATTATTAGCAGTGGTGCTCATTAAGGGTAGTTTATTTCATGTGAAAATTTGTGAAAGCCAGAAGCCTGAGCATCTCCATTGTGCAAGTGCTGCAGAATTTTCAATGACCTCAGGTGCTTCCCATAGTTGTTTGCAGTTTGTCACCTGATTAATACAACTCTTTAACCACCCTGTGCGGTATTGGTTCTTAATAGAGGAATGAGCTACAATCAGCCAGCAGTATCCAGGTGCTGTGCTTTGACAAACTCACTTCTAAGTGCCTGACCCAGCCTGATCCTGGTTAGTGTGTTAGTGCTCGGGGCATACCCACAGGTGAGGTGGTTGCAAAGTGATGGCTGCCTGAAGAAATTGTATGGGCTGCTGAAATAACTGTTTGGTCAGGAATTGTAAATACTGAGCTGTGTCTGGCTTTTTTCATCCTTTTTAAGTTTGTAGTAGTTTTCCTGTGCTGTGGTCAGAATCACCTCTCTGGCATTTGTTGTTTCTTCATGTCGAAGAGTCTGCTTAGCTATAGAAAGCCTTAATTCCAGCTGAGGCTTTTATGAAGTGTAATTTTGAATTTATTACTGCTTTTCCTTCAGGTGTGATGGATTTATTTTTTTTTAAACATATAATTGTCAAAAATCTTGCCTTGCTTTTACACTTTGAAATAGTTTTCCTGCATTGCACTGGTGAGGAAGAAATGTTTAAAGGTGGATGCTGTAAAATAATTTAAAATTAATGCAGTGTACTCGAAATGTTTTCCCAAAGACTTTGAAAGTCTGTAAGATGCAAAAAAAAAAAAAAAAAAAAAAAAAAGAAATCCTATGAAAGATTTTTGTTTTCTTTGGGTTTAATTTCTTTTGGTGAGGTAAGAACTATAATTTCAGTAAGAGTTAATTATTGTATTACTCTGCATGATAAACATGAGTGACTAGATCTACTGTAGGGCTCAGTAAATAAGGCACTCAAAAACACCACTGATGCTCAGAAATTTAAATATAAGTTTTTTAATTATCTCAAGCAGATCCAGAAGGCTCTCTTGTCAGAGGAAAGTTTTACCTGTTTTACTTTTTAAGTATCTGATTATTGTAAAAGAAGCAGCTGCAAAACCGGTGTAAAAGTCAAATTTGACCCCATGACCCTGAGTCTTGTATTCCAGTGCTGAAAAGGGCACTAGCAATTGGAGGAGTGTGCATGAAAAGCTGCTCATCTCCTGGTTATGCTTAGGTTTGCTTGGCTAAATTTTAATAGTCTGGTTTGGAGGACATTCGGACAGGGGGTGAAGAAGGGGGCTTCAGGTGCCAGTCAGTGTTGTTGCTAGCCTTGTGTTGGGACCAGAGAAGCTTTTGTTTGTGTTCTGCCTGATAGAGTTTTATTTCAGCTTTTTGCTGAAGAAGCTTTTGTGTCCTCAGTGGGTGTTTCTCTGTCTCCTTAGTGCTGCTGATCATGGCAAAATGAAGACTCTTGCAAGATCTGTCTCTGGCCACTTAAGAGACTATAAGAGTGGCTAGAAAAAGACTGAATGTATCTGGCTAAAAAACAGATGGGAACATTGCTGACCATATGGGTTAGAAGCCCTTGTTGCACTGAAGATTTCCATGTAAATGCTGCTAAGAAAAATGCTAGACTTCACAAAAATGGTGGAGAAAAACAGTTGCAGTGGTGCAGCAAAGTTGTGTTCATGCTCTTCCTTTCCTGAGAATAAATTTATGAGGACTGAGATACATTTAACTGCCAATCTAGGCCCAAAAATAATACAACATTGTTTCTGTCTTCACTTGGTCTTTGCATGGATCCTTGGGTGAGACATAGGATAGAAAATACCGTCTTTTACAAGTCTGCTTCTCCAGTGGTTTTAGGTTGGTTAGCATCTACTAAATTTTTATACAGTTTTTTGTGGCTTTTTTGTGCCTTTTATGAGCTAGCTGTAAGCAGTGTTTCCATTCCACCCTAGTAAATTATCAAGGCTTTGTCTCCTGGCCTAAGCATCCTGAGAAAATGCACACAGGTGTATGATGGTGTCTCTGACCTGGTGCCATTCTTACTACTCTTCTGCAGTTTTTCCTTTTATTTGTTCCCTCACCCACCTCTACCACACTGAATCACCTTGACTTTTCTGTTACAGATCTCTAGAGCAGATTCTGATGCACCCTGGAATGCTCTATTTTTTGAGTGGGTTGGCACAAAAAGTACTTTTCAGCTGCATTCAGTACTGCATTTGAAGCTAAATTAATGCTGGGAACCAATGGATGCACTCAGCTCTCAAACTACAATCACATGAGTTTTATTTCTGTACTTTATACATTAAATTTTACCAGGAGCCAAAAGTTTTCCCTTTCTGTATGCCAAGTAGCACTCTAATCTCAGAGAAACTGAGTATATCATTGTGTTAACCCATGCTTACTGCCAAATAGGATTGGAAGTCTTTATGTTTCCCACGTGTTAAGCTATTCTGAGCAGCTCATTCAGTACCAGTTCACAAAGCAGTTCGCAGGCGTTAGACACAATGTAAAATATAGGCAAGCTGCTGTTTTATTAAGAAAACACAGCTGAAGAGTCTCACACAACAACTTAAAGCTTAGAGAGCTTATTCAAGATGTGGCTTTGGTTCTTGGCATAAAGAAATTCCAGCTCATTGTCTCACTTTCTAAGAGCTTGCTTAGCTTTGACAGTGGGGAACTGTGTTTTACTGAGACTCTTCTACACTACAGAAAAATTGAATGCAATATCTCTGAGACAGAAATGAAGCATTTTGCTGATCTGCCTAAGTGTTTAACTTACTGTGTAACAGAAGCCACAGTTCAGTGGGAATTAAAGAGCTTGGCTCTCAGATTTTCCTGCAGAGAGCTACTGCACAGTGATTTCTAATGGTGCTACCTGTTGTTATATTTATGCCTATATTTCATTTCTTTTCCCCCTTCATAGTTCATTCTGTTAATTCCCTTTTAACAATCCTGTTATATAGTGTAATGATTTTCATCCATAATTTTTAATTGTAGGGAATTTTTGTCTTTCTCTTTAGAAATTCTAAGAAAAGAGGTCCACAACATAGATTTAATTGAATCATGGGATCAACTCTTCACTTTAAAAGATTTCCACATACTCTGTGGATATACTGAAAAAACAGAGGTCATTTTTAGGATAGGAGAGATCTTACCCTGAGGGTGTTGACTGACAATGCCTACACATTGGTTTTCTTAACTCATGAGCAGAGTCCTTACTGTACTGATGCCTCAGGAAGAAAAGGAGAAAGGTGTTTTTATAAGCTTCT
Source organism: Petroica traversi (assembly GCA_025920805.1). NCBI lineage: Eukaryota > Metazoa > Chordata > Aves > Passeriformes > Petroicidae > Petroica > Petroica traversi. The sequence continues at coordinate 2,466,560 of JAHLSL010013452.1, read as the reverse complement.
GATGTGGAATGTGAAAATGTGTAATTCTGTCTGTGTTAAAACAACAAACCAAAATATTGTCATTGTGCACTCTTTGCAATAAGAATGAAATAAAACAGAGGCTAGAAAAGCTGTCAGTTTTTTTGAGTAAAAACATCTGTGTTAATATGTATGTGAGCTTTAACATGTGATAAAGTTTGATCATGAACACATGATCCTGAGTCTCTGCAATCACTTTATAAACTTACCTAAATTTTTTTCCCTTTAGGCATAGGTATGAAAACTTACTTTGTCCTTTTCATTCTCTGTCTCTTCAGTGACATGATTTTTCAGAACATTTATGCAGTCTCATACTTTTAATAATTTAGATAGCAGCTGTCTAATTAAGAAATTTTTTTTTAGCTACTAGCATAAATTTTGTGAAATGAAATTTGGATTATGATGCAGTGTATTATGAATCCCATTTAATTGAATCTATGAGGGTTCTATGGTTGCAAAGTTAGGACAACTGCAAACTTCAGTGATACTGGCTCACTAAAAAAATTGTCAGACATGCATTTATAATAATCTTCTATGGAATGTTAAATGCATTATACAGCACTTTTTTATTGAAATGGCTCACAGACTTTCTGGAATAGAGAAAGTATTAGAGAAAGTTATTTGTACAGCTCATTTTTTTGAAAAACAATATGGTCTTATACCAATATGGAAGATAATGAAATAGTGTGATTCACTATAACATCTATTGAGCTGGGTCATGACAATTAAAAGAAAGAGTGAGGCAGGTTCAGTGCATCAGTTAAACACAGTTAACTAAGATGTTGCAGAGCAATGGACATTTCTCTTTAGGTGCCTCATTTTTTCTTCTGAGTAATCCTTCATAATTTGAAGAAAAGGTTAAATGCCATGTAGTGGAGCTATGCACCACTGCAGATTTGGAGACCTTGCCATTTTTATAAGATCTGTAGGAGATAGCTTTTCACCTGCATGTTCATAACTTGGCTAGTTTTACCAGACAACTGAGTGGGAGTACGATTTAGTACATATTAATACTATTACATGTAAATAATATGAGGAAAAATAGTGGAGAGTATTAGAGGCTAAGGGCTCTGTAGTTTCATATCTTTGCAATGGTGGTGGGAATACATGCGTGTATGTGAATGCATACACATACAGACTCTAATCTCTATGGAATTTTTTATTCAGCAGTTTTTTCTGAATACAGACCAAGTACACACCAAGTTACAGGATAGAAATAGTCTCTCTCCACGTCTGTCGCCGAGGCGCTCGTTTCCCCTTCTGTTTCAGTGTGCTTCAGCTTTCAGGAGCCAGGACGGGAGCACATGCCTGCTTGTGTGCAGATTTTTATGAAGGTTATGGTGGACAAATGGGTTTTGTGGGCCTATCCTTCCTCTCATGCCCACTGGTTATTCCCAGTACTTGAAGCAAAGATTCAAAGGCATCTAGAGACAATGGTGGAGTCCAGACAAAAAAAGTCAGACAAAAGAGATGAGTCTATGTGTCCCACCTGTCTTTACTCTATGTGTCCCACCTGTCCCACTGAATTCTTATTTCCTTTGCCCCCAAGGCTGCTGGAGATGGCACATTCTCATTTCAATGTGATTAGATTAATTTTCTAGAGATTAACTTGAATTTAAGGCTTTATACAGTTATACTCTACTTCAGCCTGGAATTATTTTTTTGCTTTTGTTCTCTTTTTTTTCCTTCTTGCTATGCACCTCTTGCTGACTATTGATTCTTTTAGGTACTGCTAATGTTTTGGGAGACAGGGAAAAATTATTCACTCAAACAGTAGTCTTTTGGAAGCTAGCATAAGTACTGATGTGATAAAAGCCAACAAAATTTGACCCTTCTGAAGTGATGGTATTATACTGATATTCTGTGTTCGTGTTGCAAAAGAATAATCACTAAAATGAATTCTACTTGACCTAAAGCTGGGGATTTAAGGTGACAAAGCTGCATGAGCTGCACTTGCCTTAAATGTGTTTTAAAGCTGGGAATTATAAAGAATGCAATTTCTCAATGTTTGGGTAAGTCTTTCTATGTTACAGCAGAAAAGTGGAAATCAGGGTGCCCAGATAACAGGTTGTCTGTAATCTATTTTTATGCAAGGTTTCAAGTTTCAATTAGCATTTAAAAATTATTAAATAAAATATGCAAACTATTTACAAATTTTACAGATTGATGTCTTTAATTTTTGTGTGCTTTTAATCTGTATCCACCTATAAAATTGATGTGCATGGCTACCAGTCTACTTCAGAGAGAGGCTTCTCATTCTGTTGCTGATTTAATTATTTACTGAAAAATAGTCCTTAAATATTCTCTAAGTGAAGATTTATTGCCATCACGGAAACATGGTATTCCTTTTGCAGCTGTGGTAGTCCCATTTTAACCCTAGAAATTGAAATCAACATATCCTTAATGTTAAACTGTAGTTTTTCTGCTTGCTGAGTGAAGTTATATCATTCGGTTCCAAGGACCTGTGAGCCTTCAGGTTCCTGAGATGAGCCTGCTCCTCTCCTAGAGTGGGTCATTCTACATTCTCCCACTCTCTGCCTTTGCCTCCAGCAAATTAATAAATCTACCCTACCAGTGTAGGGGTTCTTTATAAATTTGTTTGACTGAACTAGTGACTGGCATTTCTGGTTAAGACAAGAAAGCCATTCATGGTGGAATCATAATTTAGTAAAATGCTGCTGCTTAACACTCAAGAATATAAGAGACAGTCCATATCCCTGAGTTTGGTGAAAAGTTCTGTTGGTATTTATGAAAAAATCAGTACAGTTTTAAGTAAAGCAAATAAAAAACGAGGTAACAATTCTGCATTTTGTCAGTTAAGAATCCCATGTCTTTTGTGTTTTCCATAAAGAACAGTTTTCTTATTTTTTCTTCATGCTGCTAACAAATGGCTCTATCTTAACTGATTTGGAAATAGTTTGCCTGAAAATAATTTGCCTTGCTCATTTCTACAGAAAATATATTTTTATTTTGTTTAAATCCCTATTCAAATGGTGCTCACATTTTAGCATCATGGAAATGACATTGAATTTATAATGAAACACATCGTCGTGGTATGTCTTGCAAGTGAAAACTCTGTCTGTAAGAGAAGCAATAATAGTGTTTTTCTCATTATATTGTTTCACTGACCTAAGGTCTACCTTGCAAGAGCATGACAGTAAAGTCAATCTGAATTAGCACTAGGTCGCCTTTAGTTGCCAATGGGTTTGGGAAAAATTACAAGAGAACATCAAATTCAATGTGGTAATTCTTCCATGATACTTGATCAACTGCTAGCTGTCAGTATTTCAGAGAATTTTGAAGTGATTGTAGAGTATGGGGAAAGTTATATTGAAGGGATGGGACAATGAACAGTGCAGGAAAAAAATGAAGACATGGAAGAAACAGTCAACAAGTCATAACTTGTTGGATCGTTTGCAGCACAAACTGGAAAGGAACTAGTGAAATTACAGGCTGAGGCTTGAGGAGGGTGTTCAGGTAAAGAGAAGGGAAAATGAGCACAAATAAGTAGGTAAATTTGAAAAATTTAGATAGTATTAAAATGCAAAATTTTATAAGTGGTGAAAAATTGTGAGGCAGGGTAACGTCTCAAAAAAAAAGTTAGTGGGGAAAGCTGCAAAATGTTTCTTTTTTTCCTGTTAAGTAAATGAAAGTGCTGTAACATGATATAGAAAAAATCCCAGTGTGTAAAATGACTCACTTGATTGAGACAGTGTGTCATTACCATCTTACTGGTTCTGCAAAGCTGCTGAAAGGGCTCCTTGTGATTTGAGCTGGAGACGACGATGCTGAATTTTGAATATGTAGGCTGATAATCTTAATAAATAACTTCTACCAGGATCAGTCCTATGGAAGACAGCAGAAATAATTGTGGCGTGAGGGTCTATATTGTATAAGCATAATGCAGTCTAACTTATAAATCTGGAAAACTTCTGGTGACAGGAGCAGAACAGCCAAATTAGTATGGAACAAAGATTATTCTCAAGAAACTCAGTTGTCATTGGTGACAAAGTAGATAAACTAGATAGTTACTGTGAACATGACAGCTGTGGTAATAAATGACTGAATATTCGCTGAACTGTTGTTTATACATGGAGTCTTGTTTTACAGCAATAGAAATCTCGTCACTGTAAACCTTGAGTAAGGGTACATGGATGAAAGGAGAGCACAGAAACTGCACCTAATAAAATGTAGAAGTGACTATTTGCTTGCCTCAGCAGGCTGAGGATTGCTGTGCCATAGCACCCACATCCCCTTCCCTGATCTCAGACCTTTCCTCCAGAGCGATCACCAGCAAAGGACCAGGCTGCAAGTCCCAGGAGGCACATTTTGCTTCTGGGTGAGAGAGGCACTGGGTGTGCCATGTTGTCATGGGTATGGTGCACATACCCAGCAGGAGTTGGTGTGGAGCAGAGCAGGTGCCAAGGGCTACCTGCAGCTCTGGGCATTCAGCCAGCCCTGTGTGAGCCCATTTCGTTTTGAGCAGTGGATATTCCCATGATTGCTCATGGAAGGAATGAGCCAGCAGCTAATAACAGTGGTGGTACATTCTTGCTGAGAAATCCTTGTGAGGAATTTTGCAATGAAGGGTGTTCCTGTAGCAGGTCCATTTGTGTACCAGCTCTGATTTGCTGGGTATTTCCATGTCATTTCCTCACATAAGTGGGCAGGATGAGCTGTCACTGGTTTTCTGTGCACAAAATGAGTCTGTTAAATGTGAAGCAATCTGCAAAGACACCTCTCTCTGCTTTGCCACCCTGATACCAGCAAGGCTGCCATGGACATCTGCTCACAGGCTCTGTTTGTGTAGGAATCTAATTGTGTCAATATGTTCCTGTTTGGGAAATGTAGACTAATAAATTCTGTTAGATGTTAATAAGTTTGTGGGTGTTGATTGGCTTGAGACCATCAAAGGTAGAGTTACATGGGAATTAATACTCTACTGAAGACCTGAGAGAAGTCCTAGTGTCTGAAGCTGACTTGCCTTTTTATTATGAGGGAAAGGAAAGAGAACATGCATGATGCAACATTTTTAAAAGAGACTATTTTGATAAATAGAGGTGGCAATTATTATTATTTTACTGTTAAACAATGAACATTCCCCTTTTTTTCCCTTCAAAAGCAAAAAACACTGACAGGATGGAGCTAGGATTTTTAAATGAATAGCACTGATAAATTAAAATAAGATGCTTGTAATGATGGAAAATTACCATTTTCAATGATGTTGAGGTGCAGTAGATTGCAGAGCTATTTCACAGGAAATCTTTTGAGTACCATTAGTGTTTATCCTCCACAATTCAGCATATATTTTTGCTAACTCATTACTTTGAGAGAAGTACTTAAATAATCCCAAAATTTCAAAGGCAAATCAAATAAACAGAAGATAATAATTGAAGAAAGCTCTTTTATTTTTTTTCCTTGTTCATAGTATAAAGTGAAATTGCTAGTAATTATGGGGCAGCAAGGGGACATGGTTTCTAGCTGGGTTTCTTACAAATTCATTGTGGGAACAATAACTGTTTTGAGTGTGTGTCTATATCCTCTTGTATTTCTTTCTGATTTTACTCAATTTGAGACTGGCTATTCTTCTTTTTTTAAATCTAAGGCAATTTCATCCAGCTTTTAAAAGCAGACTCTCAAAAAGCTTCTTTGCAACTGAGCTGCAGAGGTCAGAAGAATAGACCAGGGACAGTTGAAGGGTAAAGGGATGTAAACCTTTTAACTAGGCACAGTTGACAAGGGAAAATATCACTGGGAATATATCCAAGCCCAGCAGATCAGAGATAGGTTCAGTTAGATTTGTTGATTAGTCTAGTCCACTGGATGAATATATGCAATTCTAAAGGTATATACTCATATATATTCACTATCAGAGTAATTTACCTATGTATATGTGCATATGAGTCCATGTATATAAGGATATGAATGTGTGTATATAAATATGTGTGTATGTATAAATTTGACTGTAGAGCATACATTAAGAACAGCTCATCTGCTTAAACTATACAAATCTGTTGCATCTGAGTGAGAAGGCAAAAAGGAGAGGGAGAAGAATTTTTCATGACAGTTAATGTTAGAGATTTTTTCCTCACATTCTAATTGCATGCATAAAAACCAGAAGATTCAACCTGAAAATATTTACTAGACACCTCTGTGATCTGTGCAATAGTATTCCCAGTTCCACTGCTTACAGCCAAAAATTTATTTCTTTTTAAAAAAAAATTTATTTATTTGTTTGTTTGTTTGTTTATTATTTCTTCTCTGGAAAAAGACTAAAAACTTTTCCCCCTTCCCTTTCTCTTGTATTTTCATGATTTAGAGGCCTTTACTTTAAGCACAATTCAGCAACTCCATTTAAATAATCATGATTTATTAATAATCAAGATAAAAAATTCTTTACACTGAATGTATAATTAAACGAGTATTTTCTCGACTTCAGAATTCATCTGAGAGATTATTTGCTTCCCTCAAAACTTCATTCCCAGCCATTGGTCTTCTCAATCAAGTTAAAGTAAAGTTGCTTTAATATCTTAGGCATCTCTGTTGCATAGGGTGAAGCAAAGGAGCAAATTTACATTTACCAGCTAGGGTGGATTTATGAGCTTCTAGCACAGCCTATATCCACTCCAAAGAAGACACATTTTACCTTATTACACAGATTCCTTTGCTCAGAATAAACATGATTACTTCAAAATTACAGAGACATGTTAGTTTGGTGGGGGAGCAAGGCACAATCTTTCATTTCAGGGTGTGTTAATGCATTTAATATTGTATTTTTGAAACTGAAACAAAGTATTTTGATATCTCAGAAATGTGATAGAGATCCCCAATCAGAATTATTTTCTATTTTTTTTAATATTACTCTGAATTAGAACAAAAATATTTTATTTTGGTTTGCTTTACAAGATTGCCTGTGATGGGCAGTTTACAGCAGAGCTCTGTGACACAGATCTTATTTAATGTTTCTCTTATGCTCTATGTAAATCTTGCAAGTACTGTGTAAATCAAAATCTGGCTTTGTTTAACAACCTATGTTTTTCTTTCTTCACATATACATAGACATCAAGTATAGAGTGAAACTTCTCTGAGTATGAAGCTTTGTGGAAAAGAATGTTGCTCTGCTTTGTATTTTACTGTACAGTGGGTGCAGTTTAATATATCTCTGTTTCCATTAAATTGAAATATGTTATTGTTAGAAAACTGTCAAAATACTCTTGATTGTAGGATCTATCAGCTATTATGAATCTTCACTAAATTAGTTTCTTCTAAGAAATGCAAAGACTGTCTTTTAACTGAGTGGTGTGGTAATTTTAATTTGTTTTTAAAAAGTCTTCTCCTAACTGGCTTTTCCTAGCACAACATTTTACATTCTGTCTGGTTTTGAGGGCTTTGAAGTAGTAATTTCCTGAAAAATATCTAAATCTGGCAGATGTGGAAAATACCTGAAAAGGACTTTTTTAAGTCACAGAAGCTTATCTGAGTTATCAAGAAGCTTTGTGTTTTTAGGGAAAGAGAGTGGTCCATGCCTAGAAGCTCACGTGGAGAAAATTGCAGTTTGTTTTACTGTTATATCTGCTTCATCTGAAAATTTTGACAGGAGCTGTAGTGATGATGGCCCTACAGAGCAGAATAAGCTATTTTTAAGATACTCTTACTGATGAAAGCAATCTGTAGGTTTCAGGGAATACTCTTCACATGAAACAAACCCAGTGAAAGCGATGAATTGATGCAGGTGAACTTCACTGGGTCAATAAAATATATTTACTAGTATTAAAAGAATATAGCCTTTTTTCTTTCTTCTCTGTGAGGTGTTTGTAACAACTTTATAGTGTCACGAGAGTAACAAAATATTTTTTGTTATGCTTACAATAAGTTATCTGAAATTTGGACTGAAAAAATACTTAATTACTGTTCAAGTTAAGATTAACATCTCAAGTGGACATTCCTCTCATGAAACAAAAAAATTATGAGTGTAGAAAAATACTAAACTTTACAAAATTAAATCCAGGCAATAGGGACTGTAGAGGAAGGCTGAAGGCATACTTTCATGATCATTTTTTTGCATTGTATACTATTTAAGCAGCTCTGCCTGCTTCAGAATGTCTTTAAAAAACCCATCATCATGGTTTTAGTGAAGGATCAAACACTGGAATGTATCTTTCAAGAGGGAAATAGAAGATTGTGAAGTTTTTCTTCAAACAAAACATTCAGTGGTGTCAGTCTGAGCTTGCTTTCTCTAAGTATGTGTCCCTGCATGCTGAAACCTGATAGCTTAGCTTTGCTTAAAGTATGTGCATTAAACTAAAGCAGCTGGGGAAAAAAACCCAACAGTGATTCATGACAGTCAATAGAAAGCCTTTTAATTGACAGTTTCAGGAAGAACTCTGCTAGATGTTCTTTGTTTCTCTTGAAATCAATGTTTGTCCAGTTTGATGATATAATTTTTGTGAAAGGTAATTTTCATTCACCCTAGTGAACCACAGTGACTCATTGTCCATAAGCATGGTAACTTATTGTCCATAAGCATTATCCATAAGCATGGTGTTTTCTCTCATTCTGTGTAAAATTGAGCAGTGAATATGAAGTTAATGTAGGTTAAGTGCTTCAGGCATATTTCAATTCAGTATTAACAAAGATTGGAGCACTTCCAAAATACTTAGGGTGTACCACTTTCAGTTATTTTCATTTTAAATTAAGGGCAAGAGTTTCTTTAAAAATGTAAGATATTCTCAATTGAGGGACTAATCAAGGAACTTCATGATATATGTAGAGCAAGCATTAAATAAAGACAAAAGTGGTATTATGTTCCAATCCAGAAACATGTGCTAGATGTAAGCATGTGTCTCTGCATAGGTGGACGGGAGATTATATGTGCATTGTCTATATCGTGGATAGATTCTGTGAGATGCTGAAAGTGGGAAAAACAGAATGATTTTAAGAATCCATGGACATTAAAAATATTGACAGCAGGCATAAGAGAGATAAAGGGAATGTATTTAAAATTGGAGATGTCATAGGGTAAGTGTTGAAAGAAATCTTATTTATTTCAAGGAGGAAGAATTATGTCTCAGGTTATGAAAGATCTTGCTAACAAAAAAACCCCACAGTGATTTTAGTACTCATAAAAATCTGTCAAGAAAACAAATAATAAGCATGTTAGTGGCTCTGTTTTATTATGTAATCATGTGTAGTGTGAATGCATTATGTTTAAATTCTGCTCAAATGCTAAAGTTTTCTGTTGTGCACAGGGCTTGACAACACCCACACTCTATTTAAAATTCCCTTTTGTTTCAAAGTATGATCCTAAATACTGCATGGGCATTTGTCAGATTGTATTTATTGAGGTGAAAAAAGTCAATGAAAAATATCAGTGTGACCTTCCAAAGTGTATAAATGCCTTTCGCCTTCACTGCCAACAGAATAAGTCTCTTACTTTCTTTTGAAAATCAATGATTTTACTAGTTGCAATAATGTGTTCTGAAGAGAAATGGGAAAAGTCAATGGGAAATGAACTGTTAAAAGGCCAGAGAACAAAATACAGGTTAAGCTATAATGTATACCAGAGCTAAAACTCTTTTAAAAAATATTTTTCTAATTTATGAAAAGTAGCTAACTGGTTACTTTTTTTTTTAGTCATAGCCACATGACTAGTTCTATGCTAGAGTAGCTAAGCAGAGTCGATGGGACTACATCAGGGTTTGTGTACAGTAAAAATTAAGAGGAGTACTCTGTGTAAACACAGGGTTTAAAAATTTAAGAACGCATTCAAAATATTGTGAGTTTCCATAGAATCTTTTGTGCTGTTTTAGCTTTAGTATTTAATTATAAAATATTTTGTAATAGTTTCAGCAAGACTCCAGTTGTACAAAAAATAGCACATAGAAGAGCCAGCAATCTCTGTAAGCAATGGCTTGTATGCTGCTGAGTCATCTCTGCCTTTAGAGGTTCACACCAGTATTTGTTGTCTTCCTGAATTCAGGTTCCTCAGAATGACAAATGTAATGCTAATGGGTTAATTTTTGAAAACTTATTTCATTGAAAATTTTTTTCAATGAACATTATTTCAGGTGGCAAAAATTAAAATCTAACAGGCACTTAATCTTAAAAATCATAGTTTTCAATACTTTCATCCAATTTATGGCTAAAAGTTTGATATGTAGAAATATTAAAATCCTGATTGGAAAATGAGTTTCATTTTGGTAACACGCTGAATTTTTGGAACCAGTAATGTCCCTGAATATGGCTAATTACTGCCAGTAACCAGTAGTTAGACCGTCATGCTAAAGAGAAAGAAAAGCCAATGGTACAATTTGCAGTTAACAACCATTATTTATACTGTTACTACAGCAAAACTATTTTTTTGTTTAATTATGTATTAAAAATATGGCATTTATTGGTAATTTAATTCATAATACTACTGAGATTTTTTTAAAGTTATAGCACTCAGTAAAGATAGGTGAACAAGCACACCGTAAACATCTTTCATTCTTTCTTCTTCTTGTTTAAAAGGATTTCCTCTTTAGGTAGGGGGAAAACCGTATGCTTTATCCTGCTGAGAACACCAGTAAATATGATAAATACAATGGACATTGATGGCATGAATTCTCATTTCCTATTCCATGGACTGATTTAACAACATTTTGCATAGATTGTGTCCTGCTTCTTTATGACTCATCTCTACTTAGAATGGCTATGGGAAAGTAGAGAATTTATGTAGCTTTTCCCACCTAAAATCCCATTCATAAAGACCTTAAGATTGAGTCTGTCTTTTTGTAAACATCTGCTCTGTCTGCAAATAGCATTTAAATGGAAGGAATATTATTTTCAATGGTTTGAGTTTCACTTACTGATACTGGAAGATACGGTGAGCTTGTTTCTTTCAGCACACCAGTGTGTGCCTTCATTTCTCTATCAAAACATGTATTTTCTGGAAAAGTTGTTGCCAGTTGACCACATTACTGCAGGCCTTGAGCACAAGGAACTTGCACGAGACAAGCTCTGTTCTAGAGATTATGGGGACCTTTAGCTTGCAATTTAGCAGAACAAAAAATTTATCAAGTTTGTCCATATTAGTATTTCAATTACTTCTGAATACTGTAAGAAAAGCTGACCAGTCTGCCTCTGGAGATCATGCTTAGACAGTGTTTAGAATATCCTAAAATACAATTGTTCTTATGCATGCAAAAAGCCGTAGGGGTGGAACTAGTGTGGGGATATTTTTTTCATTAAAATGAGGTTGAAGACCTCCCTCTATATCTCATTTATACTTAAAACTACACACCAAGTTTTAGTGAGGTCATTCTTTTCTGTTTGCATGGCTCCAGACCAGTTCACGTTATATCAATGCCTTAGGTTGGATTGCTTTTGAATTTTTTCCAAAGACAGAGAAAAATAAGTATTAAGAGAGAAAAAAATAATAAGAAAGGGAAAAGATAGAGAAAACATATATGAAACATAGTTTAATATATTCAGTTTATGATAAAAGTAAAAAAACTTGAAATTAGTAAGGAGGCTGACCCTACTAGTATTGTTTGCTTCCAATTTATGTATTTTTTTTTCATGGAAATAATGGGGAAACAACTTGAGGTGACAGCAGGAGCAGTTGATTCCTATAGCTACAGGAGAGATCACAGAGCAGCAGAATAGTAGTCTCTGCTAATATCACCGCTGCCCAAAAGGTGCAGTTTTGCACTTTATGTAGCTTTAGGGTAAACACAGTTGTTCACCCAACCTCTAAGAGAAACAGGAGGTGGTAAATAACAGCAATTTATATCCTTCAGATGAGGAAGCTCTAGATAGTACATATTTTTCAAATATTCCTTTTAAAAATAATTTGCTAATTAAATTGTGCTGACTGATGAGGCTAGTCAACTAATGACTGCAAAGACGTAAGGGGCAAAAACTATTTTTCCCATATTTCCCCTTTTGAGACTTGCAATCTAACATCAATTTTCTAGTACATGCCTAAAATACAGCAGAAGGGCCACAGATCCCTCTCATGACTTCTGGGATCTGTTACTGCTTGGACTGGTCTGTCACATCATCCTCTCTTGTCTTTGGGTTTTATAATCCTGTGTGGTCATTAGGCCAAACACTTCTTCCCTTCTCTTCTCCCACATCACCCAAAATATTCAGGACCATGCCAAATAAACCTAATGGCCTTCTTTGGTGGAATATCATGTGAATTCTGTAAGGCCTTTGATGCAGTTCCCTGCATCATCTTCCTCCCTGAATTTGAGACGGATATATTTGATGGGTGGTCTGGTAGATGGATAAAAAAGTTGTAGAGTGACATCCAGAGAGTAGTAGTTAGTCTCAGAGTCCTGATGGACATCAATGACAGCTGGTGCCCTGAGGAGAATGTATCGGGACAATTATTATTTAATATTTTCATTAATGGAATAGATGAATGGATCAAGTTCATCATCAGCAAATTTGCAGATGATCCCAAGCTGAAGTGGTGCTGTTGATACTCCTGAAGGATGAGATCCCATCCAGAGAGATCTGGAGATGGATCCATTGAATCTCATACAGTTTAAGAAGTTCAAGGGCAACCCCCAGCATCAACACAGGCTGGCAGATGAAGAGCAGCCCTGTGCAAAGGACTTAAGGGTGCTGGTCAGAGACTGCTGCCTTCAACAACATCTGCATAGTGGACTTGATCTAACATAAACACAGCTGCCTAGTCCCATGTGCTTCTTCTAATTTTTTTGGAGGGGTGGATCTTGTTTTCTCTTTGGAGGCTTCCACATACAAATGAATATATTCCACTGAAACAGATGTACCTTACATTCTTTGGATGCCAGGCACTTCCTAAGTGAGGAAGACACTTTCTAAGCTGAGGCACCTTTTACAGGAAACTTAAATACCTGAAGGTTTAGGAGAACAGTATGTACACATCCAATAGCCTGAAGTCCCTTTTGGGATATTGGAATTTCTCCTAGTTATCTGGCTCCTGTTTGCACTCATTTCAAATAGGGGATCCATTCTGCCTGTGTATTAGCTCTTCTCTCTGTTGCTGACATGTCTCCAACAGACACCAGAGATAGAGACAGAGATGAGAACCTTGGGAATGTGCTCCCAGCCACAGTGCCTAGCCCCAGCCCTCTGTGCTAGCCAGGCCAAGAGCACTGGCACACCAAGAGGCTCCTACTGGAAGCCAGCAGCTGAATTCCAGTCTGACCTGCAGCTCCCCATCTCAAAGCTTTCTGGAGGATTGTACCACTCTCAAGAGTGGCAGAGGGGAGCAGCCTCCAGCCAAGCAGGATGTGGGAGTCGAGTCATGGTGATAGTATAGGTGTAAAAATTATTTTGGGTTGTAATAGGTTGTGGGAACAGTAGGTAAGCCTTAGGTGTTGTCTTTGTTAGGTAGAAGTGTAGTCATGAGAACTGCACCCATGTGTGTTTTACAAGGATTGCCTATAACAAGATGATTGTTTAGTAAAGACAAGTAAGAACGATAATTCAATTATAGCAATCATGAGAAACGTTAGGGGTAGTTGGATAAAGGGGGGCTGCGGCTTATGCCTGGGTGGAAACAATATATGTAGTAGAAACGGTATCGTAAGAGAAAGTCATGTTCAAGTTCAAATAGAACAATATTGAATTGACAATTAACTGGTGACGGTTATGTGAGAGATACTATAAAGGTGTATCCATTGCAGATCCATGTCGGAATCGATTTGGGTATGGTACCCCGATTCCCAGAGCTCTTCAAATAAAAGCACCTGCATATAATCATTCTGTGATTATGTGTTTCTACACTAACAATGGCACCATCTTCCACCCCAAAATTATGACAATTTGATTTACATGAGTTCAGAGCAGCAACAGTTTTCTATAGCAGAGGCCACGTATCATCAGCATGACAGCCTCTGCTGGTGTGGGCTCTGCCCAAATGGGACAGTTATAGATGTTGAGAGTGCACAATCTGCTCTTCATCACAACCTGTTAGCTAAGCAGCAGGTACTTAATAATGACAGTGACTGAAGTCTTCATTAAAGGAGGCTTGGGACACTGCATTCTTTTAAGGATTATTCTTTACTTTGTTGATGAAATGGTGCTGACTGGCTTGACTATTACCTGTAAGTCTTAACTGTGAGTCTTGCAAAGGCCTGTGAGGTATTGACTTCCATGTGCTCTGATAGCTGTTCAACAAAGAGAGATAATCTTGCAAGGCACAAGTTTTGCCAACATCTTATTATAATAAAGTGACACGGATGCCAGAAATCAACTGACCTAAATTCTACAGCTCTGCTAATGTTAGCAAAACTGCATGGACAAGGCAAATAGATTTTTGACCAGCTCATATATGTTTTAAAAGCACCTGCCTTTGTAATTCTGTTTTCAGAAGTAGAAACCAAAGTGTCATTGCTGCCTTCATGAATGAAGGTGTTTAGAAAGTATTAGACATCTAGATTTCATGTCTTTGCAGTAAATTGAATGATAATATTGTAACTGAATTTATATTTCTCTATGTAAACATATCAATCAGGCTATGATGGAGTGTTTAAAAGACAGATGAATCAGCTCAGTTTTGTAATCTAAAAAAAGCTTTACTAAATTATTTCATTAGCAGCCTGACATTTAGTAATGATAAGTCCTTACACAGTATTAATCATCATAACTATATATACGAAGAAGTAAGTTTTCATACTAATAGCCTGAGTTAGTTATGAGGCTGCACTCTCAGTGGACTAATGACAAGTATTTAGGGCTGTTGGCTGGAGTACATGGTGGCTCTGGGTCATGGAAGTGACAATGATTGGCCTGATCAGCTGTTGGACAGGAGAAGCCAGAGCCAACATAGGTTTGCCCTCTTTTTTTCTCTTGCTTTTCTTGCTGAGGCCTGATGGTTTTAGGTTATTACCCCTTGCTTGAAAGACTGTCTTTGCTAATCTAGTTTTCTTTTGACTTGATAGCCTGTACATAGTCCCTTCTGTTTATCTTGTCCTTTTTCTGGCAACCTTTCTTTCCTGGCTTTCTGTTCTGGGCACCTGAGCTCATATTTCCCACTTCAGTAAACACATTGTTCATATATTTGTTTCGCTATGCCATTACTGTACTAGAAAATACCTGCCTGTTGTTGTTAGTTTTACTATTTTACTAACTTTTAACTGATATTTAAAGTTAGTTTAATCCTTTTGGGTACAGTTATAATTTACTGGTGTCAGAAACCTCTGCTTTACCACAGCCACTTTAATTTTTCCAGCTGATCCGATATTGTCCATCCTGCCACACTGTACTTGCAAGCAGTTACAGCTGCACACAGAGTACAAAAACAGTGCACAGCCCAGGAAAATAAGTTTTGCTCCCATATCAAGATCTTGACTATTGCTACAGGAAGTTCTTGGCTTCACCTATCACGTCTACCTGCGTGGTCTGTGTGGCCAGGCATTGAGGACCCCATGTTCTCCTGAGTGTTGCACAAGGAAAGAAATCTTTCCTGGGTATCCCAGCATGCTGGAAATAGCTTTGCTTTAAATGTTCTCTCAGTGTCTCTTTGTCTCTTCCCAGATGTCCACGAAGAAAACCAGAAAGAATTAAAAGAATCTTCCATTTAAAAACCCACAGCTCACATTAATGAGTAATCTCATTATTAGCACTCTTACAAGGATTGTCCACTGAAAAAGATTTTGTTTCATTTTGGTTTCTTTCTCAAAATGTTGTTTTGATTTTAATTTTTTGTGAGTGTAGTTTGATAATGCTCTGTCAAGGCATTTTTACTAATGTCAAGCAATTTTACTGATAGCAAATGGATGTGAAATATGCCTTCTGGAGAAGGCTTAAAGGAATTAACCACAGTGTTCAACGATGGAATTATAGCACAACTGGGACAAAAACCTGATTAGTATCATGGGTCACCTTCAAAACAGTACAGAGTTGACATCCTCTTGAGTAGGCCAGAGGACTTATTTTCATGAAAGAAGGTCAATAAAAATGTATTTACAACTGAAATGACCCTGGAAGTAGGTAAGAAAATCTTTTTAAGCAGAAAGACAAATTAAGTTGAGCAGGAGGAGAATCAATAGGGGAAAGTAAAATGTACACTGCAATGTGGTCTAACTTTACATTTTAAAATTTTTTTTAGAGCATTAGGTAGAAAACTTTATGGTACTTGGAAGTTCCAAACAGTATTGTTAAAGAGATGACAAAGTAATGATGCTTGGAGGATTTTAAATGCTACATAGACTTATTTACTGTTAAAAAGTAAGGTCATATTGAAGTAACAAGGAGGCTACGCAGAAAATTTTGTGCTCTTTGAGAAAGGTTTCCTCCCACTTCATGAATAGAACAAAAACTAAAATAAAATTAATTTCAAAAGCATATAAAACCTGCTGTAAATTCATCTTCTGTTTGAGATTTTTTAGGAGTTTAGTAGCAATAATAGGATCAAAGCTGTTGTGACACTGATTAATCCTGGAGTACCACAATTGCTTACTAACAAGGATTCTTTTTACTTCTAAGCCCTCTGTCCATGTATTCCCAGTTTATTCTTACTGCAAATATTATTAATACAATGTAGGCCAGGTAATTTTGTAAGAAAATTAGAAAGTAATGAATAGTAGCTAGAACAGAGGGGTCTTTTTCCCCAGACTATCAGAGCTCCATCAGAGTCTCTACCACACCTGCAAAACTATGTCTGAAGAATTTATTGCTGAAAACATACTCACTAAAAAAATCAGATTGTAAAACACAAGTGTACTTGCATTATGGTTCAAAAACCACCTGTAACATGCGTTATATACCTGTACTGTCCTCATAGTGGACAGTATCCATAGGAAAGTGCCTTTGCAGAT
The DNA here is from genome assembly GCA_025920805.1 of Petroica traversi. Lineage (NCBI taxonomy): Eukaryota > Metazoa > Chordata > Aves > Passeriformes > Petroicidae > Petroica > Petroica traversi. Next base: position 2,449,743 of record JAHLSL010013452.1, on the reverse strand, counting down.
ACTAATTGGTCTAACAAGAAAAACCTTCTAGAACTATTCAGGCTTTGAGGTTTATGTCTTTCCACTGTATATTTTGTGCACAGAGAGTTTCATCCTAAGAATCAGTATCAATAATGGAGATTTCTATTTAAATGTTTCTGAAATTTCTATTTGAAATAGTGTATTGTTTAATAGTTTCTTTAGCCTTCAGATTCCGCTGTTATTAATTTCACTTATTGTTGGCTACTCTACATATTTTTTTCACTTCTTGAGATGAAAAAATGATAGAAAAATATTCTAGTGTAATTTATCCTGGAGAGTGAGCAATAATACTCCAATTCTTTCTTATGTTGGCTTTACTTATGTGGATGAATTCATGCCAGAACACACTAGAAACAATCATAGTTTTGTCTGGCTAACATTGAATCTCAGTTATTTCAGGAATAGATGTAATATTCATCCTGGTGCAAAGAGGTGGCTTCCAACACCTCTATGAAGTAATCTATCTCTACCAAGCCATGACCTCTCCATGAGAACCATTTGCCTCAAGGTTAACTAAAGATCTATAAGACATAAAGGGAACAGGTTAAAATGTTTTATTAATATTTTGCCTTTTGCTTGTCATGAAGAGGACAAAAGATGGAAGTAAAATGCACTTACTTTACTATAGTTCGTTATCTGTTTTGCTATTGATGGAGAGCAGGCATGACTTTTCCCCTGTACCATGGGTTATGTCTGCCATGGACATCTAAAAAATGTTACTTTGCTCTCCATAAATAATTTAATTCACTTTTTATTTTTTAAAATTTTTATATTCTTAATATTGACAGCATTTGAGTTGATAAAATTATTATCAAAATAGATGGTCATAATATAGCAATTCTGGAATGGAATATTAACTGAACAAATGAGACGGAAGAAACTGGCAAGTGGCAAAGAGCAGAAGATCGATATAGAGGGACCATAGTCCTCTTAGTGTTGACATCTCTTTGCCTTATGGAAGTGAGAGAGAATTGTGAACAGTGCACAGAGGTGACTAAAGAAGTATTTGAACCTTTTTTCCCAGTGATGTCTCCTTTATATTGCAATGACCACATCACTGTCATGGAACTTTGTCCTAATGTTTACAGATGTAACCAATACAAGAAGGAAGTTCTTGGGCTTATTTTTTTTGGTCCACCCTCTTCACAATATTGTTTAAAGTACATTGCAGATTTCCTCTCTGGCTACACAGATATCTTTTCTCATCAAAGCCCCTTCTCCTTGTGACACAGTTCTTGTTCAGTAAGTAGAGCAACAGCAGACTAAATGATTCTAAATAATTATCACGTGTGGTGAAGGACAAAATACAAGATTAATCCAAGAGCATGAAAAATTATCAATTAAGAATTCTCATTAGCTATGTATGGTGCCCTAACTGGCCTTTTGACTGCAAAATCTCAAGTGATAATTGTTTGTGGCACTGGCCAATTCCTCTGTGAATATTGTCTTTTAATTAACACCAGAAACTGATTTCATTCCTTTTAAACCTCCTTTCTATAAAGCAGTTCCTTCTTGCCTTTTAGTGTAAACAGAATGCTTTAATTTCATTTAAAAATAATCAGTAAATAAAGTAATGAAGTCACTGATTTCATCAGTGACTACAGACAAAGGAAAATCCTAATCTTATCTTACTCCATGAATATATGGTCTTGTTTTACGATGGGGTTTTAAGTGAAATCCCAGTCTTATAGTGGTCTGTGGGATTTAAGACTTTGCTCTCTGTAGAGCCAAAATTTCTTTGGGAATGTATTATGTATTTTTTAGTTAAGCATATGTTAATCAAGTAATATAAGAAGCAAAGGAAGAAGTAAGGAAGCAAAAGCAATGCGAAAGATTATATTTAAGGTTCTACAGCACCGTAGGTTGCCTGACCTGTGGCTGAGTGATGTGAAGAAAAACTCTCCTGTTTAAATCAAAAGACAGTAAGCATGAATTTACTATACAATTTCAAAATGTATTTGGGAAATTCCTCCTTAACAACTGTAAATATGTAGTTCTAGGGTGTGAAGATAGTGTTTGTGCTATAACACTGTTACAGTCAGATTATCTAATTACTACATTCAGAAAGAACAAATGAATCTACTTTACTCCCTTCTAGACTGGAGTCCAGTAGCTTCCAGGGTATAAAATTGTTCTCTGTGGTTTTTTTGTTTTTTTTCAAATTGTGATTTATTTTTGCCTTCTTTACACTTCCATCCTGCTAGGAAGCAGACATACCCATCTTCATCAGAAATGTTGTTCTCATTATTTCTAAGATAAACCTGGATATTTGAAAACTTACAGGAGTGAGAAAAATAAACTCATGAGATTCCAGCCAAGTTTTACCAGTATGAGAAGCTGCTCAGTAAATTTTATTATTTGTGACTATGCAAATGGTTTCTCATGCCTCACCTCTCTCTGTGAGTTCACTTCTTTTCTTTGGAAACTGAGTTAACATCAAACTTCACTGTAAACCACAGTTTTAGCCACCACTCTTCTCTGTTACTTCCCCATGCATGTGAAACTGAAATAAACCCCACTGATCAAAAGTTTACCAGCACCATTTTCATTGTTCTCATATCCTCAGCATGGCAAAACCAGGCAGCCTTTTGTTTCTGACAGGGTGATAAATGTATAGAGGAGACTCACATATATGTAGGCTGTTCAATTAGAAATACAAAAAATGCAGAAAAGACAAACTTAGAGTGAATTATTGTCCAGGTCATGATAGCTTCTTACCATATAATTATGGTTGATAACTCACACCCAGTGGGCTGAAATTATTTCTGAAGAGGGTAATACTGATGGAGGAAGAAAATCTGTTACTTTTCTGAACAATCTGGAAGCATGAGTTTGCAGGGTTTAAATGGAAGTCTTACTGACCTAGGGAAAATGTGCAATAATGGATGGAAATGTCATTTCCATCGCTCAAGTGAAGTCTTGTTAATACAAAAAGATGCTCCTCATTTGAATTTCTAGTGTATTATTTTGTGGGTAATTTGGTAAAAAAAAAATTCACTTCTACAAAATTTACAGCTTTCAGATCTGGTGACCCAGCAAGTCATTCACATATTTGAGGTATTGAACACCTAACCTTGGGGCTTTTTCTTGACAATTTTGACTTCTTCCAATCTTCCTGCCAGGTGCTGATTTAAACCTGTTCACAGATTGCAGGTGAACAACACATCATAATTGCTTCATCTTAATTTCATAATAACCCTCTGCTTGCCTGTTATTCATACAGGAGGAGAGACATGGCTGTCCAGATCAGCTTGCCTTTGTGGAATGGACATTAGCTTTGTCATATCTCTTAGATAACTATAAATAATTCACTTAGATAGTAATAAATAATTGAATTAGCTGCACTCTGGTAAAGAATTGAGATCAATTGAACATTTCTTTATAATTGTATCTTAAAAATGAAACCCCTAAAAGTGGGATTTTTTCTTACTATTTAGATGTAATTAGCATCTGTATAAAGATTTTAACAGAAATCCAGAAAAAATTGCCAAAGGCTTCTATTTGTATCAGTAACATTAACGTGTTTTGTACACATCTTCAACAAAGTTGTTAATTGTAAATTTTTAAGGTCATAGAACTTTGTAAGGCTTTATGAGGAAATTGTTGGCACAATGAGGCAATTGAGGTAAACTGCAACCCAGCAGTTCCCAGCAGCTCAGCAGCTGGTTTGATCTGTTGGAGTGTTAGAGCATTACTTTTGCTGAAAGCAGAACAGACACCTCATTTGCTGTGTGAGCTGCAGTACTTGCAAAGAAAACAGAAATTTTATGGAAAAGTCACTGGCAGCTGTCTTTGTGATAGATATCATCCATCCATCCATCCATCCATCCATCTCTTTGCTTGTGTATAAACGTTTGCTCTGCTCAATACTGACTAGAGAAAATTATCTTTGATCACATGAGATTAGACTCGCATGGTAAAATTTCCACTTCTTAAATTTACAAAGGAAATTGAAGCAAAAACAACTCATTGACTGGAAAAGGTTGGGTTTTTTTTAAATCATAAAAAAATATTTTAATTTTGTACACACACAAAAATCCTTATGAAGGTTCAATCTCATTTTGTGTTCCAGTGTTCAATGCATAACTCAAAATATTTCAGAATAAAAAACCAAAGTATTTTATCTAAAAGGGTCAGACCAAAATGCTTCAAGCATATCAGAACTTTTTCTTCTGTTCTCTTTCATGTTTTTATTTCTGAATGATGAGTATAACCCAAATGAAAATAATTTCAAATAAGTACCTCTTATAGACTTTGAACGGGTGATTTGGGGTTTTGGTTTTGAGCTGTGTGAAGTAGGATTCCATGAGTGGTTCTTTTGATACCAGAAATTGTAGCTCAGAGGACATTCAAAGACTGATGCTGTTTGGAGGTGTATTTTGATTTATTCTACTTAAGGCCTTGATGCCAACAGTTGATTGTAGTTTCTTTCCTCCTTTTTTTCTGGTACTACAGAATCCAGGTCCAGGCCACAATTTTGTGTTTTTTAATTTTTATTTAATTTTTTTTTGGTCTGAATTTTTGTATTCTTACTTTTCACATGCATACCACTCTTATTTGAGTACTATTTTATCAGTGTTCCCTATTATGATTTATTATATTAATAGATCATTGGAATGACACCTGACTCTGATGATGCATGATCTAATACATCATAAAAACAACACCTCATTAGGATTATGCATTACATAAGATTAATTGATAAAATCCCTCCCCTTTTTATTAGCTGTAAAGAGGACTGTTAATGAGGCCTGCAATGGCATTAGAATATTAGAACAAAGTCAGTATTTCTAGTTTAACTTCTATTTTAACTTTTGAACACAGAATGACACAAGGTATGTTAGAATCATTTTAACTGTAGCTGCAATAAGTAAGGGAAATTCAAGGCAAGCCCATACTTCATACAAAATGCAATACTTCCCAGTACTATTCAGTGCAAAGTTTCTCAAAATAATCCTGTTCCCCTCTGCAAAATGAAACTATTTCCACTTGCAACAAGGTTAGAATTGTGGAAGTCAATGGAAAGGGTTGCATGGACCTTAGGATGTTTAAAGTCAGCATAGAAGAAGAAAGCAGAGAAATGTTCAAGAACCACTGTAAAATGTCTCAAATAAATAATTTCCAAATTGTTTTCAAATTGGGAAGATGCTGCTCACATGGTTGAATTGGCAGACACTTAGTTGGCTGCTAGCCAACTCAGATTTACTTACATTTAATAAAGCCATGAAAAAAAAAAAAAGGTAAAAAAACTCACAAGCAAACATGTAGAAGAAAACTCTTCCTCAAAACTAGTGGAATAGGTCAGGTCTCTTGACTTCTTAATCTTTATAATACAGGAAATTGGGAACTAGGAGAGAATGGAGAGAATGCTTTAAAAGTTTTTAGATACAGGAAAAATACACATGACTAAAAGCTTACTTGGAAGATTCTCATCTCTCCAAGCTGTGGTACATTCATATTGTAATGTAAGGCAAAATCATGGTAATGCAGATTATTAGAATTAGAGTGGCTCACAATGACTATCTTTTTTAAGTTCACATGTGGAAAATCCTCTATTGCAACAACACTAACTAAACTGCTTCATTTTGAAAACAAAAGGGATTTATCTTCTTGTGGTCTTCAAAATGCATTGTAGTCAGTGGACTTTTCTTCCCTATTTCTTCCTAGTCTTGCAGCAGTTGTGATTTCACTCCAGCTAGCAGCCAAGCCACTTGCACACTCCTCCACCAACAGGATCGGGGAGAGAATCAGAAGTGTAAAAGCCAGAAAACTCATGGGTTGAGCTAAAGACAGTTTAATAGGGACACCAAAAGTAGTGCACACAAACAGAGCAAAACAAGGAATTCATTCAGTGCTTCCCATGGCCAGGCAGGTGTTCGGCCATCTCCAGGAGAACAGGCCCTCACCACACTTCACAGTATCTCGGGAAGACAAATGTCATCCCTCCAAAATCTTCTTCTTCTTCTTCCCCCCACTTTATATGCTGAGCATGATGCCACGTGGTCTGGAATATCCCTTTAGTCAGTTGGAGTCAGCTGTGTCTCCTCCCAGTTACCTCAAGAGGGATCTTTTCACACAGTGGCTGTGTGAAAATCAGAAAAGGCATTGGCTCTGTTAAGCTCTTCTCAGCAATAACAAAAACATCTCTATATGATCAAACCCGTGTTTAGTGCACATCCAAAACACAGCCCCACACAGATTACTGGGAAGAAAATTTACTTGACCCCAGCCCAAACCAGTGCATCAACCAAGTATAAACTCATTGCAGAGGAGATTTTACTACTTCATCTGAATGCGAGGAGAACTTTTTTCCCTGACATGATGCTCAGAGGTCCATTCCAAATTTTTCCAAAGGCTGAAGAAGTATTTTTGTTGAACTAAACATATTTATGAGTTGCTGTTAACTGATTTAGTTGGAAGTACATTTTGTTCCTTTCGTCTGTTTTGGATAACTGTGGTTACAACCAGAACTTTTCTAATAATTTGCTATCAACCAGAAAAAGGAAATACCAAGAACAAGAGGGTCTGACTTTACCACTCTTGGGAGAAGGGGAAAGAAAGAAAAAATGAGGAGCAAAAAGAGTGATTATGAGAAAAAAATTAACAGAAAATGCAGACTATTAAAATTTAAACTGAGCTAGCAGGAACATAATTTCTGCTGACTTCTGGAAATTACCTCCATTTACTGGAACTGGATCCTATTTCCTTGCTAAGGATCCTTCAATAGATCTGCAGAAAGAGATATAGCTAAGAAAGTTAATGATAAAAAAAATCATTGAAGTGGCTCCCCTTGATTTCTGTGACCCTTTATACTGACTGTGTACATTTGCTTTAAATATTTTCACTTTTGTGCTGTCAAAGAAAAAATATTTTTTAAAAGTAGTGGCTTAGGTTTAGAAGTATAAATTTTTTGCAAAACACCCAAGGAACTGACACTCTCATTCACAAAGTGCTCTTTGTTAATATGAAAGTAGTTAAATGTGAGCTTGGAGTCTAGCATGAATTTATGGAACCTCCTAACAATGTCTGAATCAAGTCGTTATCAATTTTTAGTGCCAATCAGCAGGAATCTGATATTCCTGTTTATTTTCTTCAATTATGCAGCCACAAAGTTAGCTTTTGTTTATAGGAAAGTCACTGAATCCTCTAAGGGTTTGGAATAGAAGAAAGCCTTCAAGATCCTTTAGCTTCAACCCCCCTGCTGTGGACAGGGATACCTTCCATTAGACCAGGTTTTTCAGAGCCCCATCCTGCCTGGCCTTGAACATTTCCAAGGATAGGGCATCTACAGCTACTCTGAGAATCCTGTTCCAGTACCTCACCACCCTCACACTGAAGAATTTCTTCCTACCAACTAATGTAGACTTGTCCTTTTTCAGTCTAAAGCCATTCCTCCTTGTCCTATCACTATATGTCCTTGTGAAAAGTCCCTCTCCATCTTTCCTGTATGTCCCCTTCAGGTATTGGAAGGCTGCAGTGTGGTCTTCTTCAACCCTTTCCTTCTCCAGGCTGGACAGCCCCAACTCCCTCAGCCTGTCTTTATGGGAGAAGTGCTTCAGCCCTCTGATCATCTTCATGGCTGGACAGCCCCAACTCCCTCAGCCTGTCTTTATGGGAGAAGTGCTTCAGCCCTCTGATCATCTTCATGGCCATCCTCTGATTTCATTCCAGCAAGTCCACATCCATCACATGCTGGATGTGGCAGTCCAGGTGAGGTCTCACGCAAGAGGAGCAGAGGGGGTTAACCACCTCCCTTGCCCTGTTGACCACAATTCTTTTGATGTAGCCCAGTATAAGTTTGGCTTTCTGGGCTGTGAGTGCACATGGATCACCCACCAGCACCTCTTTCTCAGTGGGACTTCTCATGATCTGTTCTCCAACTGGATCCACTTTCTGTGATTGTGCTTGGAATTACCCCAACCCAGGTGCAGCCTTGCACTTTACCTTGCTGAACTTCATGATATTTTCACAGGTGTCCCTCTCAAGCCTGTCAAACTCCCTCTGGATGACATTTCTCCTCTCCAGTGTGTCAACTTCACCACTCAGTTTGGTGCTCATCAGGTGTCCTAAGGGACTGTTGATCCCATTGTCTCTGTCACCATCAAAGATGTCAAACAGATGTAAAACAGGCAGTAAAGCAATAGTGGCCCAGATGTAATTCCAGGTCTCTGTGCAAACTGCATTTCATCATCTTTCCTGGATGCCTTTGCAAAATTCTGATGGGAATTCCAACAACAGAATGAACAGAAATCTGCTATCTCTCCAAATTTTAGAAGGGATTTTTGCTTAGTTTCTGGTGAGGTAAAAGAGATCCCTGTCTGAAATTTGCTGGCACATTATTCAGTCTGCCTACAATAAGTCTTAACTGTCATGTGTTGTTGCTGCAAATCTAAAGATGCAGTGTTAGGCTCCTCTGAAGCAGTGTGTTGTGGTGCACGTGGAGCTTTGCTGCCTTGGTTTGTGGAAGGAACAGCTTTATGGAAATATGCAACCCTCATCTCACACTAAAAACATGCTGGGAAGAGATATGGAAATATTTTCTGATCATGAAAATACCTGCTTTCACTCAAAAAGCTTATCTGGAGTGTTGGCTCATTTCAGTGAAACCTCATCTCTTTTTGAAAAATTCAAATCTTCATTTCAATTTGCTTTACTTTCTTGCAAAACTTGGGGGTAGATTAGTTCTGCAACTTTTCTATGTTTCACTGTCAGAGGTCTTTCAAGAAATATCCAATGTTTCCAAAAATCAATCTGTTTTCAATTTAAATATTTTTTAAGTGAAAACAATTTTTTTCAATCCCAGAACAAATTTTTCTTGTGATTTTTTTGTTCAGCAAAGAGAAATTTATTATTATTTTTTTTAATGGCTGTTCAACCCAGCAACTAAAAACATAAACTTAAAAAATTGCAAATAGGAAATATGTATGCCTTTTCTAACAGGAAGACCTGTTGACACTCACAAAAGGTTCAGGTAAAGGCCATGCCAGGTGTTTCCTTAGTTGAATTCAAGCTAGCCTAAATAGCTTTCTAAAACAGCCATTGGTATTTAGTCCAAATTTCTTGACTTGTTTTGGGGGTATTTATTGAGGTCACCTTCTGTATCTTACTGCAAGTAAAATTAGAATTCCTGTAGATTCATATTGCCTTAAAAATCTGTAAGATTATGCAGACTACAATAGAAATGTAGAATAAGACTGGGGATGATTAAAGCAGTTTTATTTTTTGGTAAAACCTATTCCCTCAAGTAAGAGTACTTGATAGTATTTGATAGGGCCTCCTTTTCTCTGAGATCTGGTGACAGGTATCAGATTAATCCACAAACCATTTCTCTTAGCTGATCCCATTTGCTTGCAAAGTTATTTGGGGTTAGCTTTAAAAATCAAGAGACTCTTCTTCTGCTTTCCCCTCACACAGAAGCATCAGATGATTTTATTTTTCATTCATATAGCAAAGACTGTTAGAGAAAAAGGCTATTTATTAAAAACTGAAACCAGATGCATCGACCTTGTCCCACTTAAGCAGACAGGAAGACAGACCTGTGCTTTTAGTAGAGAAAGACTGTATGTATAAATTGCCATGCAGCAGGATGCTTTAATGCACTTAAGGTCACCCAAAATACAAATGCAGAAAACATTTTTTCTTTCTCCTGTCCCTTTACCCCCTCCTCCCTTCCTGCTTTGTTTTCCCTTCTCCTCCCCCCTTTTATCTGTCCCTCCTGCCCTCCCCTCTTGCCCCCTTCCTCCTTCTTTGAAAGCCTATTAGGACCTTTTGTTCCAAAAGCTCAGATTGGCCAAACATGCATACTGACCCCTTCTTTGCCTTATTTCCTGTTTTAATTGAGTGTCAAAGGTCATATATTGCTATTAGAGCAAGACATGAGTGGCAACCAGGGTCAGGGACTCTGTGGCTTTCTATTAGAGCCATAAAACCAATATTGAATGATAATTTCACCTTCTCTAACCCCAATTTTTCTGAGATGCGATAGACACTGACCTTAGCGTTTGACTGCTATTGACTATGTAAACTGCAGCCAGCTTAATTCTGCTTACTAACTAATAAATGTGCTCTTTTTGACCAGGATGGGAAATAAAACAATAAAACATACACACAGAAGATTCAAGCAAACAGACTAATCAAGGTGACATGAAATGATAAAATAATGCCTCACTGGGGAGGTCAGACCCTTTCTTTGACTGGTATTCCCCTCCAGTTTTTTCGCCTCCCAATTTTCAATGTCTTCATTTTGGCAGAACTTCCTATATCCATCTCCAAGTGTTAAAACATGCAGTAAATCTTAACTGCTGAAAAAGTCCCAACTATGCCACTTGAAATGTTTGTGATCTCAAGGGGAGCGGGTTGTTTTATATTTGGGGTATATATAGGAGAAAGTGGGTAAACAGTTTAAATTTTTTAAAGAAAACATTTTTGTAAATGAAAAAAAATTTCTGAAAACCATTCTGGTGAAAGAACAAAATGAATAAAATAAAGGCTATAAAGCACAAAAAGTGAATACTTGATATTAAATTGTTAAAACACTTGTACCCTTTTATCATTAATATATAAGCTGGGTTTTGCAAACAGGTTCACACACTGCTTAGATGAGACAAGGTTCTTCCTTTACCTGTCTTTGATTCAGGTCCACAGTGAGGAAATTTCAAAATGTAGTTATTAGCTTGTTTATATCTTAAGGATTACTTTTATATATATGGGGTAGCTGGTGTAAATCTGTGATGTTTAATTTCAAATTCATTGATAATTCAGAAGGTGCTGAGATTTATTCTCTTTTGAACATTCAACCTACAGCTCTGACAGACCCACAGAAAAGTGTATTTAATAAAATAATCCATTTGTTTTACAAATTATTCTAAAGTTTGGGAAAACGTCTAAGACTGTTGTCAATCACAACTTTTTACTTGTTCTACACAGAAGTATTTGCCAATCCCTAAAGAATATGTTTGCCCAGACTGTAGGTTTTTAATCAGATTATGCAAAACAATGCCAGTGACATTTATAAGTTTTGCCATAGCAACAGTGAGAAACTCCTGTGGGTCAGAAAGGAGGACAGCTGTCTTTCATTTCCTATTGATGTCAGTATCCATGGAAACTCCTTTAAATAGTATCTGCATCAGGCTGAGAAAACAGGTAAGCTCTCTTCTAAAAGGGAGAGCATTAAAATAAAACAATTCTTTGCAAGGACAGCTCTTCAAAGCCTTAAGGAAGAAGAATCTCTCAGTGGAGAGAGAAGGACTTCTGTAAATCCTCAGTTTCTTTGCTAAGAACTCAGAGAATCACATTAGCATTCTTGAACATGGACAGAGAAAAGTAAAGCCTAAGGTGTTACACCCCTGAGAACTCCCTTCACTTGGAGAATATACAGAGAACATGATTACCAAAACTGAGAGATTAATTATGAGCAGAATTCAGTGGAGAGAGACTGACACAAGCACATGCACTGTGTGTTTAAAAAAAAAAAGCTGAACTGCAGGAACGCCATATGGCAAGTGCCCATAAACCAAGAATATATACACAGGAATATTATTCACATGGTAGCATTTTAAAATATCTGTAAACTCATCACTTTATGGATAAGTGGTTTGGAGGAAACAGTACTTCCACTCTCTCCCACCAGGGCTGTTTGAGTGGGAAACAAAAATTATTGTATTTTTAAATTATCATGGTGGCAAGCCATCCTCGTCTCTCACCTTTGATTTTCACAACACTTCCTACAAAAAATTAGCACGAACATAAATTTGAGTTACAAAATTTTACAACTTTATTGGTTTAATTCGCAAATAAAAATGTTACACCCTGTGGTTCTGTTAGGAAGCAGTTTTTTATTATTTTTAAGCCCTAAATATTATTCAAAATGAAAGAAAAAGCTTCGGATTAATACTGCACAAACAAAAACAAGAACACAGGAAAAAAAAGAAACTGAAAATTCAAAACAGTTTCACATTTGAAGGCATTTTACATTAAATTCCTAGATTTGGGTCTACATCCAATAGGATGAATTTTTATCATATTGCAATAAGAAAAGTAATCTTCCGCAGCAGTTACTACATTGTAGTTAATTGCATAATGTGGTTATGAATGTGCTATTGTGCCAAAACTTCCCCTGTTTTTGTCCAACACACTTGCATTATTGATCTCTTAATCTCTTTTCTCACTGAAAGAAGAAAAGAAAATTCTCTTGATAGTTCAATAGTTTGTGGCAAATTATGAAATACATAGATTGTGAAGTCAATATGACACACAGGCTGCCAGGGAAAAAACTTGAAGTCTAGTTGATGAGGGAATCATTCTATCAGAAAGATCTTGTTGTGTAAATTATTTATAAATATACACACATATATATATATATGTGTGTGTGTGTGTGTGTGTGTGTGTGTGTGTGTGTGTGTGTATGTATATATATACACTTCCCCATGATATGTTCTAAGGAAACTTAACAAGTGCAAGTTAGATCTTCCTTGTAAAACCAGAAACACCATGAGTTGTAAAAAAATTAACAGAAAAACAAGGTTATTGCAGGAAAACTTTTAAATGTGCTTTCTGTCTGAATGTGTATATAACCAAAATATTTGAAATCTCTGAATCACCCAAAATAATTGAGGGCAGCAGAAACATCTGGAAGTTATTTACTCCAACACCCTGCTCAAAACGGGGCTCATTCAGAGACTTGTCTGGTTAAATCTTAAACTTTTCCAGTATGGGACATGCTGGGAACATTTCCAGTCTGGGACATACAACGTCTCTAGATGACTTGTTTCAGTATTTTTCTGCCCTCATGGTACTTTTGGTTTGCTTCATCAGGCTTTCCCATGTCCCAAATTTTGAGACTGATGCTCCTTCCTATCTCTAAATGTCTTTTCCCACCAGAAAGTTGTGAGGTCTTTTCTTACCCTCCTCTTCCCCAGGATCAACCAGCCCATCATAAGTTCAATTCTCTTCTTGCATTCAAGGCTCCAGACCTGGATCCTGCATTCCTAGTGCCAAGAAGCACGGCAGGGTCCCAGGGCAAACCTGCAGAGTTCCTGTTTGCATCAACGGTAGCAGCCACTGCCTGTAGTGGTTGAGTAGCCCAGCACTTAACATAATTTTTCTCCTGCTTTACTATCCTCTTACCCATCCCTATATCTCTCCAAACAGATCAGAAGGAAACTAAAGGATGGTGCATTACAAATTTTGTTCAAATCAATGTATACATCACCCACTGCGCTCTCCTTGTGTTGGTTATCTCATCCCAGAAAGCAATCACAGAGGCTGGGCAGGATTTGCCCTTGGTAACCTCATTACCTCCTTGTCCTTAATGTTTAGGAATGGCTTCTAAGAAAATTTTCTCTTTTCCCTTCTAAGGCCAGATTGAGTTCAATGACCTGTAAGTTGCCTTGTTCCACACTCTCTTCAATTTTGTTTAATATGGGTGAGGTGTTTTGTTTTTTTTTTTCTTTCTTCTTCCAAAGCCTTCTGTACTTTTAACTGGCCTAAGTTCTCCCTTCTCTCAGTCATCCTTCCTCTGGGTGACTGGTGCCTTTGTTCAAGCTCCAAAAGTCATCAGTTCTGAAGACTAGAGTTGTAATTCTGTTTTGTTAAATTCACTCAGAGCCTTAAACTTCACAGTTTCTTGATCACTCCAGCCAAAACTACTCTTGATCTTCCTCCCTTCCACCACTTCTTTAATGTCTGTGAATAACAGGTCCAACAAAGCATCACCTCTAGTCTGTTGATTGATCACTTGCATCATGAAATCACCTGAACTTGCCAGAAGACTGTCTTATTTGTGCATGGTTGTACTGTTCTTAAGATATGTCAGCATCAGTATCTACTTTTGTAAGTGGTCAGAAATTTCAGATTTGTTCAGTTCACTGCTAAAAATCAAAGAAAAAAATCTCCACTGAGTCTTAAAACAAGTATAGGAGGTATATTTCAAGAATATTTCAAAACAAACAAGTATATTTCAAAAAACTATAGGAGAATGAAGGAAAAATAAAACCTTATTATTCTTCATCCTCTTCTGCCAGTTCCTAAAACCTGGCTGGTTGGTAGAACAGGTGGTGGTTAGACATCAGAGCCAGTACCAGCCAATACCAACTCTGAGCAAGAGTGTAAGTCCTTGAGGTCACACTCCTGGAACAGCTAGAGTGGAAGTTGTTGGGAGTGGTCCTAATTCTAGGGAAAAACTGACTGCCTTTGAGAAATCTGGACTTTTAGAATGATGCACAAGTTTCTTTCCTTATTTTCATAAAGAAGAGATGAATCACCAAGATTTTGAGATCCAGCAAACTGCAAATAAACTAACAAATGTATCTATGTTTCAGACAAAGATAATCTGGAAAGTTTTGTCAGATATAAGCATGTGTATGTGAACAGTGCACTTCCATGTAAGAGAAGATTAAGGAAACACTATACACGTTTTTTAGATAGCCTGGACATGTAATGTTTCTTGTTATTTGTTATAGCCAGACATGTTTGGAAAATGGCTGAAGCTATATATGAAAGTTTAAGTTGTGTTTGTGTCTCTGTGAGTGCATACATTCCTATGCTTGTTTGTACTCAAGGTCAGAACAGAAGATTTAAGGTTACTACTGGCCTTTAAAAATCCTGGTCTGAAACTGCCTTTCTGCCCAGTTCAAGTAAAGACCAAGATTTATCTGCCTAGGAAAGAAGAACTGCCTGTATTCATGCCCACAGGATGTGGATTTTACTTTATATTTACCCATTCTGCAAAATCTTTTGACTTTTACAATGAAAGTACAAGGGGAAAATTATATCCTGCACTTTAAAAAGTCCTTCACTAAATTTCAGTGCAACCCTGCCTTTCAGACATCTTTGGACACATTTCTATTTCTCCAATGCAAAACAATAGCCTGAACAGTAGCCAGAATACACGTTCCTGTGGGCCTTTTTCACTGAAAGTAGAGCCACTGAAATCAGTATTGTAACACACCATTTTGAAATATTCACCAAGAACTGCTTCTGTCTGCACAATTGATCTTCTAACACTGCTTTGTGAAGCATTAGTTTAATTGTACTTGTGATGCCGGAATGGTTTTTTCCTTTTCTTTTATATCCTTTTTACACAGTTCTGTGTATCCACAAGTATTAGCATGTATACCTGTAACCCTTCAGTTAGTCTAGTATTTAGTGTTCTGTAAGTTTTCTGCAGGTCCTGAGACTAAACACCCCAGAATTGCAGAGCCAGGGAAACCAAACATCCTACTATTTCAGGAAGCCAAGGTCTCCTAGCAGGACAGATTCTGTAAACTAGAGGTTAGCCCACCCCAGCCCCATTATTGGGCTCCCTTGTTAGATATGCTGATGTGTAAATTCTATAACTTGTGTGTGTCATTGACGGTGGGTGTGCATTTTGCCATGCTGTCACCTGGGTGAAGTGGATGCATCAAACAGGATCCTGATTAAAATACTGAGGTAAAGACCCCAACCCTCTTAACCGTGTCTAGCTTAATTTTCATAACACCATGAAAAAGGCATCACTTGCACTAGACTTCCACTAGCCTAAGTCTAAATATCCAGATTGCAGTCAAAATGTTGTTTGTTCTTCTTAATGTAGTAGCACTAGAAAAACTTGTACAGTTAGGATTTTGCCCAGGAGAGGGCCACAATTTTAAAAATTTCCAATTGAAAAGTTAAAAACTACTAGATGAAAAACTGTATTCTTTCTCATCACTGTACTCTAGAAAAGCTGGATTCAAGGATCCTTTGTGAAGAAGGTGTTGTGCTCTCCTCAGGGTCTGCTGTCTTTGGATGGGAAACAATGCTGGATTTGAGTGTGGAGGTGGACAGCTGTACAATAAGGCTGATCTGAGCTAGGCCTTATTTTTCCTGAGCTAGAACTACCCAGGACCTGGTGGCCTCTAATTGCACGCAGAAATGTGAAGCAGCACACTTAAATGTGCTCATATATCTGTAATAATAGTTTCAGGCTTTTTTAGTCACCTTACTCTTCGTTTCAGAGTTACTTCGTCATTTGTACTGACTTTAAGGTTTTGGGAAGTCACAGTTTCTATTAATAAGTTCATATACATCTTAATTTGATGAAATTTCAGGTTATTAGAATATGATCCTTCTTATGTGTCTTTTACCTGTGCTCTAGACCAAGTTTAGCACTTATGGCTAGAGATCCATCTGTTTCTTGCAACATTGGGTGTTGTTACAGAAAATACCACTCTTTCTAAGTAGCTATTCTTAAAAAAAAGGAATAAATTAAAAGAAATAAAAAAATTAAAAAGCAGGATTTGTTCTAATGCTTTGTAGCATCATTTTCTTACTCTTTTGATGCTAAATTCCTAGGTTTTAATGGAAAAAAAATATATTAGGATACAATATTAGCAAAAATTAAGTGGGACAGCAAACCAACAGTGATAAAGTTTGTCCTTTCTAGAGCTGAGTTCAGCAGCAGGAGAAAGTGTGTTCATTAACTTGGGATGAGAAGGGAAGGGTCTAAAATGGGGAAAAAATTAATTTTGCTTGATTTATAGGGGAGGGACAAAAGACAATACAGGCAAAAATAATATCGTGCAAATTAAGTAGACTTTATGCATAGAACCTTTGTAAGGCTGTTTACCTTAACACTAGTGTTAAGTATTTATTTTCCTGGATCACAGTGTTAAAGGTCTTCTCAGTGAACCAAAATAAATAAGATCCAATTGCTACTCCCCAAATCCCATCATTTTCAGTACTTCCTGGCAGACTCTATTGGTCCTTTTCATGTGCAGTAGTTTTAAGAAAACTAAGGTGCTGTTGAGGCATATTAAACAAAAGGAATTTTTTCCACTGAGAAGTATCAAGAAACCTAAAGAGATTAATGGGATAAGCCCATTCATAATGGATCTCTTTTTTTTTTTTTTGCACAGATGAAAGCAATATGTAATAAATTATATAATTGTAGTTCTGTTACTTTTAAATTAGGATATGAAACTCTTTGCCATCAAATTTATATGTTTAATGAATCTACTTCATGTACTGAATAATTCTACTGGTTTTTAACAATTTATTTCTAATTTATTGGCATTTTTTAATTACATCCAAGCCCTCTTTTTATACACTCTAACATTAAAAAATACTGTTAAAATTAAATGAGCAGCATTTTTATCTGTTCTGTTCAAACCACAGATGCTAGATTTGATTTTATTTCTTACACTGAGATTGAAATTCTATTTTAATATGCAGAACTACAGTCTAGGGAGCCATAAAATGCAGTGTTTTCATTAGATGATAGATCTGCACCTCTAGTTAACAGGAAAGCTGATTCATCAAACAACAGTGATGAAGATAGAAGGGCTAAAAAAGCCAATTGACCTCAAAAAGAAAGAAAGGATAAACCTCTTTTGCACTATGTAGTTGTTCACTTTTGTGTTAAACTCTAATTCTACCAATAAACTTTATTTTAAAAGTGTAGCCAATTCTTAAAGATAATGGTAATGACAAGGTTGAAGCATGTATTTTTCATTCATTTACAGACTATTAGTTGTGGAATTTTAAGGGTTTGGTTTTTGGTTTGGTTTTTTTTTTGTGTGGTCACTCACTTTGGTGTTTCTCTCAAAGCCTGCATAAGTTATGGGTTAGCTTTGTATGAATAGTTTATTGCTGCTAAAAATGTAATAAGTGGAGTAAAAAAAGAATAAATCAAGTAAAACCTACAGAGCCCAGTTACAAAATTATTCTTTCATTTAGTGCATACTATTTTAGCAAAGCACTTTAAATATGAATTAGGTAATGTTCTTACCTTGGTTTCACACTTACATGAGATAGACAAGGTAACTGGTTTAGGGAAATGTTGCATTTCTTTACTAGAAGCACTGGCTGAATTCTTTGGTTAGGGTTAGTTTGGTTGGCATTTCTTGGACTGCAGTGATGCAAAATAATCAGCTGGAGCTTTCCCTTGCTTTCTGTATGAGTGGCTGTCTTTGTCAGGTCACACAGGTGCTGATCCTTGTGCTTTTGAACTGGGGGCACATTTCTTCTTCCCATCAGAATATCTTAGTGTGGCCATTATAGAGAGATGTCTAAAAGTATTTGCAAGGGAATTCATCTTGATTGCTGAATAGCAAGCAACAGCAAAAGAAACAGAAATCCAAGAGGGTAAAAGTATCCCATGCAGAAGGAATGTTTTTGCATTATATATATCTTTACATTTAATCTCTGTTAGACTCTAGATGTTTCCTCTAAAGTGCTAGATAGTTCTTAATCTCTGGTTATGATTCATTCCCGTAGTCCTTACAGAAGTCTGTTCTCAGATATGGCTTCTAAAGGGCTGCTCAAAACTACATTTCTGTTAAGCAATCCAGTGTGTGTCTCCCGGAACTACTTTTGCTGATCTAAAGGTATAACAGGGCTTCAAGGCTCATTTATGATTCACTTGGTCCAGAAATGCATAGCAGCCTGATTGAAGTGGCTGCTTATGGTGTAGAGACCAGGGAGCACTGCAATATCCAGAAACAGTGTTTATTGTAATATTGCATGCAACAGTGAGGAAACTGGTTTCATATGCACAATGCAAACAAATGCTCTGTTGTCCTCTAGGGGTTTTGTTGCATGTGTGGGAGCAAAGGTCCTTCATGCATGCACCTGAGAAACATGTACAGATGGAGTGAGCGTATAATTCTCTCTGGTGAATTGTCTCTCTGTCACTCTGTCACTCAGCTGCCCCTTTTTCCAGTATTCCTTTTGCCTTTTACCTTCTCACAGGCCAGGTCCACCCTTTCACTGAAGGATAACACATTCAATCTTTTTGTGTGTATTTCTGCTGAAGCACTTAGAGATGGGAGGCAAAGGCTAACTTAGCTATTTCCAGGTTTCTTGTTGGTGGGTTTTTGGTTGGTTGGCTGGTTTGTCCAAATGGATGCAGCTACAAAAGGAAATATTACAGGGGTTGTGTCTCATTAACATCTGCTCTGCCTCAGGATCACAACAGAAAAACATGGCCTCCCTTGCATATTTATATTTCTCTTTGTTTGTTCTCTCATGTGCCATTTTGCCATATTTAAACCTTTCCAACAGGCCTGTTCCTTCCTTACAGAAGCTTCTTTGCTCAAACTCCTATTTCCATTTCTTTATCTGATTTCTTGTGGGATGTCTGAAGAGTAATTTTTAAGAAAAAAAACTTAAAAATATTTTTTTAAGAATGTAAAGATCTAATCCAATATATAATAAAAAATACTTGCAAGATTTTAGAGATTCAGAAGCAAGGCTTATAATACCAGGCTTAAAACTTGATCTTGTATGACTACAAAAACTAATCACTGCCAATATTTCAGAATTTATTGTAAGCATTATTACTGCTTCTGATTTTTGTGTATCAAAAAATATGAAAATATTTGAGTTGTTGCAAATGAAAATATTTGCATTAGCAATTAATCTGTAAGAATAATAAATTTAATATTTGCTTTTAAGATTCTTCTTTTTATGTTAATTTTAAAATTTAAAAATAAAATCTATGAACAAAAAAATTACAAAAACCGAGACTAAGACTGGTTTCTTAAAGCTCTCTTGTTTCTCACCACTGACCTTTATGAATTTTTCTTGGTGAATTGTACATTTCAGCCACATGAATTGATGAAGAGTAGTTGCTCTGCATTAACCAGAAGGTTTTTATCTCTGAGACCCTCCCAGCTCTTGGCTGGTCACATGTTCTTTTGAATTCTTATGAATTCTTATGAATGCCAGAATTAGGTTTTTGTTGGAAGATGCTCAGTCTCTGGAAGGTACCAGTTGAACATACACAGTTACCAATTGCTGAACATACCGATTCAAGAAAGATTTCATACCATAAGGAAAAGTGGTTTGGCAGTTTTCCTGTCAGAACTGTGGTGAGATGTCTTCAACCAGCAAATAGTAAAAATTCTGTAAACAAACAAATAAACCATACATTTTCTTGCAGTAAGTTATGCAGTAAAGTGAGGGATATATAAGAGACAAGGAGGATATGTAAGCAGAAATCAGAGAAGCTGTTGTCTACTTATTAGGATTACAAGAATGCCTTGTATCACAAGTCATATGCTGATGCCTTTATTCTGATGTTCCTCCTATAAGCTGCTCAGAGCCTTCTTGTGACAGGAGCATCTCTCACATGGGACTTCTCAGCTTTTGATACCACTGGAGCATAACACAAAAGTTTGACTTAGTAAAGAGTGATCCTTCTCTATTCATACCATTTTCTACATCCCCAGAGGTCCTTGAGGTCTTTTTATGTCCGAGGAGAACAAGGGAAATAGGGAAACTGTAACTCCAGAGCTATATGTAGGTCCAGCTCAGTAAAGCAAATCTAGTGCTAAGGCCCAATGAACAGGATAATGACAAAAAAGAAAATTCTTTACTGCATTTTTAATTTTTAATGTGCTTTTGTATTTTTTTTGTATTTTTCCATTACAAATTATATATGTGTTAAAGCACATTTATAACAGTACCCTTGCTCTCAGATGAAATGGAAATGAAAGGAAAATGTCTCTTCCTTTCACTGGAAACATGGTAGGGCATCATTAATATATTCCAATGACAGGGAGACCTATTGCAAAATACTGATTTTTACCAGTCCACAAACGAGGGGAAAAATACAATAAAAAAGAGTCAAGGATAATATATAATCAAACACACTTTTTTGGTTTAGTTGACAAATGTAATTGGATTTAAATTATTTATGGTAGTACTTCATGTACTAGTAGATTTATAAGCACTCTGTAGTATGATTTGTAAAAGCAGAGCTATACATTGCATTTAAAACCAATTGTACTAAATGTGTTTTATAGGTACAGTGTTATATATGTACCACTAATGTGTAAAATATTCCCGTAGAATGTTGTACTATCCTGTGTAGAGTTTAAAATTTTGTTTTCTATATTTTACAATTTCCACACATTTCTGCCATGCTCTAGCATTATTTTGCTTTCCTTTGTTTTGCCTGCCTCAAAACTCAGTGTGAATCCATAAAAGTCTTTAAAGGCTCTTTATCAATGAGGCTAGGTCACTTTGGAACATATTTGCCATCTGCTTTACTGGTTTCTAAGTCACTAAAGAGTCTTCAACATCTTACTTTTTTTCATAAGATGTAATGCAATAGCAACCAATAAATATGAATTAAAATTCAGTCGAGTACAATGAATAATATACAGAACTATTGTGCATAAATAATTTGAATTTATCCCAGATAATCAAACTGGGAGGTGCCCTGGCCTTTAAGAAGAGCAGGTATTTAGGTATAAATCACTTAATGTAACTGCAAAAAGCAGGATTCCAATGGAAAATGAGAAACCACATGCCAATGATAATAAACTGGGGAAAAAATTTCATTCTAGGCAGCATACTTGTTGTGTAAGTTAATGCTCTTTAAAGCATCACTACATACCATGGAAGCTTATAGTTCTTGCTCCTTTGTAACCTTCCACTTAGCCTGAGCCACAGATGTAGCTCTTTTTTCCTTGGGTATAATCTGGGGAGTCACACATTTTGTTCAGAATTGCTGCTTTAAAAGCATAGGGAACATACTAATAGCATTTCTTTTATTCCTCTAATATAGGGAAATCCTAAAATCTCTTTCTTTTTTTTTTTTTTTTTTTTTTTCAAATTAGAAGTGTATATACAAAAGTAATTCTGAAGTTTCTAGTTCCAGTTGTTTATGGAACAGGGACTAGGACCTGGAGCAATGTAGAGGCATTGCTATAATTTATGATGTGGCAGCTGGGAGCTAGGGGGCCTATTTATTTTCCTATAGGATCCTGAATTGCAATAATTACCAAAATAAGACTGTCCATTTTCTTTAATTTTTTTTTAATGTGAGATTTTTGTATAGATGTGAATATTTTATGTATGGATCTAGGTGAGACTTACCAATAAACAATAATATTTTACATAAATTATACTGGACGTGTTGTCTTTCAGTGACATTTTTACATCTAAAAGTGCTGCTGATTGAGATCTATGGAACAAAAAGAAGTTACTTGGAAATCAGTAGGGAACATAGGGAACACAGTATTTCCAAGAATTGACTAAATGTAAAACAATTTTTTGCTCAGCTATCCTTTAGACAGCTATGGAGATCGAAGTTATTTTCAAAATAATAAAAAACAGTATTAGAAGACTATACATTTGGCACTTAAAAATCTGTGTTCTAATGGAAATTCACTACAGGAGATTTTTTTTTAATTTCCTGAAAAAAACCAGAAAATATACTGTAGACTGTTTTGATCAAAAGTCTTTATTCTGGGAAAACCAAAGCACAAGAATCTGGGGACAAAAATATTTTATGTGTAATGAATTTAATAAAAAGGAAATCCAGACCAGTCTGACTAATTTGTGTACTTGATCTATAACATCAAAATTTCACTGATGTTCACTCCTCCATACGTAACACTGAAATAACTCCCAAGGTGCTTTTGTAGTTGCTTCAGAGAAGAGGCAAAGCCACCTTTATTGCTAGTCAACACATGTAAGGCCTGGAAATAGTAAAGAAAGCTGCTAAATCAAACACTTAACTAGGGAACAGGCAAAGAAAACAAAGAAAAAGAATCCAATTATTTTATATTTGTTTTCCTGAATGGTTTTTCTGTCAAGGACTTTGGAGAATCAGACCTTTCTTTCTTTCTTTCTTTCTCCTGCTTTTTTAACTAGTTTGTCTCTGTCCTGTAAGCAGAGAGTACCATATGATAAACTGTACATTGCTGCTGAGATTTCTGCCCACAACCTCATCCTGCAAATATCAGCTAAACACAGCCTAGGCTTTGTCTTCATATGATTTAAAATAACAACAACAATAAAAAAGTCCCCTTCCTTAGCCCCCCAAAATTCTTCAGAATTTGTTGCGTACTCAAAACCACCGCTGCAGATGTAGTTCAAAGAGCAGAAGTGCTGCAACCCTCAGGCTTTCTGTGGTTGCTGAGCCTTTGGATTCTGGAACATGCCCTAAACACTGTACCAAGGCCCCAGAGGGTTCAGAGGATGGTCCACACCTCCCACTGAGGACTCTGATTCCTTCCATATCTCCTCTTAGAACCATCAGTGTAAGTGCGGAGGCACAGCCAGCCACAAAGGCAGTTTAAATCCTTTATATGCTGAGGTTTCATTCTTCAGGTTTGCTGCAGTGCAAAATTTGGGACATATGGAAGTATTTGGTCTCATTGGAATATGAATATTTGAACAGTTTAATTTAGAGTACCTTAAGTGAATGGAACTGCAATGAGTTCTGGGCAGGCATGTGAGTACTCTGGAATGGACAGCAAACAGGCCTGGTGGCAGGACTGGAACCCAAGTTCTGCTATCTGTGTCACCAGCACTGCTGGAAACCCCATGGGAAAATCTCCTCCTAAGTCTGTCTGACACAGAGCTTTTCTAATACACTGAGCTCCTCCTTTTTTACCCCACTTTTCTGAAGGGGCTGCCTCTTATATTTTTGGGAGTCACTGAAAATGACTAAATGAGGGAGGTGAGGTCTTGTGAAAGTGGTGCAGTTTTAAAGGTAGACAGTAAAGCACTATTTTCCTTTAAAAATGAGTACTTATCAATATACAACTATCTTAAGGCATAACTATCTTATCCTATTTATCTCTGGGAAAAATATAATACAATTTTAGATATACGATTAAATATTTTCAGAATTATTTCAAATGGTGTTAGAGAAATGTTCACAAGGATAAAATAAGATGTCACAGATACATGACTATTCTTAGATCTGTACTAAAACCTTACTTTTGCTGTGGAATTTTTTTCTCTCAGCCTTCAGGATATGCAGATATTTCTGCACCAACATGGCAACTTAATTTGTGCCAACTATATCTGCAGGCCAGTCTTTACATAAAGACTGTTTTAGTTATATACTAACATTTAACTTTCTCTTTATGCATATTTTCCCCAAAATGGTTCTTCTAGTCACACCACTCTCCCACAAGAATTTCTGTAACTGAAGTTGCTGTAATCATTAAGATGAATCCAAGTTCTGGTTTCATTTGCCTCTCTCAAATTTGGAGTTTCTGATGTCCTGGAAGGGTAGCTAGGTGGGTCACCTCACAGAACGTAAACAAAAAATATTTATGGGTGTCACAGTGCCTATTAAAATGTATTTGTCTATTATCAGTGTCATTTTCCTGCACTAATTATGCATTTCTCATGAATCTATGGCTTGACAGCTGTGCCTTGCACCTCATATTGTGTGGATTAAAATTATTTGCACTTGACACTGGAGACAGAAGAGGCTGATTATTTTACAGGGTCAGGCCTTGTATTATTCAAGCTGTAGCTTGAATATAGTTTTTCTCTGTGGGTCATCAACAAATACAGGTGAACATGGTAGGGCTTAAATAAAGCCATTAGAGAGAAATTATATCAACATATATAACATGCTTGTCATTATACAGCTTCTCCCACTGGGAAATCAAATGAGACTTTGGCTATATAAAACATGTGTTATAGGTTTTACGTGGCTCTATTTCAGTGAAATACTAATTTTATTTTTGGTTATAACTCTATGATTGAAGGTGATGACAAAAAAACTGGTTTAATGTCCAATATTAGACATTTGCTTAAATACTTTGCTGAACTAGGGAATGGTGTCCATGAGACATTCTGTGGAGCTTCTGAATCCCAAAATAGCCCTAAATAAATCTACTCAGTCAAAAAGACAATTTTTAATACTCTACACATGCATTAGAACTGACATTTTTATATATGCATTATTGCTGAGATACAGTTGCTGTGGGAGGTGTAATTTAGAATTTTCCAACCCTTGCATATTCAAAAATCCCTGCCACAGCATTACACTATAATTTCTACAGTAATATTTCCTTATTTTATTTACCTAAGTCTTGTATTATATATCACTATAGAAGTCTTTAAAAAGTATCTAATTAACCCTATCCACATTACATAATTATTTGTGTTTTTATGATGAGGGATGAATTTCACCTTTAATGATCACATGCCTAATTAAATGGTTTCATTTACACTTTATTGATGTTCTTATTTCATTCATTTCTGAATAAAAGTAACAAAACCCAACAATATTTGTTGATAACAATACTTTTAAGCAAAATATTAAAGTAGTTGATTTTTTTCAGAATTTGCTTGATTGGTTAACGAGGTGCTTTCTGTCCTTTTATTCTGCATACTTAGGAAAGGGGGCTGTTCAGATTTAACAGAAACAAGTCTGCATATATCACTTCTTATAATAATTTTCAGACATATGGCATACTGCATAAATAATTTATTTCATCCAGGTTTACGTCAGGGTACGACAGAAACAGTTAAGGTACATTTGGCTTGAACTAACAGATGTGCATGAAAATAAATGGTATCACATTTTTTTATATCCTGTTGACACTGCCATTAACTTTTCTGTAGAGAAATTAGATCAGTTGGGGCATTAGATGTTTGATAACAACTTAAAACATTTGAATTTTGTCACAAACAGACCTCCATCAAAGAGTAACTTAATCAGTAGCAGAGAACAGAATGAATGTCCTTGGTAAATAGTGTCCTGACTGGTAATCATAGCACTACCTGAACTTTTGGGGACTGACAACAGGATTGTTCTGGTGGGGTCTTTGCTCATCAGCCTGCTTTACTTGGTGCCTGTCATGGCTCATGCTTAAGCACACATGTAGCTCTGAGGCTTCAAAAGTGTGCATGTCCCTTCACCAAGACAAAACTGGGAGGAGTCTGGCTGGGTGGAGGAGCAAGGAAGGAGAATTCAGCAGAGAGAGGAGAAAACACTGAGACCAGAAACTGCTGCAGAAATCCTCTGCCTGCTTGTTTGACGTGCAGTCTGAACAGCAAGGTCATTGTCATCTCTATACTGCCTCCTAAAATGGCTTTTTTTCTCAAAGGAGAAATGCCTGGCAGTAGGGGCACCCTGGCCCCTTTCTTGCTATTGTTTAATCCCTGCAGCTGAAAGTTGTGAGACTTCATTGTCATCCCCATTTGTGGTCTGGGAGCAAGCACATAGCTGTGGCTGTGATGTGAGAGGCCAGATGCTGCCCTTTGTCATGGCAATGCAGGGTATTAGACTGGGTAATCTGGGAAGGAAAACCTGCCTTTTTTTCAATTTTATTTTTATTTCATTTTTTCTCCTTTTACCCAACCAGGATATTTAAAAATATTCATAAAAATATGTACAATTAGACGGGAAGCTTATATTTTGGGGCAAAACAGCCCACTCAATAAATTCTTGACACACAGACTTTTAGCTAAAAATTTTAAATTCCATAAACAACTTTTTCTAATTAATCTAGAGTATGAATATACATCTTGAATATACATCTATTTCTATCATTTACCCCCACTCCCCCCACCAAACTGTCAATAGTATGTGTTGAAAAAAATAGCAGAAATCATCTCCAAGTTCAACCTTTCTATATGGAATTGAAATTTTCAAGGGCTACATTCTTGAAAAGGAGAGTTATTTTTAAGAGTTTTTAACAGAAAACTGGCTAGGATTTAAATGGCTGTAAATGTTTTTTCTTCCCAAAATACTGTTTGCAGAAACAATACTTGTTTTAGTTTTACATATGCATTTATGTCATAGAGTTCCACATAATTTATTTAACTTAACAGTAGTGGCCAGCCACTACAGCGGCTTTCATCTTCTAATGACCTTGTGAGAGTTAATAAAATCAGGTTTTTCAGAGCCCCATCCAATCTGACCTTGTACACTTTCAGGGTGCTTCTCTGGGCACCCTGTGCCAGCAGATTTTTGGGTGTTTGAAGTCCCCCAGCAGGACAAGGGCCTGTAAGCACAATACCTCCAGTAGCTGAAGCTGGAAGTTCATCACCAGAGAATGGGTATTTTGTAAGGCAGTGTGTCAAACAGCAGGAAATCACACAGTTAAGGAGCCTTCTTCCTTTTGCAGTCATGGCAGGATAGAGCCATGGAGATGGAGAAGGACCTTGGATCTCCTGCCATTGAGATTTGAATGTGTCTGAGGATGGAGATCCCACAAACTCTCTGGAGCATGCCTCATTGCTCTGTACCCACTGCAGTCCCCACTTGGGTACAAGACTAGCACCCCAATCCCTGTCCTTGTCCTGATTTGTTTTACCTATCAATCCCTAGCATGAACCAGCCCAGCACCCTCCACCTTCTCTTCTACAGACTCCACTCCAGCTCCAGGCATTGTGGTAACTTTCCAGCAGATTATATCCTGAATGTCTGACTTTGTCTTGTGCCACGATCCCAAACCTTGGACCTGAGCTACCAGTGAGGTCTCACTGATGCTGAGCAGCAGGTCAAGACAGGGTCATCCTGCTTGCTGCTGTGACTGAGCAAAGAGAGCCCACCTTTGGCATAATTTTGCAGCAAGGCTCATTCCAGACTCTTTCTGCCTACTAGAACTTCTCAGTCTTGTCTACGAGGTTCCTTTGGCTCTTTGTCAGAGCTGTGTTGACCCTTAACATTATTCTGTACATGCAGGGCATTGCATTTTCCCTCACTGAACCTAAGGTGGCTGATTGTCATCACCAAACTCTCAATCTTTTGGAGGTCCTTCTGAATGGCTACACTGCCCTTCAGGTTACTGGCTGCTGCCCCAAACCCCATCCTTCCCACCAGCAGTTTGATATCCGCTGTAAACTTCTTAAAAGTGCACTCTGTCCTACAGTCTATGATGTCTATAAAAACATTTTATAGTTTTGCCACTAAGCCCTTTGCTGGATGACTCTAGCTACTAATAGCCAACAGAGGCTGACACATCTTTTTGAGCCCCACATTCCAGTCTATTTTTCTACCCCATTTCTCATTTACTTTACAGGTCATATCCTGCCAATTTGTCTACAATGTTGCTGACAGAAATCATGTCATCATGCTAAAGACAAGGTGGGAACTATCCCTTGTCCACAGCACCTGTTATACATCACAAAAAGCAATCAGCTTGGTCAGGCAGAATGTGTCCCTGACAGTTCTCTGCAGGCTATTCCCAGTCAACTTTTTGTCTTTCATGTGCCTGAAGGAAACTAGTTTCAGGTTTTATTGCTGAATTAATACCCTGGTGATGAGATCCTCTTGGAAGATGCGGACAGAAGTTTGACAGATGGTGTGTCCTACAACCCACTTTCCTTGCATTTCAGCAGCTGGGTCCCACTGGGGAAAATTCAGAACTGTCCTAAATAGTAATTATCCTTCAAATTTATTTATAATATATCAAATTATTCTCAACAATTATTGTACACTCTCAGCTGTTGAGAGTGTGACTCTGTGTGAGGCTTTACTGCAGTGACAGTCCAAGGAAGTTAGGAAACATAATTTAGTAATCCATCCTGATCTTTATTTCTGTGAAAATAAGACGTGTAAGGAATTCAAATAACTCAGCAATGGAAGTTATCCAAATAAATCCACAAGAGAGTCCTAGCCAAATGAAGAAATAAATTTCTGGATCTTGACACCATATATCCAAACTATTCTTTAGTTAGGCGACATATATAGCTGAATTACATTTCATGTTATATTTACATGTAGTGTTCCCTCAAGTATCTCTCAAGGAATGTAGTAAGAACGAATCAACAGAAAAAGGCAGAAAAAATATGCTTTTATTGTAGGTTAAGACAAAAATCAATCCAGAGATCAAGTCCTATAGGATTTCTGAAATTCTTGAACTAAAATAAGATATTTTAATCTGAGATTTGATTCTTCTGCTAAAATCAATGTAACCAATAAGAGTTTCCATTTATTCCTTTGTGCCTGACTCTACACTTATGGTATTTCTTAAATTGCTAAGTGATCTGTGGAGCTGAGCACTGGATATTCACACCCTGTATGCTTAATTGTGGTGTTCTTAATACTGAGATATTACAGGTCATAATTGCAGACTAGCATTGGGGTTTTATCACTCTTTTCATTGGAGCATCAAATAAATATGAGTATGGAACTCAGAATCCTTCTCATTCCCTTTTATCTATGGGGCTCTCTGGAAAGCCTCTTTGCAAGAGCAGGTGAGTAAAATACTTTAATTTCCTGACTTTACTTAAAGAACATGTCATGACAGCATTGCACTACTCTCTTCATGATCAGGGCAGGCTCAAAATCAAGGAAGGCTTGCAGTAAACTAATAATATATGTAAAGAGTCATGTAATAAGACAAAGACTGAAACTATTTATTATACAAGAGGAGCTGAAGGAGTTATCTCCTTGTATAAAGCAGAGCTAATGAGAACAGGTCGCTCCAAACCACGTCAGTTGAGGCTTGAGCATCTTTATAGACAGAGACATATACAGCCTCTCTGAGCTACCTCCAACTGATTGTCCACTGTCATGAAGAAAAATTGTTCTTTATGTTAAACCAGAATTTTCTGTGTTTGGAATTGTGCTTGTTGCTTCCTATCCCTCCACCTTCAACATGACAGCAGTGAGTTCTCCTGTTTTCCTTTTCTTCCCCAGGTCAAACCATCCCAGCAACCTCTATTTCCTTTGTCCATCCTTTCCTATAGCCCTGACCGTCTTGGTGACCTTGCACTTGACTGATTATTTGACCTATCCTGTAGCAGTGGTTCAAGCCCAGAGAGTTACATATCCCCTGAGGAATTTTTGGGGGCCTGGAGAGTGAGGCTCCTCTGAGGAAGAGTTAGGTTTGGCCTTGGAAAGGGGGTCAAACTCCCCCCTCCTGTCCTTCAGTTAACAACGGTATCTTGTGTCTCCCTCTCTCCTCCCTTACTCCTTCCTGACTAGGCACTAACCCTCTGACTCCTCCCTGTTCCTCCCCTGGACCGTTATGAGAGAAGTTGTAACCCTCAGAATAAAAGTCTGAAATTTGGGCTCTCCGGGGTCTTTTCACCCCTGAACCCAAGCAGTGCAGACCATGGTGTTTTGTGTCTGATTTTGGGTTCTGGGCAAGGGAACACTCTCTCTCTCAGCAGCTCTCTGGCTTTTGGGACAGTGGCCACCATCCCAGGGAAGCCCAGCTTGCAGCAAGGGGAAAAGAAGTCCTCAGCTGAAGTTGACTTTAGCAAAAAGGAAACTTTCAGAACAAGCCGCCGAGCTGCCGGCCATCCCTACTGGTCAGCTGTCCGGCCCCCACCACTGGCCACACTATCCTGCACTGTGAGTCCAAATCTGGACCATGCATTCTCTGAGCAACTTCAGTCGTGCTGAAAATTGGAGCCACATAGAGAAGCATACCATGAAATACATGAAGGCGTCACTTAACAGCACATCTTTTACATGCAACCCTAATCAGGCAAATCAGACAAACTTTGGGAAAGCATTGTCAGCCTGATAATAGTCTTTGTGGCCCCTCTGTTACTTTTGAACAGCAAAAGTTTGGAACCTGAAATTTTGTCTGCCCAGGGGGTGGGAAGTAGGTGCCCTTCAATAAAAAGTGTTGTGTCACATATCCGTAAAGTAAAGTTTAGTGAGGATTTTATGTCTGTGTCAGACCTCCTCCTCTGAGCTCAGCTATTCTAAATAACAGAGCTGTGATTCAATCTTGATATCTGACAGATCATGGTCTGACTATTAGTGTTTATGAAACATAAGTTGAGACTGAGAACTGATACCTCTAGCCCAAAGTTCACAGCTGTAAGAAACTGTATCCTTACATTAAAAATGTAAGATTAAAATATATGTATTTTAATTGGCTTGCTTGTCAATTTTTTCCCTTGCTGAATATAAAACTGACTGATAAAGATATTTTAGATGGATGTCTTGCAAACAAAATAATCTGTCCCAACAAGACAAGGATTCTCAGTTATGATATTTCCACTACAAAGAATGCCAAAATGAGTGAACAGTATAAATTTTCTGCATGAGCTTTGAAATTAAATTGACAGAACATTTCATTTATGGCAGAACATGTGTAGCTCTATTACACAGAGACTCAGAGCACATAATTTGTTAATACACATTAGTAGACCTGGATTATATATTTGGCTTCCTAGGCTCCTAACTCAGTGTTATATATTCATTGAACCATTCCATTGGTTGCTTTTTTTATGAATATGCTCCACTCATCTCATCAGGAAGGAGATCTGAAGTTATCTTTTTTATGCAGGAATTAAAGGGAGAATTGTTGAATCTACTTTCTTATTACAGTCAACTGTCAAGCTTCTCTAATATTAATAATCTAAAATGATGCAAAAATCTCCATAGTCCATTCATATGTTCTGTACCTATATATGGACAGTCCATTGTCAGTATATAGAACAATAAAAAAAAAAAAATTCTGTTGCGCTTCTGTGTGCTTTGGATAAATCACTGAAACCCAGGTTATGTCCATAGTACTGCTTCCCCTGACCTCAGTGGGCATAATTTCTTTAGCTGCTTGTAAACTCATCCAATACTGGCAAAATTATTAATGAATGGCATATTTTCATAAAAGGCTTTATATTTTTTAACCTTACAATTTATTAGGCTGGATCTGTTTGAATGGAGATTTGATTATTTTTGAAGAAGTAAGTATACAGGAAGCAGTCACTTGTGGAGTGATATTATCTGTCAACATGCTAGCAGAAATACTTGACTGTTGCTATATTTAATTAATTTTTAACATTGGTTACTGTTAACTGTTCTCAAAAACTCACCAAAAGTACCTTGTCCTTTACTGAATAGCTTCAAAAGAGCATCCTGGAAAGTGTGCCAAGACAGAACCAAAATGCTGTCATGGAGAATCCAGCCATGGAGGTGTAGTGCTGGCCATGGAGACATTTTGGGGTGATGGGGTCAGAGTGAGCCTGATTCTGGTCACTTCAGATCAATATGCAAACCTTCCCATGCTCATCTACTGACCCTTCCCAAAATACATTAGTCAAAAAGTGTCAAATACTTTTGGGTACTATAGCTGATGTGTGTCTTTTAATCTGTGAATGGCACAGGGTTATATATTATTTTTTAAACAACCATTTATTTTAAGAGTTTACCTAATTTTTTACATCACTTAATTTTCCTATATGATTATGTATATATGCATATAGCTTTTTCTCTTTACCATGTTCCTCTTTTCTCTGTTTTTATCTGTCTATTTCTGCAGTGTAGGTAGACTATAAGGACTCCATTTTATATCTGCCCAATGTAAAGGAAGTAACATTTTATAAATTAATGGATTTTTTAAAAACTAAAACATAGTCTTGTTAACTAGATCATATATTTCCCCCCCATAATTTAAACAAGGACATGCAGAATATATTTAATGCTAGCAGGAACATCAGAAGTCTAGTTAACTTGCTAGATATCCTTCAGATATGAAATGCTAAAAGATAGCCATCCAAGCCTCAAGGAGTACAACTACACCTAGGCATTGAGGAGGTGCTCCGGCTGCTCAGCAGGCCCATGATGGGCAAGGAACACAGGAAAAGTGACCACTCTTCATTATCTACGTGCAAGAAACCTGTACTCAAAGTCCCACTTCTGACTTTGTCTGCATGATACAGTACTCATGTCATCACTAGCATTCAGAAACTTCAGAAATAAGGCTCAGAAGGAAAGGATTTCTTTTTATCCACATATTAGATTTTAATGAACGACTTGTATTTTGTGTTCTTTTCTGTATTAGCAGGGAATTAGACCATATACTTTCTTTAGAAAATTTCTAATGAAAGCATTAAAGGTTCTAGGATTTCAAGGGAAACACATGATCTGGATTCACTGCCTAGGTCAGCAGTTCTAGTGACACTGACAGATCTACAGCTAATTTATATGGAGCAGATATTTTTCTCCACTTTTAATCCAGTCTCTGCTCTGGCAAAACTGCTTCTGGAGAAACAGAAGGAATTTTTTCTGGGAATGAAGCAACAACATAACACTTCTGTCAAGTGTTGAGAGATGTAATTTACCTCTAGAAGCATGATTTATGTAGAGATACAGACTTCATATTTACATTCTCTGTCAGGTGAATAGTCTTCACACTCTTAAAATGAAGGTGTAAGAAAGGAACTAAATACATGTATAATTTAAAAAATAGGAACCTCTAGGATTGTATTGTTTAATAGCATAAATTGAAATGCAGGAGTTTAGGAGAGAAAGAAAGATAAAATCTTCAAAAGTATACAATTTTTTTTTTCATGGAAGCTGTAGAAAATATAGTTTTTACCTCTGTAAAGGTCTGACATTTGTTTTCAACTGCAGTTCTGCTCTGCATACACACAGGACTTTCTAATCCTGATTTGTTTCATAAATTTTTTGACTGGTAGCAGCTTGAGGTTTTCCAGAAATGTCAATATCATCCCAAATAAAGGTATAGCAGTGTGCTCTGTTTTTCTGTAAGATGAAGGTTTTGATATTCCTGATCTTTGTTTTAAAATGCAGAACATCAAAGTCACAAGGCTGTAGATATTTTTACATTTTGTAACCTTGAGTGAGGCTAATGACACAAATGCCTTTGTGAAGGATAGATATCAGCATTAGTGGTTTGGGACCTATGACTCAGTCACTACCTTGCCTGAGACAGAGTTTGGCAACCTGCATTTTCATCACAAATCAGCAGGAGAAGCAAAATATTATGCAAATATTGCCACTTTAGCAAAGCTTTAGGCAAGGCCAATATGAACAAAAAAGCAAGGCAGAAGAGCTGGTGCAAGCCAGGGGCTGTGTTCCACAGCACTGCTCACAAACCCTTCAAGTCCGCAGCAGCTGCAGCGGGGATGGAGGCGAGCAGAGGTCAGCACCACTTGGCATCCTAATGAGCAGAGCAGTTTGTCCATCACGACTGATGGAGCTGCAGGGCTGGGGGGAGAGGCTGAGCAACACAGACCAGCCCCGTGAGGACCAGGGGTGCAGGGGCCACTGCCAGTTCACAGCTATTGTTCTCAGACAGCCAGGGACAGGGCCCTAGGGAAATAACAGCAGTGTGAGCCTGAGGGTTGCTAAAGACTGTTGTGCTTGCTCCCACAGCTTCCTTAGGCTTTTGTGCAGCCGTTGTCTAGCTGGCAAGGTAAATTTCTCCACGTGCTGACCAGGCTGCACTGAAACCCAGCGCTCTGCAGCAATCCTTGGTCATGACAGTCATGAAGGGCATGGGACAGAGCAGAGCCTGCGTGGGCTGCTGAAGAAGGGCTAAACTACAGTGGCAAGCAGAATCAGGAGCAGAAGCCCTGTTCAGTTGTCAAATCCACCTGCTAGATCTAATCAGATCTAACTAGGGTTTCCTCAAATGCCTGTGTACGCGAGCTTGCAATGCACTTTCCTGGGCACTAGGGTTGAAGAGAGTAAAACAAGTATGAATTTAAGTATTCTTGCTTGAAATTACCCAAATCTGGGCCTACCCACTAGCTGAAAATACAGAAAGAACAAATAAACTTCCATGTAATATCCTCTTTTGTGATGTTTTACGGAGAAATTCTTGAGTAGAGTGAAAAAGACTGACTAATACTGTCTTTGTTTTTTTCATCTTATTCTTCTAAGAAAGCTGGGAATTATGGCAATAGCTAATAGGGTAAAAGAAAAATTAATTTCTTAGCCCAGGAGGTAAACCTTTGTATATGGGAGAAATTTTATAGCAGTTTATGACTATCCTTATTTTTAAAAAGTACTTTGAGTGGAACTAATGCAAGTCCTCACAGTGATTCTTCACTTAAAATGTTAGGAAATAATACAAAGTTTTGGTCTTTTGTTTATTTTTGGGGGTTTTGGGTGATTTGTGGGTTTTCTTCCCAGGTAGTAAGAATCAGTAAATCTGATCTTTTTGCTACATTTTTAAGTCAATAGGAAATTTTTTTTTGATAACAATAAAGTTCCCATACCTTGGGAAATAAAGACATTTATAGCCATTTAAAACTGGTTTATATTTGTGTAGTTTATTATCCTTCCTTTAAAGGCACCTTTGTAGTGGTATAAAGACTCCACACTAAGAAAATAATCCCTTTCTTAACATGTCAGTAAAGCAGGTCAATTTTCTATTACAGAAAAAGTCTGAATAATTTCTTCAATTTGCACAAAATTTTATTAAAAGCATAAGTGCAACATTCCGTGGAGATATTAAAGTGTTATAAACAAGGCTGCATCTACACTGCAGTGCCTGGGCAGTGGCGCAGGTAGAGCCAAGCTGTACAAAAGGCAGGTCAGTGCAATTTGATTAATCTTGCAGCTGGTGCTGGTGTCTCAGCTGCTGTGAGCAGAGAGGGCTGATGTTGGGCATCTATACCACACCTCACTTTGAAGTTAGATTTGAAGTTAGACTTGTGTAGTTAGACTTGCAGTTAGACTTGCACAGTTCTCTCAAAGGGATTTGCCACATGCCATTGCTGTTTTGGAAGAATAGAATACTTTTTGCCTGCAAGGTGAAAGAACATTTTTTTTTATTTTTGTCTTGGAATATTTATATTTCTTTAAAAAATAAAAGTCAAGTTTCCATTAACAAGCATATGTTATGAGTAAATTGCCAGAGGAAGGATATTCTAGAACACTTTACAGTATAAGCAGCATGTAAAAAAGCATCCCAAATCCCAACTAAAATACTTGTAATCTGGTTTTTTGTTTATGGGATGAAGGAGAGTTATCTCTGACCTGCTCTGGGGAATCACATCTGAAATATAAAAACAGATGGTTTCAAATGAAAGAACTGATTTGCATCATATGCAAATAAAAGCATTTCTCCTTGTACTCTTGACTACGTTCAGCAATAATTAACATTTCTGGAATAAGCAAGAAATGCTACACTTGTTTTTGGTAAAAAAGAAATATTTATATTAATTTTTCTTGTTTATATCAGCATCAATACAGTTTAAATAATCTGTATTTAGATATTGCACTTCAGGTCATATCTCCTTCTGCTTAGGGCATGAAGAGAGGATGTTTGCCATATAAAATATTATATTATAAATAACTACAACAATAATAAAAAAAATGAAGGAAATAGAAGTTTGGGAAGATGAAGGCATTGTTCAAGAATCACAGTAAATCATGGCAGAGCTAGGATAATACTTAGATTTCTAGGTTCTGGCTCAGTAATCATATCGACTGGATATGCTGCATCTCGAAACATGAAACAAGCAGTACTTTGTAAAAATGAATGCACTAGACATTTTGATGTTACTGACTTAAACTAAATCCAAGGGACATTTAAATCAGAACCAAAAGTTTTAAAAGCAATCCCTAGAATGAATGCCATCAGGGTAGATAGGTTTTCAGGTCTGTGAGCACAGAAAATCTGCTAAAAAGTGCCTGTCACTGAAACAGGTTGTGCCTTTTGATAGGAGTCTCCCAATAAATACTTTTCTTACAGTATTTGCAGATGCAAGAAATAGAATAGGAGAGTTTGGAAATGTGCTTCCTTTACCACACAGTTTCAAAAATTAATAAACAAATAAAGAAGTTATAAGCCTTCAATGACTCTTGCTGAACATGATGATTCCCTAGTGTCAAGGGCTACAGTGATGACAGATTTAGAGACTAGAAAATGAAACTTATAGAATATTTTATGGAGACCAGGGGACTGCCTTTGTTCAGCAAAGAAAAGGCAAGTCCATCAGTATCACACAAGAATTTACAGTCTGTATTTACATTTGTCTCTTCAGGGACTGCAGGAAGCTTGGTGCTCTCAAGACACCTGTAAATTTTCTTGGTCATGTTGCCTTCAAGGATCTCAGACTCAGCCTGAGGACATCCTGCCTGCATTATCTGCCCACCCGTGTTGCACACATGGTTCCTCTTTTCTGGGAAACCTTCATACCTATGAGTTTACTGTATAGTGTCCCCAGGACAGCTCCTGGACACAGTGTACAGGACATTTCCATGCAGCTGTGCTGTGTGAGAATAAGCTGCTCTGTGCACACTTTCAGCTGTACCCTGATAAACAGGGCATGCCAAGAATTCATTTGCAGGGTAACCAGTAGATTGCCCTGGATGTACTTCCCAGGTGTTCCTGTTGCTACACAGGAGTCAATCTCAGCTGAAGTATCACAGCACTTTCAGCACAGCAGTGCCTATAGAGATGCAGAGAAGGAAATGTTTGAATGTTTTTGAAAGTCTGGCCTGTTTATTTATAGTCTATATGGAAGTCAAATTCCTCCATAAATAAGTTGACCAATCAAACAGACACTTAATACAATTTCTTAATATTTGAGGATCATCCATTACGTATGAATCGCACACAGGAAAATATGCCATGGAGGGGTCGGTTTTCTTGTAAAGGCAACAAACTGGTATCTCAGAGTCACAGATAAAGACAACCACAGGAAACAGTATTAAAGTAATCCTTTATTATTTCTTTCTTTTATCTAGATTTCCTAGATGGCTAATGATTATGACATCTGAAACTTACAAAGAGTCTGATTTGAAAGCTGTAAAAGTTGCTTGGATTTCAGAAAGGAAGATAATTTGCTCCTAACTTGGTGTTGTCCAATCAGACTCTCTGACTGTCTTTGCTAGAGGAGACTTATACAGAACACCTCCTAGTGCTATTGAAACTCCTCTTGGTTGAAAAAGGAATACAAGATTAGATTTTTGGTGTATCCTGGCTGAATTACATCTGACTAGTAATTTAAATCAATATACTAACTTCACATGCACATATATTCCTAATTTGCCTTTTAATTTTAATGACTAAAGTAAAGATTTGTACCATCTGGAAACTATCACTTTATTTTTCCCCATGTTTTCTGAGGTGGGTTATTTAATTACTTGGCAAATGGTCTGCCTAATGCCTCTACATCTTGTTAATAATTTGTATGCAAAAGATGAACTCTTGTCTGACTGATAGTGCCTTTGAGGCAGGAAAGAGAGCAGAGGAAACAGTTTTAGCTGAAAAAAATGTAAGCATCTTGTAAATATGTTGCTGAAGCACTTGTTCTAAACTGTGTGTCCACAGAGACTTGTATTAATGATCCAAAATGCCAGAGCAGGATGAAAAATGGCTTAAATGCTGCTGCTGTTTTGTAGCTTGAATGCAGCCAGAGAGAGCTGTCAAACACAAAGGCAGGGCAGTGAGCTGGAGCTAAAGGCTGCTGGAGAGGAGAGGAGGATCAGAGCTGGGAAAACTCTGGGCTTTGAATGTGGAAGGAAATGCAGGCTTTAAGTGCAGACCAAATTCACTTAAGTGCCTGTGTAGCTGCAGTCTCTGTTTCCTGGTTTTTACAGTAGCCACTTTTGGGAAAGGTTTTTGTCTACAAGTTTGATAATCTAGCTGAATGTTTTCCTCACATTCAGCTAGATTATCAGGTAAAATACATTGTTTTTTCCCTTAATATTATTTCTCCTTATTGTATATGTTGCACAAAGAAGGAAATTAATTTAAATGAAGGGAATTCTTTTCCTCTTACTATTGCCACATAGCAGATTAAAAAAAAAAAAAAGAGGGGAGGGGAGGATAAGGCAGGCTTTTAAAAAATGCCTTCACTGTGCCTGTTACTCTGACTTTTCTCGAGTGTTTAGTTTGCTTTTGCAAATCTATTACAAAAGTAGTTCAGCTTGACTTCACACCCTTCTTTCCCTCCTTGAAATGCTTGCCACTGCCATGCAGTCACATGCATGTAGTTTCAGTCACATAAAGATAGTTTCCTTTCGATAAGGATGTTATATATGGCAGAAGAAGGGACCACCAATTATTTAGTGTGTCATAGGACTTTACCAGAATACTCACAAAGTATTCTTTTCCTGTTTTGCAATAAAGTTTTAGTTCAGCTCTTCCTGTCAGGAGCATGAGTTAAACCACAAGAGGGTTCTTGTGCTACCTGTGAGCAATAATTCAGTGACTTGGTGTTGGTTTCTGAAGAGAGACTTTGAATATGGGGTGCTCTAACCCCTGCCAGCAGATCTGAACCATGCAGCCACTGACAACAGGGGACAGTTTGTCACAGCAGCAGCAACTTCCTGTGGAATTGCTGAAGTCAAAAGAAAAGGAACTAGTAAAACTATACTAAAACAGAACAGATGTACCTGTTGGCAAGAAGACTAGGAGTATTGGTCTAAGGAGGTAAAATATTCTTTTATCATTAGCACTTGCACCTTACCTTGGCACCAAATCAGAGCTGAAGAATGAACATCTGAGACTAGAAAAAATATTTTCCTGTCACAAAATATGATGCAAAGAAGTTTCCATCAGTGTTAAGTTTAGAACTAAACTATTTTCCAATGGACTAAAATTTGGTCTGTTTTTAATACTTTATAAATATTTATTACATCTCTCAACATTTTTAAATATATAGTGGTAATTTCAGTCAATATTTTGAAAGAGTTTTGAAAAGAGGTGACTAAAACCTCTGATTAATTTTGTAGATTTCTGATTACATACACACTAATTAATATAAAATAGCTACAATACCTTGATTTTTGAATTTTCCTTTCCTAACAGCATTTTTAAAATTGTATGCACTTGTCTGAGGCAGCAACTGCAAAATGTTACCATTGTTTTTGCCTTTTTCTATCCTTATTAGAATATAGACTTTTTTTTTGTTGTGGTATTTATATTTATTACCTTGAGAAAATACCAGTTTGTATTCATTCTATATCTTGTCATTAGCGTTCAACTACCTTGTGTATAAACTATGTGCTTTTTTTGTATCATCAAGATGCATTTGCAGGACAGATTCTGCTCATTGCAAAATTTCCCCTTTATGAAATTCTTTGTATCAAAAGCATTAAAAATTTGAAGCTAGTCACTTTGCTGGTTATATTATAGTTTCTCATATCTAGCAAGAATTCTTATTAATATGAGTCATATAATCACCAAATTATGCAGGATTGTATCAGTTATTCACTAAGGAATTTTTTGTAACTTTTTATTCTACCAATAAATGTTAATTAACTGCTCTGGCTTTATTTTAAATTTGTGAGTCTGTTGACCTAAACTAACGAGAAAACCATGAAAACAAATTGAAATTGACCTTTGCTAGGTAAAGAGATGAAGCAAAATCATGCTATGGCGCTTTTTTTCTGTTATAATGTAAGAAGGCAATCTAACAAAATTATTATTCTGCCACTGTGCTAATGACTATTTAGCCCTTACAAATGACAATCTACACTAAAAGATGGAGCTTTAAAACTAAACCCATTTTTAAATGTTGTGTTAATTTCAATCAGAACGGAAAATTGAGTACAAAGACGTTACTTAAATTCCTTACAGGCATACATGAAAACCTTTGACATTTAATCTTTGAATATCTTTGAAGCGTGTTAGTTTGAGATATTGGATAGTTTCACTTAATAGTTTCAACAGGAAGGTTTTAAGAAGGCTTTAAAAAATAGAAGGTTAAGCAAAAAGTCTACTACACTGTGTTCCGTCACCCAGATAAACTTCTGCTGAAGAGCTGAATCCTTGCAGCAGCACTCCAACCAATATCAGAGAACACAGTCACATTGCAAGTACTTCCACCTAAGTGTGAGAAAAAAATTACACATGGAAAAGCCAACGTCCTCATTCTCTTTTTGCTGGAGCTATGAAAAAACCACTGCATTCCCCCAGCATGAACTCTGTTGCTACAGCCTTTCCCATGCTCTGCAGTGATGCAGGCTTCTACGCACCTTTTAATCCACAGAGGGGATTACTGCTTTTCTACAGTTAGCTGGTGCTGGTGTAGCATGCCTTTGGCCTCATGACTCTGACAGTGCAATTTGGGCTCCTTGAGGACTTTAAGGGCCACTTGTCCCCTTCCACAACTGAATGAGTGGTGACAGGGATTAGTGTCCTGAGTTACCTTTGTAAATTGTTGTCACTTAAGTTATCAGTAACATTACAAGAATTAAATCACAACAAAAATGTGTACACAATGCTGGGCTTTTCTTTACAAAACAAGCTAAAATCAATGCTGGATTTAATTTTCAGAAGTGCGGTGCTTGATAGTTCGATTCAGAAGTCCAGTTGTCTTTCCAGCAGGACCGACAACCTTCATGAGCAATTGTATATGTCTTTCTGAAAACTGGGTATTCATACACACCAGCTGAAGATGAGCCTGCTTTGATAGAATATATTTTTCTCATTTCAGTAGTAATTACCCTAACCAAAGTAGGTTTTCTATTGTTATAAAGAAACCAAATATGGTATGTATGAAGGAGGTGACGGCTGTAACTGTAAAACCTCTACAGTTTCCTACTAATTGGATGAAAAAGGAGAATAAAGAAAAACAACACTAATCCAGGGACTCCATATTCTGCCAGCCCTCCTTAAATGTTCTAGTGCCGTATTAATTTTCTGGCTTTGTGATGTCTTTGAATATGCAGGTGAAATGGAGATAGGGCAATGTGATCATTTGCTCCAGGACATGAACTTCTTGCATTTCTGTTCACTTTAAAAAATAAATAAAAGCCTGCTTTTAATTAAATTGCTTTTAATTAATTCAGGTTCTCCTTAAAAATGTAATTTAGATATGTTATAACTGACTAAGATATCCTATTGATTTGAAAATATTGAAATGAAGGCCAAAGATACTTTCCCTTTTTTTTTCCATTTTGCTGAATTCATGTGGGAACCACCTACTGGAATATAATAGAGTTATGATAAAAGTAGTTCCTGGGTTGTTTTTGTCTGTTTAGGGGATTTTTTGCGTTTTTAGCTTGTTTGTTTTGAGTTTTAAATTCTAGAGGCACTAAGAGTGTTTCACTTCTTTGTTTTCTTGTTTAATTTTTTGTACTTGACCTGATTTTCTTTGGAAAAGAAAAATTGACTCTTTTGGGGTCTTATGAAGTTTCTAAGAAACCTTCTAATTGCACAGATGCAATTAGATAAATGCTGTTATTTTAGGGATAAGTGATGCAGATTTACTTATGAAAACTTCACCTGAGCAACTGAATGATTTTTATGTACTTAATAATATTCCAAAAGCTCTTCCCAAAATCATACTTATGCTATGTTCAGATCAGGCTAGTGTTACACAGAAAATGAGGTGTGGTATCAACCGAAGTCTGAACTCGAGATAGTAGGAAGCTTTGTGAAAGACATTCATTTAGATACGGAGCTTGTTGAAATAACAATGTCCCTCTGCTCCTAGACAGTACAGCACTATTTCTAAGTGTGAAGGTTTGGGTTTTTTGGGTGGGGAGCAGGGGGGTTTTGTAGCAAAAAGTGAAGGATCTGTGTTATTTGGTGTTGCCTTCACCTTTCTGAGCAGTGTGATACTGAAGGCATGTTACAGGCAGTGTTTTACAACTAGACTAAGAGAAAAATGTTTAGTGCTCTGTGACCTCACAAACATGTTTTATGTGCGCAGGTGAGCTACTAACCTACAAAAGTATTAACTTGTCTGGATAGACTAAGGACCTAATCTCAAATGTCTAAGATTCTGAGTCATGGTGATAAATAATATAATTTCCTATTTTTCAAGCCGTCCTTTGGTGCTTTGCTTGCAACAGTGCACTTCACTTCTGGCCTTGGGAATCTGCAGTGTGTTATGGCAAGCTTGCTGAGCAGCTCCGATAACATGCAGAGCTTTTGCAATTCAGTGTTTCATGCAATGCAAGATTTAGTCTCAAACCAAAACAGTATGAAGTGGGAATTAAGAGAAGTTTCATTTGATCATGATACAGGCAGGAACATCTTTTATTGGATTTGAAAACTGAACCCCTACTAAGAAAATCTGCCACCTGGACATAGATTAAGTAAATCTTAAGAAAATTATAGATCCAAAGGCTGATAGAAAAATGTAATTTTGTAGTAGGTTAGGAAGGCATGAAACTGGAAACAATTTTTTTTTGAAAATTCATTACACAAAGATAGAAAATATTTACAGAGTTACTACAAGGTCTTGGCATAAGTGTTGTCCAAATACAGATGTAGCATTTTAGATTAGAACACAGAATTTTATGTGCCTAGCTGAGATTAAACAAACATTTGTCAGAATTCTTTTTTTTCAAAGTTTGAAACTGCCCAATTAATTAAAACAGTATAAAGAAAGGCAATGTCTGAGCCAGAATTAGAGCATGAAAGTGCTCCATGTAATAAACAATTTTAAATGAAAAATATTTGAGGATGTAGATGAGAACTTCATTTTCTTAGATGAGTTTTCTGTTGGAATTATAAAAATGCTATGCTATAAAAATGAATAAATCCTTAATTACTAAGCACTGCTGGGCTGATAAAAGATATCATGTTTTAGTGCCTTATTTCAGAATTTCACATTTCACATTTACAGGATTTATGTTTCTTGCTCTTTGCTGTTTGTGTGTGTGCATTACTTCACTAAGAGACCTATACAGCACAGCCATTAAGCAGAATACAGTTGTCAGACTTTTCTCCGTTTTCATACTGAATTGGCAGAATAAAATGTGAGTTTCTGGAAATCCTCTTGATTATTTTTTTTCCTTCTGCTTTCTTGCAAGAAGCTTTGCAAAAGTTCAAACATCAGAAAGAGAAACTTGAATGCTAAAATAACAGCTGAAGGTTGAAATTGAAAATTTTTATCATAAATATAATAAATTTTGGTAACTTAATCACTATAATGTCACCATCTATTTCATACACGTGGTCTGATCAGTAGAACTTTTCAGAAGAATTGAGTATTTGAACAAATTACCTGAAAGTTCTAATACAAAAGGAATCCTAATATTTACACTAAAAAAAATCAAATAATTTTTAAAAATGTATCTGCAACTACTTCTGATTTTGATCCTACAGATTCACTTACTTAATTGATGATATTTAGGTATTTTAACTACTAAATGGGAATTATGAAATGTTTAGACTTTTCAACAATCACACCTAATCTCTTTGGGACCTCTAGTTGGCAAAAAATTGTGAGGTATTAGAGACTGAGGAAAGGCAGCTGACAATCTAAGGAGAGCATGATAACATGTAGTAATTTAATATATCAGTACTGATACAAAAAGATTTGTAGAAATTGGATGAGTTTGATTAACATTACAGGGGAAAAAACTTCTTAATGTCCAAATGCCATTATAAAAACCAAAATTTGCAAGTGTTTTTATTTTAAAGATGAAACTTTAGAAGTCAGAATAACTGCCCTCCAAAGTTCTTGACCCCCTTCTTGGCAATGATGCTATTTTTGTTTTGTCAGCAGCACCAATGAATGCAGCTGCTACACTGGATGAAATAATTGTATTATATGACAGATAAAACAAAGAGTATGCATCATATTATAAATAATTTAATTTTACAAAGGAATTTTACATCTTAATCTATTCGACCACCACTTTCACTTGGACCCTGAAATAGAATTATGTTATTGTATTCTTTTCTATAATCTAATTTTTCACCCATAAGGAAATGTCAGGTCACATTTATAGCAATCTGGGGGCCTCTAAGTCATTCTGGAAGGTCATTCTGTTTGAGCATTGTAAATGAACCTGTCCAGCAAAGTTTTGGTTAAGGACAACCAAGGACTCATTACACAGTAAATTTACCCAAATGCCAGAAAAAACAATGCCAAGGTTTTTGCTGTCTGCACTGTGAAATTTGCAGTGATATCAAGCATCCAAGAATTAATCCTTCATTGTGAAGTCTGGGAAGAAATTATATTAGGAAAAATTTGTAAAAGATCGCTACGTTACAATGCAAATAACATTAAGGAAAATAACTTTGTGCTAAAATGAGACAACCTGTATTTCAGTAACTATTTATTTTTGTTTTCTAAGTGTTGTAAAGTCTTATTCTAAGTCTCTGTTCTAAAAGGCAGGACTGACTTTCCTAACCTGCCTAGACTGCTACATTGGCATGATTAAGTTCAGTCAAAAGACATTTTTTGCAATAAAATGTGAC
Organism: Petroica traversi; assembly: GCA_025920805.1. NCBI lineage: Eukaryota > Metazoa > Chordata > Aves > Passeriformes > Petroicidae > Petroica > Petroica traversi. The sequence goes on along the minus strand of JAHLSL010013452.1, from coordinate 2,405,158 downwards.
TCTCTCTTATACATATGATTGTGCATTTGTTATACGCACCATCAGGGAACATGACTACAATCTTGAAAGCAATTTCCACCTCATGTACCTAGTGCTGACACAGGAAATCAGGAGAAATAAACATGGAGCTCTGGGTTGTGACTGAGTCACTAATTTATCTGTGTTCCTTCATAGGCAGAAAAAAGAAAGGAATTAAATGTCATTACAAATTTCTGAAGGACCGGTCAACACATTCTAGTTATATAACGTAACTTTTATGCTCTGACTATTTTTTTGCAGTGGTGTTTATCTATTCTGTCACACTGCAATATGGTTTCAGTAAACCTGTCCTTAAGCTGAGGTTTCCCAAGTTGGTACAAAACCAGCAAGGTGCTGACTCCAATGCTAAGCCAAATATTTTAAGCAACACGTTGGTAAACTCAGTCAAAGCATTTCAGTTCTTTCCTGATATTAACTATTTTTCCCATCCTCTCCCCATCTTCTCTCCTGATTTATATTATTTATACAGTAGGTATATTATACATAACAGAGGAGGAGACAATTATCCTTGAAAATAGAACTTGTATAAATTAAAAGGTTGGTTCCTACTATGGTAGGAACACTGGGGAGAAAATCTGTAAGCAAGAAGGAGGATTTTTTCTTTCTGTCTATTTTGAACCATGAATAAAAATAACATAATTGAACTGACATAATTTTAGCAGTTTAGGTTGTCTTCTTCCATTCAAAGAACTAAATGACTGATTCTTTTATGGAATCATGAAATTTCACATGGTGATACATACAAAAAAAGCTCGTATTTAGAGCTAAAAAAACCTTTTAGCATTTGTATCATTCAGAAAGGGGAAAAAGTTCATTTGATAAACTGAGAGTCATGATGTCGGGAATGTAGAGAATGTACAGGAAAAAAATAATTTCCATAGAAGACATTCTCTGTTTATTGCTCTGTAGAAATTCCTGCATTCTTCACTGGAAATCCTAAAGAGCAGTTAAATGCAGTGTATTTGGTTTTTTCAACAACACAGTGCTATGAAATTTCTGGAAGAAATTGAATCATCTCTCATAGTTGGTAATACTTAGTGAGCTTTTGCCACACCAGTTAGATTTCTTGCTTCTCTTGAGAGCTAATTTCCCACTCTATTTCTCTGGAGAGTTATAATGAGACAACTCTAGTGTTGCAAACACCACAGGTTGCAACAGGAATCTCTTTGCAAGCTAAGAACAAATCTTTGGCACGATGTTTTTCCTTTGTGCTGTTTTCAGTGTTAGGCCAGTTGGCCGCAGGTCTGGCACCAATGTTCTCATGCTAAACTTCAGGGACATCTGAAGCTCTGTCATTACTGAGGTGGAGTCACGTGTGAAGCAAGGATTTGCAGTACTCTGTGGTCCAAAAAGTCTCATTTGGGATCACACGTGCATTTCAATTTTCACTAGAAAAAGGGAGGGTTTTTCTCCTTAGTTCACTCTCTAATGTAGCAAAGTGTTGATTTCTGCCAAGAGATTGTGTAAAGCCTAAAGCAGTACCTGGAAACTTGAGCATGATGAAATACAGGCTGACTAACTTCTCCCCTTAAATCAGGGATGGGTTTGGCTAAAGGAGAATTTTCAGGGCAATCAAAACTGGCTTGTTTTCACAATCCTTACTCCATGAGACATAATGCTTACAAATAAGGTGGACAACTTTTATGAAGTCCAAGAATGAAAAAGTGCACTCAGCCACACTGAAGACTTACATTATTTTCCCACCGTCAATATAAGGTATCTTCCTGAAATCATGGAGGTTAAATTTAAACACGTGGTATGAATCTAAAAGTGAAATAATAATACATTTTCCAGCCTCATGTTGTGTTTCCTACATATTTCTGTGATATTTTTGGAAAAAAGTGTTGGAAATCCTGTTTACCAGCAGTGGGTGTGGCATTATTTAAGAGAAATTCATCAGAAAGGAAAGAGATGTGGTAATTAATTGCTACCTGCGCATCTCTGGACATAAAGCCACCTGCTGCAACCTGATGTCCTGTCTCTAGTGACCTCTAAGGACACTAGAGGCTCCAGCATGGCCAAACATTCAAGAAATCTTCATACTTCAAGGAACAGAGGGAAACTGAAATGTTTGCCTGAGGCACAGCTGTCCTGGAGACAGGGAAATTTCTCTGTTAGTGTAATTGCTCCCAAATATCATGGATGATATATGGGTTTGTGTTGTTTGGGGGGGAGGGGGGGGGTTTGGTGGGGCTTTTTTATTAAATGCTGTGTTTAAGAACAAAATGGAGAGAACCGTTAATTGTGCATTTAATAGTTATGCAAAGAATAAAGCATGGCTGTTGGCTAATTAAGTCCCTAATTTCTACACAGCTTCTGTAATGATCCTACAATTGAAACAAAAGTCCTCATGCATTTAATGCATTTTATGCTTAACCAGGTATTATGAGTCACCAGTCCAAACAGCAGTCAAAGGACGCTGCAGGTGCACAGAAGCCTTTCATAATGAGCTGTAAAAGTGGTTAATTTGTGACAATTTCAGGAAGGTGGCAGGTAACATGTGTGACCCATTATTTGGCGGAATAAATTGTCTCTTGGATCCAGTACCTTTGCAGTTTTGTCAGCCAGCTGCACTCCAAACAGTCTGTGCGTGTAAGCTTTTTTCCCCTTTAAATGCAATCACATTATGGTCTCCTTGCCCATAGCTTTTCCACCTTAAATCAGCCTGTGGCATTTGACACTTGCATACTAAAAATAAAATGAACTGAGTCCCAAGATAACATCTGTTTGTTAAAGATGGTCTTTCATGTATAGACTTACCAGGACATTTGGCCTGATTTACTATACTAACATTTCCATTTTGGCCCTGGGTAGGGAGCTCTGCTAGAAATGCTGCACCCTATGGTGAAATAGTACCTAATCAGTATTTATGAATAGGGTTTTGAAAGTCACCAAAGAGCAGAGCTTTCACAGTGGACTGGGGAAGAGGTTTTACCTTCTTAAAACACAAATGTTGCTGTGCTTCGGGGTCTGCATGACATTTTAGAATTGAAGAGCTTTCATTTTTAAATTGCATTAAAATGTGTAATGTAATTCTATCATTAGTTTAACTGGACTGTATTGGCCACTAATGCTATTGTTAAGCCTTGTAATTATTATGCAAACAAACTACTGCACCTAAAAAGGGCCAAACAGTGAATACAGCATCTTCAAATTCTGTTAAAAGAGAAAAAAAGCCCCTTTTTTTTCCTTTCTTTTTTTTTTCTTTCTTTTTTTCCCCCTTCTTTTTTAAACTCAAATATTGTTCAGGGAAGATTGCATTTTGAAAAGAAAAAATCATTTCTTGGGTTGAAAGAAGATCTGTGGGGTTATCTCTATACAGTAACAGTGTGGTGATTGCATAATATATTTACTTTTCTTATTAATAGATGGGTTCTTTAGAATGCCCAGGTTCTACTCTCTCTTTTTAGAAAACTGGCCTCAGGGAAAAGTCAAAGTTATGCAAGGGAGCTTGATGCAAAGATCCTTGTGTTACTGGTGACTTATCTGTATGCATAAACTGGACTCATCTAGAAGTCACTGGGATCACAATTCCTGTTCCCTCAATGTGGAGAGGAGATTGTTATTCCCTTTTATTTACACAACTACCGTATATATGCTTAGAAGTTATGATCCCACATTTCCTTCATATAGTTATCTATGCAAGTCTATTGTTAAATATTCCTGAAGCTTCTATCTTCTAGATTTGTATACTTTCTCTCCTCAGGAGGTTCTCCAGTGATACTATGAACAAAATTAGATATTGGAGTTCAAGTTTTCCAAATCCGTGACCCAATAGTTGATGAAATTCTAAAAGTATGCTATTTCCATTACATGCTATATTCCAGTTTATGTGAACCACATTGTTTACTGGGGTTTTTTTATTGTATCAAATAATTTTAAAATGTTATTACATTTATGATGTAGCATAACTTTTAAATTCTTTTCCACAAACATTTGCCTAGAGGCTTCTTCTTTCATCTCTGTTTATGTATCAGGTGAGTCTTGTTTAAGTGTGAGAATCTGTGTTAATCCCATTTTTAAATGCATCCTGTGTTGTTTTCTTTTCAAATTTATTTTATTTGATATTTAAAAGATTATTCTGTTGATCGTTCTTAAGAACATCTTTGTGCATTTTAGTGGGAAATACTACTTGTTAATGACTAAATCAGAAGATATACAGCTGATCAGCAAAAGTCTACATCAAATTAAGCCATGGTGTCAGTGACAGTGTCTCCCTTCTGCAAATCTTGCAGTTCATCTTTGATCTTCTGTCAGGATCTTATTATGTTGAGCAGATGGGTGTGGGCCATAAAAACTGCCTTGTTGAGGTAAAAGCACAAACCTGGAGAATGTGTACCATAATGAAAATTTGAGAAATTCATATAATTAATTTTCTGATAGGAAGCAAAACAGATTTCAATAGAAGAATACAAAATTCAGCTTTGGTGAGCTAGGGAATTAGCCTCACAGAGAAGTCCCAAGTAACTTTCAGGGGAAGACCTCATAGGACTAAGTAAATTTGACTTTTAAGTAGATGGGTTTTTAGAGTGAACTTTTTAGTTATAGAAAAATATATATTTCTAATACTGGGAATAATTGGAAAGATCAGTGGGGTATATTTTGGTAAATGGCCAGCTTAAAGGGATTGAGCAACACTGTTTGCTCTCTTCAGATCCATCTCAAATTTTGACCTGAAAGAAAAGTCTGTGGCAATGTTTGACAGTGCTTGATTTAAAATCTTTGAGTCATTACATTGAAGCTTTATCTTATCCTGGTAACATATACCTCTACCAAATGTGAGTAGATAGAGACAGCCATATTCAATGTTAAAAAGACATTAATAAGAATTCAGGAATAATTAATTTCAAATTACCTAGTTCTGGAAGACTCTTTTGCAAGTAAGAATGGCACTCTCTGTTCCAGTTAATCTGGGAAATTGGTGGCTTTTTTTAATTTAAAGCACAGCCAAAATGGCATGACTTCTCTGTTACTAATCTGTCAACATAATGTTTTGGTACTAATAGAATGGTATGAGTGACTCAAGGTACAATATTGTACACGTGCTTACAAAATATCTGTGCATATCAGCACAGAAGTTAATATCCATAAGCTATTCCTTCTCCTGCATATATGAATATGTATAAAACTATTTCAAACCATATCTTTTTTCAACAATTCTTCTAAAGTAACTGGGAGTGTAGTTGCTTGATTTCAAAAGTACTGCCAGATTCCTCTGCAAGTTTATGAAGTTCAATAACAGTAAAAAGCAATGATTTCTGAATCTCCCAAAATCATTATAAATAAATGAGACTGGAAGAGGTTTTCAAATTATTCTCCACAAATAATTTGAATATAAGGAATTCTGTTTCTTTTCCAGGCTAAGAAGTAACAAGATATTGAAAAATGGGCAGAATGAGCAATGGAAGAGGCTAAAATACTGGAGAAAAAACCCTCAGAAAATGTTTTTTTAGGTCAGGGAGGCTGTTAACAAGGATGAAGGAAGATCTTAAACCACCTTTTCATTTGTTTGTTTGCTTGAATGATGATCTATCTAGTTTCAGCTTTGCAAAACAAAGCTTTCAGCCAAGGTTGGGGAACTGTAAAATTGGAAGTGCTCACACGAACACAATATGTTAATATTGCTCACCTGAATAACTTGGTCTGTAACTGCAGCTATTGAAGCAAATTAGAAAATATGAGTTATGCTAAACTTTTTCCTTTATATTTTCTTTTCTCAGCTCTAAGAAGAGGATTAGTGTATTATATTCTAATGCTGTAGTAGAGAGACTTACTTCCAGGAACATTCATCATCTTAATATATGTATTAGATTGGGGAAATTAATAACACGACCACACTATGATTGAATTTAAAAATCCCAGACTAATCTGGTATTCTCTGCCAAAATATCAGTGATCTATTAATGGAACAGCTAGTACAATAGTTTGTCTTCTTAATTGTTTTCAGAGCAAATTGATGTGCCTCTCAGAATAAAAGATTGGAAAATCATCTTTCCCAAATTTCCATGTGCTTGGTCAACAGTCTAGGATGGACCAATTCAGCCATGGGAGTAGGGAATGGGACTACATGGACTCATTTCTCTTTGGTTTTGTACTGAAGGCTCATGAAATTTATAACTCCTACATGACCTTAGTTTAGCTCCTGGTGAGAACTTGATACCAGAAAACCAAGGAACCTATCTGTTACTCTCTACAGTCCATTATAATGTTTAATCCACTCAGCTCATCACCATATTAAGCAACCATACAAGTGATGTATTTTATTCATCTTTTTTTTTCATGTAGAAGTAAGAAACACAGTACTAGACACAAAGGAAATGCAATGTGTAGTACACTGGTACTACATATCATAGTTTATATGATACAGTGGCTGTTCTAGTAGAATTTTAATGTTGGGGTTTTTTTTGGGCAGGTAATTTCCAGTTAATGATACATTGTATGTGTTTAAGTAAAAGAACTGTGTAGTAAAGAAAATTATTTCTGAACCCTTTGATAAAAAACAACCAAACCTATGAGCTAGTAATAGCAAGAATATTTTTTTTCCATTGTCTTCATGAATTAAAAAAATATTGACATAATTTCAAAAATTCATATAAAGTTAATAAGAAAAATATTCTTTTCTAGAGAAGATCACTGCATACAAACAGAGTTGGAATGAATTTCCTCTCTTCTGCTGGGCAGTTTCTGAAGATTTTATTTGTCATTTGCTCAAAGGTTTTGATTTCTTTTTTTACTGTTTTTTCTTTGTAGAACAGATATGGAGACAAACGTTCTTTCTCCTACAACACCCTCTCTCTCATACATATATGCAAATACATATATACATATATACATACATACATACATACATACATATATATATATATATATACATACATATATGCATATATATAGCGAATCACCTTGTTCCCCCAGTATTTTATAAAAGTTACCAATGGTTTGTGAACACAGTTTTAGGAACTAAATATCATTAAAGGCCTGTCACTTGGAGTTCTTCTGCAAGTTTCTTTCAAAATTATAGGCAGCAACTTGGCAAATAGGAAGGGTAGCCTATGGTAAATTTGTTGCCAGAATAGTCTAGAGCAGTGTGAATGCATGAGCACATACCAAAGCACTGTGTGCCTTATGGCATTTACAAGACCTTTTCAAAGGAAGAGGCTTTTATCTCCATTTCACACGAAGAAGATAAATCAGCCTTTATAGCTTGTCTGATTGACAAAGCAGCCTGGGTCAAAGCAGGGACCTGGATCCAGCCCTGCAAGGGCTAAGACAGTTGCTCTAATCCACAGTCACATTGCAGCCATAGCAGAGCAGGACTCTCACCTGATTAATTTGTCAGTTGAGCAAGTTCTTGTGTCAGGATTCATCTTACTGTTATAAGAAAAAAAAGACATTTTAAATCTGAGGTCTTAATTTAAACTTGCAGAATGTGCTTGATTGAGACAAATGACACAATTGTTCAGGAAATTCTGCCATAAGGAAATACGTACTCAAGAGACTACTTCTTCAACACATCAGCAGTCTGAGGCTTCAAAATCTTTTATTTCTGCCACTGATTAACCAGGTGCAGCTGAGAAAATATTTTTGCTTTCCACTGCATCAATTCCAATATCTGTTTCCTGCATTTGCACAGAATCATTGAATATCTTGGGTTGGAAGGGGTTTTAGAGATCATCTATGTCACACCTCACCGCCATGGGCAGGGACACACTCCACTAGATCAGACTGCTCAAAACCCTATACAACCTGGCTCTGATCATTTCCAGGGATGGGGTATCTTCTCTGGACAATGTGTTCCAGTGCCTCATTGCCTCTCACAAAGAGTTTAATCCTTAAACTTCATCTAAAGACACTTTTTCTCAGTTTAAACCATTCTTTCTTGTACTCTCCCTATATCTGCTTGTAAAAAGTCCCTCTCCACCACTCTTGTAACCACCTTTAGGTATCAAAAAATGCAAGTCCATCTCCGCTTTCTGTAGCCTTCTTTAGGCACTGGAAGGTGCTGTGCAGTTGTTCTGGACCCTCCTTTTCTCCAAGCTAAATCACCCCAAATCTCTCAGTCTCATGGGGGAGATGACACCTGCTTTGTGAAGTTTGGGAAAGAGATAGATTCTGCTATCAGTAGAAGAGATATATTTCTATAGATGTGAATTGCATGTAAAGTGTTCAGATTCCTTCATTGTCACATTTATGATCACATTCCTTAGCATTTATATTCAATTCAGTGTCTGCTTCCTCATGTTATAAACACTGGATAGTTACACATCCTTTTGTCTTCTGAAAAGTATATAGCAAAGAATGTCTTTTTATTTGTCTTAGGGTGGGATTGTTCTAATCTGTTTTCCAAAAGAAAAGATTTCTTCACCACAATTCTTGGTTAAAAAGAGCAGTTTTCCAGGCAGGAAAGCCTATATAAAGAAATAGTTTTCTCTAGAAGAGGAACTGATATGCATGAGTGTTGTCTGTGATAATCATTAATGTCATTTACATGCTTCCATTTTGAGTGAGACACCTTGCTGAGAGATGACATTGATGCCATTAGAAAGTTCCATCACAGACTTTTTAACAGTATCTGCAATGTGCTTCAAGATTAAAAATAAAAATATCATCTTTAAAATGTATCATGTTTTTGCTATTCAAACACTTTCCTGAATAGTTTTCCAACCAGGATAACAAAATAAAGGGAGATTTTTTTTGTCTCCTCAAAGTCTCTAACATGGAATTAAACTGCTTAAACCATCTGTTAAACTGCTTAAACCATCTGTATGACACTTAATCAGAAATTATGTGCACCCCTCAGCAAGATGCTATGAGGGGAACCATTGAAAAAAATTTATTAAAACAATTGATACTTGATTTGAGTCACTGTGGAAGTGGAAAATTAGAGTGAAAGCACACCTTTTGTGGACTCTTGTTTAAAGTGATATATGTCTTACCTTCAAAAGTACACAGAAATGTGCAGTCTCATTATGTTTACAAGAAATATAGAGCTCTATTTAATGTACTATTTTTGAAGGGTACTTTTTTGAAGGCTAATTTTGAAGGATACTTTTTTAAAGTGCAAGGGCTGAAATATAACCTTTATACACACTGAAATAAATAAAAGGGAACCCACTGACTATTCATGTGCTAAAGTACTGCAGATAGAAAATGATAAACCTCAAGAACCTCCCAGAACATATCTTTTACTTGTCTTCTGGCTGCACAGGGATAGTCAGCTTTCATTTTCCCTCCTCCCTTTGAACTCAGGGAAATCTGTTGCCCTCTAGCCTGTAAGAAGATAGCTTGACCCAGATGGTGGAGTTATGTCTGAGTTCTCCACAGGTTTTATATTCACAAAGCAGGATTTTATTTTTTCCACTACAGTCCTTAGGAATAAAGTGTAGACTATAGCAGAAGAGCCACCATGCAGTGAAAAGGCCTGAGCTTTGCTCTGAACTGCAGCACATAGGATCTGCAAACCAGACCATGTAAATCTCAGAGTGAAAGTTTCAATGGAGAAAATGGAGGAAGCAAGAGTAAACAAGGTGTTGAGTTAAATATGCAAATTAAAGCTGTCCAGAGCCCTTTAATGTATGTACATAACATTTCATTAGCCATGGAAAATCTGGAAATGCTGGCAACAAAGAGAAAGAGACTGAGAAAAAAGCAAAATAGAAAAACTTTGTAATTAAACGTAGCAGATTTACACAGCTGTACTAATCAGCTCCCAGCCTCAGTCCCCTGAATATACTCAAAGGATCTTCAGTAACTGATAAATACAAAAACTGAAAAAATCCAGGAGCTCCGTTGTTCAAATAGTCTCTATTTGTGGCTTTTTTTTCTATAAATGTTCTCAAAGACTGGAAATGCAAACTTGTGTAACTGTAATAGCTGCCCTCAAAATATATTTGCAAAAGCTTTTCTGACGGTGATGAAAACGTGTCAGCACAGATCTTGGCAGAGGTTACATTTCACTATAGGAAACTGCAGTGATGCAAAAAGCACCTCACATTGGTTTCATATGTGCATGTAGAAAAGGATGCGTACTGGATTCTGCTCTAACTGTGCCTTTTCACTCAGGCTTCTGATGTATTTGAGTTGTAGTATATCTCTTATTTGAGAATACGGGATAAAATTTCTTTGCAGTATATGTGCTTTGACAAATTGACTCCTTCCTCCCCATCCCCTGTTCTCAATTATGTCAAGTATTCCTGAGTTTTTTTCTTCTGATGTAAATTGTTTTCTTTCAGGGAGCTTTCAGGATATTAAAAGAATTGCTACTTCTCACATTAAAATCAGCACCAAATTTCCACTGACTTTGGTGAAAAGCTGTACTTTACTTTCTTTTAAATGAGTGTTATAACAGTTCTTTAGAATATCTACTTTTGGAAATACACACCTCAGTTTCAAAAACAATTGATCATTATCTCAATGTCAAAGAACAAGCTAACTTAGCATTGAATTAATATTCTCTGCTCAGATGAAATCCACCTAGAGAATTTCATCCAGCTCTCTGGGCCCCAGAAAGCAGCACATGGACATGGAATGAAAAAAAGGTCCAGAGGAGGACCGTAAAGATGGTCAGAGGGCTGGAGCTCCTCTCCTGTGAAGACTGGCTGACTCAGTGGGACTGTTCAGCCTGGAGAACAAAAGGTTCTAGGGGGACCTCACTGTGGCCTCTTCAGGACTAAAAGAAAAGTGGAGAGGAGCTCTGATAAGAGCATGCAATTGTGTAATTGTGATAGATTTAAACTGAAATGGAGTAAGGGTAGGCTAGATTTTACAAGGGAATTCTTTCCCTTGTGATGGTGGTGAGGCACTGAACAGATTGCCCAGAGAAGTTGTGGATGCTCCTTCCCTGGAAGTGCACAAGACCAGATATGGCAGGGCTCTGAGCAACTAGGTCTAATAGAAGGTATCCCTACCCTTGGAAGAGAGATGGTAATGAGATGATCGTTTAGGCCTCTTCCAACCCAAATCATTGTAAGTTTCCTTTTAGAATTTTTAATGGCAAAGAATGAACCTTTGTAGAAGTTGACTACGTTCACACAATAACTTGAAAAGATCATCCAAATTAGTGTCAAAGCAAGTATTAAGTGTTATGGTTCACTGACAGCTTAACACAAAAATGTGTGAGACTGTGCAACAAATTTTGAAAAGAAAGCCATCAAAAAAATAAAAATAAAGGAATTTTGTTTTCATCAGTACATACACTAAATTTCACTATGCATTTCCTGGTTCTGGTAGAGTCAAGCTTTTTTTTTTTGTAGTGAGAGAGAAGACTATCAGAAAATCAGAGCTGGATGGCTGAGGCTTTGTTCCTAATGTCTGGTATGTAGTTGAAACCAGGGATTATAGATGGGTTTTGGAAACTATTCACAAAAGGCGGCTTGAAACAGCCTGGGGGAGTACATCAAACACTCCGTGTTTGCATTTTAGTCTCCTGCCTCCTAGCATGAAAGAAAAAAGTGAAGACTACATGAAAAGCAGTTGTTTGTCACACTTCATCTATATTGCAACTAGGAATGGCAGAATTGAGACTCTAGAGAGCTAAGGCAAATTTCTACACACAAACTAAATTTAAGTACTTGATCTGCTCTGAAAAATATTAAGGTTTCTAAAGTTCTACATTTATCCTAGATCAAGCACCTGTAGCGTAGTCTTACCAAAATTGTTGGCTGGTTTGTATCGATAATATTCCACACATTTAAGATTCTAATTTTTTCACTTCCTTTTTATTTTTTTCTGTCACTCTATGTATGCATGCTTATAAGTTTTTGCTTCTCAGTAACATTGGTAGCACCGTCACAGCAACTTCTACAGAAGACACCTTCCTGCACTGAGCCCATACTGCTTCTGAACCTTTCAAACAACATCCAAGTAACTTATCCTAAGTCTTACTGGAGACCTTGCAAAATATTACATTCTTTCCCCCCTGTAATGATGGTCAACCTCTCATTTTACAGAGCAGAATTTTCCCCAAACTCTCTAGATGACTAAAAAGATGGTTAGAAACTTGAGAATAGCATCAAATTAAGATGAAAATCAGTGGAGTTTAAGCAAAAGGTTGGTAATTTTGTGGAATGTACTGGCTGATACAGACACTTGTAAGAGCTGGAAATTGGATGTTTTGATACTGGATGTTCCTTTTAGTCGTACTTCTCCCAGAAATCTCACCACAGGGACTAAATCTTGTCATAAGCCTGAATTTATGTGAGAGTATGGTGTAATATTTTTAGTATTTTCATGTGCTGTTTTTTATCCAGAGGCTGACAGCCTTCCTCTGTTAGCATTTTAAATGCATTTTCCTGTGCTTTTTTGAAAGTTCCAAGGGTGGAAACTTGGTGTAGTGCTTATCTCTTGCTAAGATGATATTCTGCCATACTTTGCATTTTATAGTGCCTTTTATGTAATTCTGGTCACTTCAGTGCCAAACTTACCTCTTAAAATTTCAAACACAGAGATACCTGATAAAGGAGTGTTTAGGCAACTCTATTTCCTTCGTTATATATCGTGATTTAATTTTCTGCTGCCTCTTTTCTGACACTAGGTTGAGTGTGACTAACTTTTAAACAAATTATAGGCTTCTGCTTAGTCCTCTTTTTCTTCCTGAGCTTTACACATAAGATTACAAGGAAATATTTTGAGTCAACTCAGATATTACTGTAAAGAGCTTCCTACATACAGTGAAGTCCTTATCTCCTAGAACTTGTTTAGATTATTGTCTACTAGCATTTTCACAATTTTTTTGTGAAAACTCCAGAAGATTTTTTGCTGTGTCTTTCTAAAAGACCAAACACTGCAAAAATAAGAGCCATGTTTCTTAGAAGTAGCTATTATATATAACCCTAATAATTTCAATTTTATTTCTTAGAGTGATTGTTTCTGACAGTCTTGGAGGCAATTATGTATTTACTCCTTTGCAAACTTAATATTTGTTTCTGCTTTTGCAAATTTCATGTAGGCAGAATATTACCTTTAAAGGAGATTGTTAGTGTAAAAATTTGAAATTCAAGTAATATTCTTGTTATCTTGTTATTCTTGGAATACACCAGAGACTCATTATCAATCTGTGTATAAGTGTCATTAACATGAATTGTAGGCACATCATTTACTTCTTGATTCCATCCTGATTAATTGCATCAGGACATAATTGCACAAGGGCACAAGGTACTTTGAGTAAAGGAAAGAAGATATTGATCCCTATTCAGCAACAAAGTTTACTCCCTTGGTTTTTTTTGTAAGTAACTGACTTACAAAATATAAAATGAAAATGTGGAAACTGCTAATATTTTTTCTGTCTCTGGCAGCACAAAGATATTGCTGAAGAGGTTTCTATTGTATATTTTTGATGTGCCAGTGCCCAAAATGCAAATGCAAAAAATGCTTTTGCAAAATCCAAACGCTAAATTACAAAAAAAAAGAGAGATTAATTTTTAACATAATTTTCATTTATGAAAAAACATAGAAGAGGAAAATTTTGATCAGTTGCAGTACATGTGTAAGGCTCAACAGTATTTAAATCTTGAAACTGAAAACTTGCTTATTAAATTGTTTCAAGACCTTGAACGAATTCCAGAAAACTAAATGCTAGTAGCTATTACATTGCATGGTGTGTTGTAATTCTGTTTTAATGATGCTATTAATATTCACCAAGGTGAGCTGTGTTGAGTGTTTCTGATAATATATGTATTAAATATTACAATACCCAGTATGAGCAGACAAAAAGAAAGTAATTATTATAAAGCTTGCTAATTTAGCACCTGCACTCAACTCATTTTCATTGCCTTTAAGTTATAATATTGAATATAGAATTCATCTTACCAAATTTAAAGGGTGATCAATCTGAAAAAAATGTCAATATCAGAGTAAGAAGCAGTCAGGAATTCATTCATAGACTTCATAGGCGGTTCTGTATCTGCCTTTTTTAATGCATATGGGTGTTTATGGGAAATAACAGTGTCTTGTTAATTTTTAGTACTTTAATACCAATGCCTAATTGTTTTGAGTTTCTTTTAATTCCCCCTTGAAAGACAATGCCAATGTCAGCTTTAAAATGAGACATTTTAATTGTATTCAGGATTCCTACCAGAGCTGTGCACATGGAGACACTGCTACTGGGTCCTGGAAGCCATTAGCTCTCCAAGGAGTAAAATCTCTCTATACTTGGTTGGTTAAGGCCTGTCTGGTACTCACATCTTGACTCTACCATAGTGAAGGAAAGTTCTTCAGTTACTGCAGAGACAGAAGTGGAATGGGAAAAAGGAGGGAGATAGCTAATAGACAAGGCTACTGAAAGATACAAAAAGAAATTCCTTCCCTATCCCAAAGTTAAATCAAGATAAGTTTTTGAACACCTGACAAGATTCCCCAAATCTCATTTGCAGAAGTGTTGAGTATTTGCAGTTAAAATGGAAAACCATACAACTTATTTAAATGTGTTAAGTGCTGTATGCTATTGAATTCTCTGAAAACCCCAAAGTTTTGATGTTTTGACTTGGAAAGTCAGAATTTATGGGTACCTTTGACTTTTCTTGCTAAACTTCAACCGTGAATTTTAGAGGTTATTCTTCTGTTCTCACAAGGATGAAAACTGAATATGGATTCTTACATGCAGAAACAGAAATCACATTGTATGTATGCAATATTAGTTAACTGGATCACATTTTATTACTGAACCCTAAGCAAAAAATGTCCAAAACAGCAAGAGAAAATAAATAATGAATCTATATTTATGTAAATTCATACCAACATTTCAGTGAATTAAATAATTATTTGGGAAAACAAAAAGGATGTATTCTTCAACATAAAATGTATTGAACTTGAAATGTGCATGTCAGCTTGTGTGAATCAAGGTTGTACAGGACATTTGAATTCTAGTTTTTAGTATTTTTGGGTATTTGACAGCACAACCTTATAATTATTCTGTTGATGTTGAAGATAAATGTTTTAGTGTTTTGCTGGATTGCAAATAGAGTGGTTCTCTCTGCAAGGGTAATAAAATATCCTGCTAAGGGGCATCTATAACAAAACTTGCTATTTCTCTGCTTTTTCCCATTTAATATCTTCAAGAGAAGCAATGGAGAGTTTCTTATATATTTACAGTGCTGGTAATAAGAAGATGAGTGTCGCCAGCTGTCTAAACTGATTTGATATCAAAAGTGTTTTTCCCCACCTAAATCAGAAAGTATCACATTCAGGGGAGTATTCAGCCTGTGGCTGAGAGACCTGCTTGTTTCTGCATGTCTTTTTTTCTCTCTTAGGAACTGCAATTATTATTTACATTAAATTCCTGTGGAATTATCCCTGTAGTCTTCATGAGGGTGTGTTGGTGCAGACCATGACACACAATAACCTTATCTTCCAGCAAAGGAGCAAGAAGGGACTGCAGGGTTGGACCCAAGGCTGATATGACCTATATTGTGTCCTAAGGCTTGTAAGTTGCAAGCAGAGTTTAAAATGTGTGAATTTCACATTCCTTTTGATATCATTCATGTCTGTCTTAGTGCTCAGTAAATCGACAATTTGATTAACTTCAGTAATAATAAAGCTATACTTGCAGCAACCTTAATCTTGGCTCTGTGTGTTTGCAATGGATGCAGTCTATAGTTGCAGAATTATTTATAAAACATTTCCATCCATTTGTGGTAGAAAAATGATTCATAGCTGCATTACATAAGATAGTTTTGGGGAATATTTTATACTCTAACTCTTTATTTTAACCACAATAAAAATTACATTAAAAAAAGACCCTCTATAAAGATTCCTGTATGATAGAAAGAAAGATTCTATTTCACTTGTGAAGCAAGAACCTTCACAGGGGATGCTCTTTAATGTAGTCCTTAACTCACCCAGTTGTGCATGAATATTCCAAGACTTTATTCATAAGTAATATGTAAGATAACACTATCTTCTGAAAGCTTTGCAGTACTACAGGTACAGCAGCCCCAGACAAGCTGTTCCTATTGTTACCTTTGTCTTTCAGATAGCTAACTGAAGAGTTCAACACAGATTTTTTTCCTCTGTTGTTGAAAAATAAATGGCAATAGTAGCATATATTCAACGCATCCCGTTGTTTTCGCTTCTTTCACAACCATGGAGCTGGATGAATCATGATCCTTGGCCCACTGTACTCAAGGACATCATGTTGTTTTATGTGCAGAAAGTATGTATAATATTCTTTGGAGAATAAGTAGTGTTTCAGAGACTGGTTTTTCTTTTGACACTCATATATGTCATGAAATATTAAAGTCCTGCTGCATGGTGTTACTGCACACTCAGTTGATCATGTGGCAAAGCTAATCATAGCAGATAATTTTCAAATCAAGGGCAAAGAATTTCATTTCCAAACCAACTGTTAAAAGTTGCAGTTGGAAACTCTGAACTGATTCTTCTTACTCTAATTATTCTATTTTCTACTGTATGGTTCCAAGGGAACCATGGTTCTTGTTCTTGATACATGCACATCAGAACTATAGTTACTCTGTGCCCCAGAGAGCCTATAATTGAAGCAGCAGCAAAAGGAGGCAAGAAATGGGGAGTTAGGAAACTTACTGTATTAAGAAATCCACTGTGTTTGGGCAATGAGCAACTACAGCTGTAGCAGCTACACTATCACCTTTCTTTCAAAGCCATTTACTGTGTATACGGATGTATTTTTAATGACAATGGTGTTTTTATGCAATTATGAATTAAAAGGAATAAGTTCTAGAGTGTCGGGAAATATTCTCATGTGGAATAAGGGTAACAAGGGGAAGCAAGGCAAGAAAGCAGTTTGTTCTATGAAAAGATGTTTGTTTACATCTGATCTCTCATTAAGAATAAACCTTAAGTGAGTGGTTGTGCTGGTAGAATTAATTTTCTGCATAATGTGCTGGATACAAATCTAATAACACAAAGATGTTTTTGTTACTGCTGAGCAACATTCACACAAAGCCATGATCTCTACTGCCCCTCACCACATCCCACCAGCAAGGCTGGGAGTGTACAAGGAGCTGGGAGGGAACACAACTGAGACACCTGACTCCAGCTGATTCCAGCTGTATCCCACACTGCATGGCATTGTGCTCAGCACATAAACCAGAGGAAAAGCTGCCTGGGAACCACTGATCAGGAACTGATCAGTGATTGGGCATGAGCAATTGGTTTTCATTTGCATGTCTTTCTTGACTTTTATTTCCTCTACTTTTTGTTGTTATTGTTGTTGTTGTTATTTTCATTCTCATTACAAATTTATTATAATTATTTATTTTATTTTATTTAATTTCATTTCAATTCATTTCATTATTTTTATTACTAAACTCTCAAACTGCAAATTTTCTCACTTTCACCCTTCCAATTCTCACATCTCTCTCCTAATGGGTTGGGAGAAAGTAAACAGGTGGAACTCTTAACTAGCAATTGCAAGCATTCAGTATTTTTGTAATGTTTCTGGTTTGGTTTGGGTTTTTTTTTCATTCTTAAGAAAAGTCAGAATAATAACCTATGTTTAAGTCAGATTGCAATAAGTTATTCATTGATCTTATGGAAGTTTGGAAGCATTGGATGGAGCCCTAAGGTGAAGATATCTAAAACAATGGTGTTTATGGAGAAAGTTGATAACCTATTTGCTTGTTGTTTTTGAAATTATACCTCCATCAAATTAAGAGAATGGCTGATGGTAATGGGCAGAGATAACACTGAAAAAAGAAGTCTTAAAAATTTTGCAGCTCAACTATAATTTATGTCTTTGAGTGCAATGAAGCTATACACCTAGCTTTTTAAGTAATTATTTATTTTATGTTATTCTCACCTCTTTTCCACAGCTGCCTTTTCCATTCTAGTGCAGCTATTCCTCCAGAGTAAAAAATCATAATGAATCTCTATATCATACAGAGTTTGGAGGACTTACTCATTTTTCCTGCAAAAGTTAAATAAAGTACAAAACTTTCAGCCCATCAATCCTTTAGCAGGCTGTCCAAGGTGACATTTCATTAGCGCATTTTGTCAGCGGATAAATCGTACAGCATGCTCTGAAGAAAAGGTGGAAAACATCCAGTCCTTTTTCATTAGATCCATCTGAAGCTGAACCACTGGAGATTACACACAAAAAGCACATAAGGCAGAAAAAAAAGCTATTCTGTCTATAAACTGCATTAATCATTCATTTCCTTCTGAGTGCTTTGAGTCACTGCCCCTTCTCTGGTTAGACCCAAAACTGGCAATTTAATTTTGAGCTGCATGACAGATACATTTCAAGGAAAATCACAGACATAATGACTCCTGCCAAGCTTGATAAAGTCCTCATTCATCAATTAAGGAGCTTCCAATAAGTCAAGATGGATAGAGCAAAATGGAACCAATCACATGATACTATGAACAGAGCTGGGGTTGCCAGGATTTCTTCCCCCCTCTCTCTCATGCACGCTCAAGCACATAGTCCCCAAAACAAACACTCAGACATGTGTTCACCCTCTCACACATGTTCTTCTTGTTGATTCTGGGAATAGAAGTAATTAGGGGCCTTTGATTCACTGGTATGAACTAATTACCTGAGGGACTGGGATTACTTTGCTGCTACACTGATGGTAAGTGTCAAAGACCCGACCGAAGATGATAAATATCTGGGGAGTCACCCATGTACTGCAATGTCAAAATGATTTTTCCTTCGTGAAATTTTTACAGGCTATGCTGAAAATCAGTGTTCTGTTAAAAGTGGGCTATGTAAAGAGGTAGCAGTGCAGCAAAATCTAATGAATTGTTGGAAAATGTGCTACATTAGAAGCGAAGCTACAAGAGGAGACACTGTGATACTTTAAGGACCAACTTAAATTAGTGATAAGCCAATTAGAGGGGCACTGTCCTCTGGATCTGATACTGAGTTAAATTAGTGGGTGCATTGGATATTGAAAAACCATTTTGTAGTTAAAGGCTTGGCTAAATACAAAGAAATTAGTGCTGAGGGCTTCCTAATCAGACATCAGTGGCAAAATTTATTTTCAGATGTAGCCTAGGATAAGAAAGCTTAGAATAGCCTAGGTAAGAAACTACGCCCTTATGCACCTTTATGCATAAAAAAGTAATTAAAGTAATTTTTGGAAGAAGTCTCATGCCAAATTTTTCTATTAGGTGGTGAGAGAACAAATATTTCTGAACCATCTACACCTGTTTAAAGCATCAAAAATTGCTGATTTTACTTGGCACCTTTGGTGATAGCAGTAGGAACCGATTCATAAACTTTTCTTTACTGGTTCCTGCTCCTCTCTTGACTTTGCTACCTTTCTACATTTCTAGTGCTATAACCTATCTCTACCACTTCCCACCACTAAAAATACTTTTTTATGTTCCCTAAGAAGAATGACCAGATAGTCAGAAGTCAGACATATTTTTTCTTTTCAGATATATTTTTCTTTCAGTCATATTTTTCTTTTCAGATCATTTCTAGTGAAACATTGTTGTTTAAGCTAATTGAAAGAGATATGGTTAGATGCTACTGCCCCACAGTGAAAAATCATGAAATTGTGCTAGATTCAAAACAGATTTCTTGGACAGCTGGTGCCCTGACTTTCTGATGTACTTAATTCCACCTCCAGTTAAGGGTTTTCTGATGTTTGAAGTAAACAAAAGTCATCATATTCTTGTATTCTGAAAGTGTTTAGAGTCCCACCAGAGGACCAACAGATCATAGACTTATAACTTGAAGATTCAAATGAAAAGTGTGAGAGTACAGAAATGGTGGAAAGTTATCTTTATCCTCTCTTCTTCCACTTTTTAATGTAAGAAATACAGTAATAGATAATATCCTCATGTCTTAGTGCATGCTAACAAACTCCTCCTTAAATTTTGGCATTTAAAAGCACTCAAGTCTTTGAAGAGAAATTTTCACTTCGGAGCAAACTTGATCTTTATTATCTTTAATATTTTACATAATATCTGAAATACCCAATAAGTGCTTTCTACTAGCAGCCTTTTCTCTCTTTTCATTTGATGACAACACAACTTTTTGACATCAGAATCTGTTGATTTGTCACTTGTGCTTTTATAAATATACATGAAAATTAATTTCAAAAAATTATCTGTAAAGGCATTAATTTAGTTTTTATATACTCATTAATTAATCAACATGTTTTGAAATTTGCACCTGAAAGTGAAAATAGTTATCATGGTGTAAAGGGTCACTGACAGAACATTTTGTAGACCCTCTGCAAATGAAGACAGTAGGCACCTAGCAGTGGAATTAAATGGATTGCATTGAAAGATTCAGTCTTTTCTCAGATTCTAACCTTTCTAATAGCTATATATGTGCTGAATTTTTGCTAAAATATTGCAGATTTTCTTCTTATTTTATTTACAGATGATGTTTTAAGACTCACTATCTTGTCTTTCATGATATAGTCACTGGGAAGATTATCTCATTTTTTCAAAATGTCCAATAGCATGCTTATGAAATGCATTATATCTGAAAGATACTGCCACTGGGGAAAAAAAAAAAGTGAGAAAGAGGCAGTTGGTGTAAATACATTCTTTTCTTGTGTAAGGGAAACCAGTGATATTTAAGGAGTGAAATTCTCTATCAATTATATAGGTGATTCTCAAGATATTCCTTTTAGAGGCCTAAGGCGGAATTTTAAATGGCTTTATAAAGTTGTGTTGAAAAAATGATAATTCTGTCAAGAGCCCAGGGAATCTCTTACTCTGTTTGAACTGCTTTATGAGAAACATGAAAACAGAAAATATTCCATGAGACACTCCTGTCTCCTGCAGATCTTGAAGGGATATGAGCATTGTTGCTCTTATTTTCTCCATATTTTCTTTGTATTGCATACAGGAAGGCACACAAAGCCTCCTTGCAGCCACAGAGCATTCTCTGTCAGATTTTCCTCTGCTGTACTTTTCCAGTGGGACAGGAGACTGCACAGGGATGGGAGAGAATTGTTCCTGCTGTGCTGCTCAAGTGGAAAAGGGGGTTATGTATCCTTCAATCAGGAATGAAAAATTTTGTTCTTCACCTCTGTAGAACAAAAATGTTCTCTGCAGACTATTTAGAAGTTTAAAAGTCTAAATCAGACCACAGGTAGTACTGAGGAAAAAACAAGAGGGGTTGAAAACTCAAGGCAGTTCTCGCCCACAGGCCTTAGAGCATTTGAAAGTACAGTGGAACCCACTGAGACAATAAACGCTTAGTCTGCTTAGGAATTTCTCCTACAGAATATGAAAAAGATGATAAGTACCTGTGTAAAACCCAAAACCAGAAACAGAACTGTTGTTGATGTGGGTATGTCGTATGAGATAATACAGTACTTAACATTGTTTAATGGAAAGAAACTGGTTTAGATAACAGTCTAAAACTGGTTTACTTTGGTTAAACTTAATTAATTTTCATGAAATCATTGCATTTAATTGCAATTTCAAGGAAGGTAAAATCCTTCAAAATAATTTTAACAGCA
Organism: Petroica traversi; assembly: GCA_025920805.1. Lineage (NCBI taxonomy): Eukaryota > Metazoa > Chordata > Aves > Passeriformes > Petroicidae > Petroica > Petroica traversi. Next base: position 2,383,712 of record JAHLSL010013452.1, on the reverse strand, counting down.
CTAATCATTCAATAGGTGAAGCCACTAAATGGCACAATATTCATCCAGAAATTAAAATAACATCCCTGTTTACAAGTATTCTTCACAATGCCCTTGTTTTTTACCCTTCATAAAAATTATATTTGGATCATATATATTATAGTAAAGCCATAATAAATATACAAATATTAATATAAAATCATGGCCAAATATTTTATTTCAAGATTATATTTGTTGGTGTTTATGAAAAGTTCATTGCAATTATAGATATAAGTAAACTATATTACAGATTTATTTCAGAATCTCTATTGTAACCCAAATTTTCTTAATGGACTTATATCTTTTATAGTTTCCTCTTAATGAATGTTAGTATATATCCTACTGAGTTATTTTCTAACTATTCAGATTTTAACCCAAGTTATATGTTCCAATTAGGTGAGGATGAAGGATCATGAAGACTATCAGCAGGTCTTATTTCAACTCAAGGCTGTTGGCATTTATTTACAACTGTGAATTGTTGTAAATATCTTACCAGTTTTGAAAAAATGTTCAAACCATTTCACTGCATTTTGCCCTTTAAGTATTTTCAAAGGAAACATGTTACATTTATTGGTACTTGATAAAAGACTTTTTTATTCCCAATAAATTTTAATATTTATTGGACCATTTGGACTGCTGAAAATTAATTACTAGGCACAAGAAGTTTGAGTACGCTCACACAAGTTAATAATTTTAAAAATGCACTACAAAAACCTTGACTTTTTAAGTATTAAAAAGTGTGAATATGGAGAATTCTGCTATCCTACTGAGACCAGTGATGACATCAGTGAATATTTCAGTAGCTTTGGTTTTGATCCTTGCTGAAGCCTACAGCTTTCAAACAGTGAAACAGAGTATAAGAAGTAAGCCTTGTTGAATTTACTTGGTTTATTTTTTTTTCTAGTTGGTTTGATGACCTGTATTTGATATGTTCCAATTAGGTGAGGATGAAAGATCATGAAAGCAAAACAGCAGGTCTCAAGTAGCATATAGAAAAGGTTAAATTAATTATTTTTCCAATAATAGCTCTAAAATTTTTCATGAGGGCTATATAAGGTGAAACATTTGGTTTAGAAAGTTTAAATATTCATCATATCTCAGGAAACTTCTACATGTCTGGAAATAAAACATGTTTCTTACAACCATAAACTTAGCTGTTTGTCTTACAGCATTTTACAATACTGCCCTATTAACTATGCTACACATTCCAAGTTGGTAAGTGAAAATTTAGCAATCATTAGGCTTATATCACAATTTCAATAATATTCTAGGGTGCAGAGATTTGGATTCATAGTATGATCAAAGGTGCAAAGGTACCACCTGTTCTGTGCAGTAATATTTACACTGTTTAAGAAAATAAAGATTGTGGTGCAAATTCAAAAATATCACATTGTGTACCACAGATTATATAGGACATTTAAATAATCTATTCTGTTTATTTTTGAATGTGTTTAGCCTCCATTTAGTTCTTTCAGCTGTCTATAAGATAATGGTAATGATATATTTAAACAGGAGTTTGGAGCAAAAAATTCTACTATCTCAGTGATTTTACTTTACTAAAGTATACAGTACTGGCTAGAAACAAGGCAACCTTGAAAAATGTTAACATCCTTGTCTGCTTTCTTAATTCTCAGATATTTTTGCTTTTATAGTCCAGTAACGTTAGGATGCCCAAGACAGTGATCTTGACTGATACTTCAGTGATTGCCATTGGTGCTTTAAGGCATAAGACCAACACCAACCCCAAAATGCACAGGGTAACTGAGGAAATATCCCATACATGAAAATAAATGACACATCTTTCTTTTCTCTCTGGGACAGTCAGGATTCACACTTGCAATAATACACAAGTTGCAAACAGATAGTTATTAAAAATTAATCTCTCCATTACAATGCCTTTGTGACTAATAGGAAGAAAACCTTGCATACAGTGCTATAAATCTCACTGCTAGCACTAAACCCCTCTAATTATGGGTTAGACTAATGAAACATGATTAAATTTATGTGTAAATCAGACTAATGTGATTTTTTTTTAAATTTCATCTTTGGCATTGAACTAAATAAGGAATCTCTAAAGGAATACAAATGAACAAGTAGGTGAAAATAATAGAGTACTCTTCTAAACATCCTTATACTAAATATAGTATTAGTGATCTGCTTTTGCTGATTCAGAAAATAAAGAAATTAAAATAAAATCTAGCTGTCTTCAACTATTTACTATCAAGTTACTTAGCAATGCAGTTCATTTGCAATTTCATTTAAATTGTCTATGAGGACTTATTTTTAAATTTTTAAAAATTTCCCTCCCTTCTTTTCTGTTGCAGCAGATGATTCAGTCCTGCTGCTTTAAATAAATAGGTATGTGACTATAATTCAAAAAGATTTAGAAAACTTGGACCACAAGGTCATTATTTTTATTTTGTCTATAAAAACTGAAAGCAGAAATATTTCTGCTGGTTTTGAATGATAACAGTATCTTAGTTACCAGAATCTTTACATTTTAAAGGAAATAGGAATTCAGAAAAGAACTTTTGCTTTTCAGATTTTAGGCAGATTTCTGCACATCTTCATAATTTGGTCCTATGTGTTGAAGTCTCTTTCTGAAATTCATGGAAGAAATTATTGATGGTTTCAATTATTTCCAGTTATCATCTGTTCTTTGACTTGAAATTTGGTTGTTTAGCATTCTGTTTTTATAAGCAGTAGATAATGAAGATTAGGTAGATCACTGTTTCAAATTTTATATCAAGCATTATCTCTGATCTAAGAGATTTTTTAGGTATGATCTCTGTAACTCACAGATTCTGGGGAGCTTTACTTATATTTAGGACAAAGTTCAGTCGTAGTTTTTCTGGTGAAAAAAATTTATTTTGTTAACTGTGTTTTTGAAACTAATGATCCACTGCAATCTCAAAGAATAAGAATTCCTGAAAAAACCCACAATCTCTAAGGAAGTTTCCTGTGTTTGAAAGACATTTCAGAGAGAAATAACTTCCTTACTAGAACTGTGTGAAAAGCAGCCTGATGATAAAGCAAAATACACATAGCTAAAGGAATTAGAGCTCTGTCCCACAGAAAATCAGCTAAACAAGTTGTTAATGATAATAACACTTAAAAAATGCTAGTATTGCATGCAGAATTCTAAACTGTGAGTATGTATTTATCTCACAAAGAAAAGAACAGTTACACATTGAAATGTTAGGATACTGATGATGAGAAAATAATTGGAATTCCTGCCTCAGAGAGTGGAGAATTTGTACAAAAAGTCAGTAATGATATACTGAAATATTATTGGCAAAAAGTGTTACATAATTGGGAGCTAAATGAGGAGCTAAGCATCACTGAATCCATCAATGACAGGGTGAGGGTCAATCCACCCAAAACCCTAAAGTAATTGGAAATTCACCCTCAAGTAATTGGTTACTGACATGTCTAGATTCAATCAAAAGTCAGTAATGAGCCAGAAATACTAGACCCCATCAACTATTTGTGTGAAATAATGTCATCAGCTTTAGAGTACATATGAAATACAAGATTTAGTATTTGAGGGGACTACAAAGGAAGGTGAACATTCTCTTATCAAATGAAAATGATCTTTTGTTTCCTTCTGCATCACTAATTCAGACAGTAGGCATGTATGTTTTCAGCACCCTTCAGTATCTTAGAGCACAAAATTATATTCATTTCAGGTTTTAGTGTGCTGCATAACCTAATCTTCTTCTGCAACAAGCTGGCTTGCTTCGTGGATGATGGAAAGGCTGTGGATATTCTTTTTCTAGACCTTGAGAAAGCCTTTGATCCTGTTCTCCAAAACATTCTCCTGGAGAAACTGATAGCTCATGGCTTGGACCAGTGCACTCCTCACAGGTAAAAAACTGGCTGGATAGTCAGTTCCCCCTCAGAGTGATGGGAAATGGAGCAACATCTAGTTGGTGTCTGGTCACTAGTGCAGGTTCTACAGGGATCAGTGTTGGGTTCAGCCCTGTTTAATGTCTTCATCTATGACCTGAATGACATGGTAGAGCGCACCCTCAGTCAGTTTGCAGATGACACCAAGCTGGGCAGCAATGTTGATCTTCTGGAGGGCAGGAAGGCTCTGCAGAGGGACATGGGCAGGCTAGATCCGTGTAATGAGACCAGTTGGATGAGGTTCAACAGTCAAGTTGCCAGATCCTGCCCTTAAGTCACAACAATCCTATGCAGCACTACATGCTGGGGCAGAGTGACCCAGAGGAAAAGGATCTGGGAATGCTGGTTGGGTGCCAGCTGGTTGTGATCCAGCTGTCTACACAGGTGGCCAAGAAGGCCAAATGCATCCTGGTCTTCAGCAATAGTATGGACCAGGACAGTATTTTTCCCTCTGTAATTGGCACTGGTGAGGCCATACCTCAATTGCTGTGTCCAGTTCTGGGCCCCTCACTCTAAGCAGAAAATTGAGGTGGTGAAGTGAGTCCAGAGAAAAGCAATTGAGATGATGAAAGGTCTGGAACACAAGTCTTATGTGCAGTGGCTGAGAAAGTTTGTGTTGTTTAGTCTGGGGAAAAGGAGATGAAGGGGTGACCTTATCACTGTCTACAATCAGAGACTGAAGCAGGATGGGGCTTATCCTCTCCTGCCAGGCACCCAGTGACAGAAGGAGAGAACATGGCCTCGAGATGCACCAGGGAATATCAGGAAGAACTGGACATCAGGAAGAATTTCTTTAAGGAAAGGGTTGTCAAGCTTTGGAACAGGCTGCCCAGGGAAGTAGTAGAGTCACCATCACTGTTCAGTAAATGACTGGATGTGGCACTTATTGGTGACAAGGTGGTCCTGGTTGGTAAAATGTTGGGCTCAATGATCTCAGAGGTCTTTTCCAACCTTTGTGATGCTGTGATTCTCTGATTCTGTGACTAACAAATTCCAGCCACCACTTTAGCAAAGGCTTTGCAAAGATCAGCTCTAACTGGCTATTTATTAACTGATAAGGAAATGGATATAAATATATCCAAGCTAAATTTTATGGTAAATTATGAGATATACCCTGGTATTTCTAAAAGGAACCACATGTTACTTTTATCCAGTTTTCCAGGTTACTTTCAAAGCTTCCACAGAAATTTAAAACAATACACACTGCAAGGTTAGATCACTACACTTGGCCAAAGAAATTGTTTTTATCTCTCTGTTCTTTTCATCATCTTACTGAAGAAAAGAGAACAACCTCATTCCAAGTTTTGATAAGTAATACTTCTTTATTCTCTGTCTAAAATTCTGTGTTATTGACAGATGTTGTACTTATTTCATAAGGACTCTAAGAATGTGATTTAAGTGATCTAACCCTAAGACTTTTCAGAAGCACTGCAAAAAAAGAAAACAACATATGCAAAAAAACCCATAGAAATGCATTGCTAGCTGCAATGGTGAAAGAACTCACATGTGCAGAAACACTCCAACCCATACTGTTGTTGAGAATAGTTAAGAACTGCAGATTTTCAACAATTTAGGTCAGAAAAGAAAACTTCCCTTCCTGAGTTGCTGACCTTTGTGTGCTCAGCGCCTGTCTACAATATTGCACACCACTGTATGACAGCCACCTTAAGAAGAATTGACTTCCCATAGAAAGGACATGTGTGCCAGGGATGCAATCATTTCTCAAGGAATTGAGCAGATAAACAGCCAAACTGTGGGACACTTTGTCAATGAAACAAGATCAAATATTGGAGCTGGATTATGCATTAGCTGAACAACACTGAGAGTGTAACACGGAAAAACATTTCCAAACAGAATAAAGCTCAAGAAAAAAAAAGATATGTGCTCACAGAGAATGGTAGGCAAGAGCTAGAAATCATACAAGGCTGTTTCCTTGTTGTCATTAAATAGTTATTCACACTTTCAAGACATGCCTTTTCTGCCTTTTTCTTTTTTCCCTATCTGTCATAAGGAGCAACTATTAAAGAAAAGAGATGTTATCTGCGAAGCATAATCCATCTGCAGTTTCTGGCTCAGTGAGGATGGATATATTTTGAATAACAGATAAAAACATCAAGAATGTTGTACTCTTTATATACTTTTTAGAGAACTCCTAATAATAGATCACTGCTTCTGTTACCTGACACATTCAAAATTGCATATTTCTCAACTCTAGCAAATAAGTTCAGTGAGGTAACTGAGATATTATTGAAATATGGGAATCTGAACCCGAGCCACTGAACAAGTAACACAGGCTACAATTGTCCTACCATGAACTGAATTAGTTATGCACAAGAGAAACAAACAGACACATAAGAAAAAAGAAAAACAAAAACCAACCTTAAAAAACACCCCGTCCAACTGTGATGAATGTCCTCCAAAATGTTGTCACCAGGCTTGGGTCTGAACTTAAGAGAAGAGAAAATGTCTAATGACTACTAATTTACTAAGCCTCAGAATGAGAAGAATTAGCTGGATGAAAGCTAAGAATGGGGAAAAAAGTGGGAATAATGTCATGAAATGTTGGTCATGTGAGGTCAGAAATTGTGATTTATACCCTTCTGTACTAAAATACCTTTTAGCTTGTGTGAATCCCTTTCTTTCTGCCTCTCAGAAGCATACAGAAGATTTTCCAGAAAACAGCAGCTTTCTGCACAGCTATTTGGCACTGCTTGATAAGATAATTTTCTCTGCAAAAATATCAGTAAAGAAAGGGAAGGAAAAGCTGAATGAAACTGTGAAGGAAAACTACTTCCTGTAGCAAAAAAAAAAAAAAAAAAAAAAAAAAATAGCCGGAGGTAATTTGACTTCCTGCCGACAGTGTTAGTGTTCAAATTTTGCCAAAAAATTATGACTGTGTTACATGGTTGGGGTGGGTTTTTCTGCTCACATGCAGAAACTGAAAGTTGTATAACAATTTTGACTGTGCTAGACACTTTTCTGTGCTTTTTTGGATCACATCGATCATGAGCTTGAACAGAAAAAATTTTTGCACTGCTTTAAAAGGAAAAGTTGGCTTCATGCTTTGATGAGAGATATGTCTGTACAGCCAAGTATGTTCTTTATAGTCATGAGAAGCATAAAAAAAAAGGTTGCGATATAGTTTCTTACCTGACGAAGTGCATGACTAGATTGCTGATTACCATCTAGTTAATGTTCTTGTTACTTCTGCTGCTGCTGCAATTGTCTTGTTGCAGCAGCCAACAGAAAGGACAGAGACATCATCTCACGGATTTATTGTGGTCTCACCTTTTACACAAAGGCTCAGTTTAAAATGTTTGAGACTGGGTGTAATTAAATTGTGGATTGGATTAAATTAGAATCTTGTTGACTGTGAGAGACAATAGCAAGTTATCTGACCTAAGTCAATTAACCATGTCTCAGTATTCATTCAGAGGAAAGTGTTCATATTTTAACATGAAATCCATGACTACAGACTGCCACATAAAAATTATAATAGATGCTGATGATGTTTTTATTTCCTCTGCCTACTTTTTCTTGTACCAGCTTCTCCTGCTGTGTAGTACTCTATTCTGACAGCCGTTTTGTTTTACATTTATATTTCCATTTTAAGTTTATCAGTACTGAATTTAAAAATAAAGCTACCGTTTATTTGAGAAAAAGGGAAATACAGCAATTTTGTCATGAAGGGTAAAGGAAGAAAAGGCAGAAAAAATATCAGTTGACCGTAGGGAAGGCTTGTTTTTACCTTTTGAAAGCACACATTTTTTTCTGTGTATCACTGTCCTGGTTTAGGGCAAATATTTAGGAGGAAACCTCTGGGAGGTCT
>JAHLSL010013452.1:2338664-2375946 GCA_025920805.1 Petroica traversi | reverse complement strand
TCCTGCTTCCTGCTGCCGCTCCGCCTCTTCCTCCACCTTCACTTTCACTGTCTTCCTTAGACCAACTTAAAGCTGCAGAACTTAATGTCCAGCATAAGCCAGGGGACGATTGGGGATACAAACAGGCCATATGGCTAACCCAGGACAATCACAAAGATACCTTTTTTAAAAATGAAAATGAAAGTTTTCATTACATTTTCTTACTTTAATAAGCTGTAACCTTCAAAGTAATCAGACCTATTTTGATAATCAATTACAGGGGTAATTTTTTATTTATGTCTCCTGTAAATATAGATGTGAATAATTTTACTAATAAAAAATAAAAGTTCATTTTGTAAAGGCCATGCTCTGCCATTTTTATTCCAATTGCATAAATGTGTGTTCAAAATAGATACTTTACGTATAACATGTATTGTCTGAATTAATGAACCTTGTTTTTTAATTTTTTTTATAAGGTGAACTAGTCTTGAAATGCATTCTATTAGCCTCTATGGAACACATATTACTTACATCTCAACCAAAAATACAGCAAACATAGAGATGAAAAAAAGCTAATGAGAACATCTGGTGATATTCTTAATTTGGTTTGGTTTGGTTTGGTTTGGGTTTTTTGCTGAAATGCAACCTGAAACACCCTACTGCATTATTTGGTCAATTTTGTGACAAATCCTCACTTTTGAAATATCTCAAATATGTTTTCCACTTTTACTTCTCTTTGTCTCCAACTATCACAACCTGCAGTACTAGGGAAGATGGCAGCAAGACCAAATGGCCACATTCTGGCATTGCCCTGCTCCATACATGTCTGTACTGATGAATTTTACAGACTAGTGTGAGAGGTCTGAGATTTCCTGAGCACCAGCATATCCTCGAGTATATTTTCCTGCCTCAAATTCCCCAGACAGCAACTGTAGAGGGCTGGCACAATACCATAGAGGGTTTCATCCTGTCTGCAGTCACAAGACAGCTGTTAAGATGGGGCCTCACGCACAACCTGTACAGAGGAAATTCTTTCTGCTCCAAGAATGGCTCAGCCTGCACTGCGTAGCTTAATCTTGGAAAGCTACCATCTCCTCTCCTGGTTCCACTGCTGGACATTGTTTCACCTAATGTCCAGCCTAATGTTCAATATGCAATTTGTCGTGTGTGTCTCTTGTTGGGTATCTACTAATAGCAAGTAGAGTCTGCCTTGCATTAATCTTTTCAAGTAGCCATAGAATATTATCCTTTAGCCTATACTTCACTGGTCAACACCCACCAGTCTCTGTAGGAATTATTCAAACAGTAGGGTAATAACAGCACCAAGAAGGAAAGGAACTGTTAGGCAAGTATGAATACAATCAAATAAACAAAATCCAAACTAATGAGCAAATTAAACTTCGCTCGAAATGTAGGTCTGCAATATTGTCTTTTGTATCACAAGTTTCTACGTGTTAAAGCAAGAACACATTAATGATATTTGTAAGTTTTATGTCTTTAAACACCTTATAAGAATTATATTCTGAAAAATTTTCCATAAGAAAGAGTAAAAAAGAGACACCAACTTGGCACACAATCAGCTAAGTCTGGGAGAGTGGAATGATTTTTACCCTTTAAGTGCTCCTGATGTCCATCGTGGTACCCTCTGCTGCCATCAAGGCATTGGGCACTGTGATGCAAATCAGCCTGATCTGAATAAAGAAAAAAATCCAAAAATGAGTTCTACATGTCAAACTGCTATCTTATGAAAATTTAGTCCCTAGTCTATGGAGTACCACTGAGTAAAAACCAGGCCATTGCAGGAGCAGAAGGTGGTGGTTGAAACTTTGGGATAGAGTTTAGGCACATATTATCATCTGCCTTCAAGTCATTTTCTCAAATTTTCCTAAATACTAAGCTAATCACCACTAAAAATGAAAGTATGTCATGAGAGAAGCTACTGACTCTCACTTTCAATCAATCATTTTTTTCAACCAACAGTGTAGCATTAGTCTGATCAATAACTTGGGAGGGTTGTAATGAGTATCATCTCCCCACCACAGAGCTACTCCATTAAATATATTCACTCTCTTTGTTTAAATCAACCTTTTGCTTTTTCTATGCAATATTATTACAAAATATGCAAAATATATGCTTCATAACCCTCAGAGATTTCTTAATTATAGTGTTTTGAAGGTTTTTTTGGTTTTTTGGTAAAATGTATGCAACTTAACAGTGCTTTAAGTTTTCTCTGATACTTTGACACCTGTGTCATTTGTTCTACTCTTCAAATTTTTTTATTTTTTTCCTCCCCTTGGAAATGTTATAGATGTTATAGATGACTCAGTTGCCACAAAGTGTTTTTTCCAAGTTTCTTCCACTGAGAATTACCTTGCTTCCAGTCAGGGGATTGATCTAGCAACTAGATTTTTGTTAAAGCATGTGGATTTTCTGATAATCAGTTAATATAAAATTCTAAGCATACCACAGTAAGGATTACTCTAGAAAAGGTTAGCACTGAAAAACAATATGGTCACATTGTATATCCACAATCAATTTGATTTTTCATACATTTGATTAATATGTTAGATTTTGTTTTGGTTTTGATTAACACTCTTATTCTTATTGCAAACGTTTGGCCTTCACTTGTCACCGAACCTCTTATTGTTTCATAAAGATTTGAAATTTACTATCAGAAAATGGTTTGGTCTGGTCTTTTTTTCAAAACAGGATGTCAAGCATTTTCAAGCTGTTCTTAAATAAATACATTAAATAACTTGTGTTCAGGTACTATAGTTTTATATCAGGCTAATAGATGAACATCTAATTTCTCCAAATATGACTGATAAGTAGTTTAATTTTGGAAGTTTATTATAAAGGCTAATTCTTTTTATTCTTTTTTTTGGGGGGGGAGGTTTTTTTTGTTGTTGTTTGTTTGCAGTTTGTTTTGTTTGTTTATGTTTTTGTTTTGTTTGTTTTTGTTTCTAATTATACACCTGATTATCTAGTCACTAAGGGCAAATGACGTTTTTTAGCTAAATGACAAAAGAAGAGAGAGATCATGTTTTCATCTATGTCTCCAAGACATCCAGTTGGCACTAGAAAAGTGGAGCAGGGCTTTGATAGCCAAGTCTGATTCATGTGGCAAATTTTTGGTAACACAAATAATCACTGCAACTGGTTTGAGTCCCTTGTTCTTCTAGACTTGAGCCTGGGTTCATTTGAGGTGAGATCTGATTTCAGCACAAACCTAGTGGTAGATGGTGATGTGAGAAGACATAACCAGTATCACAGCTTAAAATCTGGAGTGAAGGAAACCTGTGGTCAGAGGGAAAAAAGCCTACATGAACTGTGAAATGATATTAGGGCTTGACTCTTTAAGGAGAGTCAGACTGTTATGCTTATGCACATACAAATAAGGTCCTAAAATAAAAAATATAAGACAAAACACAATCTTGACAACTCTGCCTTAGTTGTAGTAGGTGGGTGGACTGTTCTAATTCAAAGTGCTAGGACGAAGTGCTGAACATCATGAAGTTATCTATACATGTTTAATGAGTGCTATGAGTAGGAACTAGTTCTTAATAATTTACGGAAAAGATTAAGTGACATGTCATGGATGTTTTTCAAGTTGAAGTGCAATCATATTGCTAAATACACACACGAATATATATGGTCAAGGAAGATATAAGAATGTACACCTCATTCATTTAAAAGATTGCTCATATTCACACCTCTTTGAGAACGTCCTTCAAAGTCAGTGCATTATATCTGTAAATATATCACAGGAGTAAATAAAGCAATGAAGTCTTGCTACTGAGGCATTGATAACATAAAATATTAGTGCCAAATACTGTGAGATGTTATTTCAAATTCTAATTACTGCACGTGTTACACAAATTAGCTATATGTTATTTGATGATTTAATTGCTACCACATTTTTTTTTCTTGATCAGGCTGTAAGACTTTTTTCCAGTATTCATGTCAGCAGATAAAACTATATTAACACCTCATTATTGCATATTTTGTCATTAATTAACATAGTCAATACCGATTTCTCATTTTTATTTGAATATCTGCTACGAATATGCTATTTCTTTATTCCATGCTGTATCTATGCCCAGTCAGCATTCAATTTTGCTTAGCAATATACCAATGTAGAATACAGCACAGTAGCTATCCCTAAAATTTCAGTGCATATAAACCAAGGAATGGGCATAGCATGTAGTCTGAATACTTGAATGTCCAAAGGGAAGAAAGAGTTTTCCATAGAAATATGGAATTTCTGCTTCATATCTGTGGTGGTTTGAACTTGGTTGGAATCCAGCTGCCCACCAAAGGCACACTATCACTCCTTTCCTTAGAAGGGCACAGGGAAGAATGTAGAGCAAAAAATCTGCCTAAAACTTACATATCCCTCCAGAGCAACACTCAGACACTACCTAATTCTGTGTATGGGGAGTGCCAGGAAGTTTTGATTTGTACTTTTGTTGAAAAGCCATGTATGCCTTACATTCTGGTGTCTTTGGCTGTTTCTATTACATTTGAATTGTGACCTAAAACTAAGATTCAGATTTGATTTGAGAAAAAAATATCTTTAAGACTAAAATTCAGCCTGGTATTCACAATGATGAAGTCTTTTAAAGATTTTTTTGTGAAAAGACAAATTCATAATTCATGCATTCTTTTATTTTAACTCAAATATAATGAATCTAAAATTTTGATGTTTTTATGAACAATAGAAACTGAAAAAAGAAAAAAGGTTTTCTTTGAAGCTTTGGGTCATATATTTAAAGGGAGTTTATTCTATATGAAAATTTCAGCAAGATAAGGCACAAAATGTCGTCTCTTCTAAAGTGTGTATAAGATATGGGGTATGAATAGTTTAAATTTTGTATGGATCATTACAGAGAAGATGTGGGTAAATATATTTACTGTCTGCAGCTTTTTGAAAGCTGTTCTATGAGTTAATTTGATAGACTCAGCCGGAAAAAAAGTAAGTTAGAAAGATTTTGAAAAATTACTTCTCCAGAACAATAGGCAATTTCACTGTCTCATCTAGAGAACAGTCAGCTGCTTGTGTCCGTTATGTAAAACAGTCAGAAACTTGGCTTCTTTGCCAAACAAGCTATAAAATAACTTATTTAGCAAATGACATTAGAAGATTTCATTTGCTCAGTTTGCAAAATCTTCCACCATGCGTAGTTTAAAGGCGTTTTTAAATATTCTGGTAGAAATAATATGAACCTCTGAAAATTCCCTAAAGAAAATATGGCACCATGTCTGCTGAATCACCACATATCTTATTTTTTTCTTTATACAGTAATGTTTTTGATTTCTTTATGTCTCATGTTCTATATAATAGTCTTTGGGATGCATCGACTATTTCCCCAGTGATTTTAATTTTTACTGTCTATCTGTGCGCCTTATGTCAGACCTTATATAGGTATTTGCATATACTGAATGCTTTCTTGTTACTGAATGCAGAGATGTAGAAATGTTGCATGCATTTGCCTTCTTGTGTTCTTTAATCAAATTCATATCTCTGTAGGTATTGCTACTCAGCAGCAAGGCAGGGTGATATTTAAAACAATCATAACAAGATCAAGGCAAATATGCAGCTTTATCAGAGACAAAAGAGAGATGGGGTACAGGCTAGGGACATAAACACAGATGTCTGTAGGTAAGAGTTGAGGGGGGCTCCTGTTTGCTTGCACAGACCATGTGGATCTGGGCTGGCAGGGCTGCTCTTACAACTACAGATGTCCAACAGCATTCTGTTCCCATCCCTTCCCATGCTAGCTCCAAAATGATGACGGAGAACCTTCATTGGCAAAGATGTGTCAGTTGCATTCTGAGGGTAGCTGCAGCCTGGGGCTTCTTGGAACAGCTCTGCATGGAGGACACACAAAGAAAATGGTCAGAAGGGTTTTCTTTGGGGGGGGCTCTTCTTCATTCGGAACTCAGCTGGCTGACATGATTCTATTCTCTCCAAAGTGTTTCCAGTGATGGATCTTTATCTTTCTTCATCCAGCTGACAAGTCTGGGTTAAAAAATAAAAGTAGGCTTTTAGAGTTGATGAATAAATAAAACTCAGGATTTCCAAGCTCCACTTAGATTTGTACTCATTTGAAGGTTGGAAACACAAACCTTTCTTTCTTCAATGAAACAAAGACCATAGCAGGACCTACTGGCAACTAGGTAGCTCATCCACTGAATAAACAGGATCAGCCAGTCACAGAGAGTACAGATGGAAGGTGACTGCTCAGAAAACATATGGTAAAGGTATAAAAAGAGGTAAGCAGGTCTGAAAACTGCAGTGGGGAAAGTGGTTTAAGGAGTTCCATTCTGGTGGGACAGAATGAGTGTGAGGCTTTTCTGAAGCAAGCCATGAAGATACTATGCTGGTATGAAAGTAAAAAGGCAGGAGAAATGAACCTCACATAAATATCCTGAGAGATATTTCAGGTTGGAGGTGCAACTTAATAGAAAGATAACAATAAATATGATGGTTTACTGAAGAACTGGTTTAAATGTGCAAAGTCAGAGTACAACCTGGCATCCTGTTGCCCAGGGTGGTGATCACAGTCCTATCAAGTGGTGGTTGCAGAGCTGTTGAAGTGATGGTTGCAGTACAAAGCAGTGGTCCTGTGGAACGTTTGGTCCTTCTTTGGATCTGTCCAGTTGAGGTGTGTCAGAGACTGAAATATTACAGTTTATGACTTAAACATTTTCATTAAAGACTTTTAAAACTCTGTTACAAAAGCTGCAGAGAAGACCACCACACCCTGAATAGACCTTCTGAATAAGCCTTACACCCTTCACTGATGAAGATAATATAAACAACTCAGGGGTGGGGACATTCACAAAGCACAAGCCTAACCCCTTTGGGGAGGAAACCACAGGTCTTCCACCTCCTTGTTCCCCCACCCTCCCCCACACACACTTCTTTTGCTCTTTCTTTCCTTTTTTTCTTTCTTTCTTTCTCTTTACCTCTTTTACAATTAAATAAAATATGTCGAATTTTGGCACCAACATCTAACCTGGTCTTGTTTCAATCACATTTTTTGGGTAGATTTTGAACCTTCGAAATTCTTTCCATTTTATACACAGAAACTTAATTTTCTTTGCCCTTCTGGATTTAAACTGGATGGTAACATAGTGATGTCCCAAGTACCCAGTTTTATCAGCTCAGGTTCAGAGAAGGAGTGCTCAGTGCCGCTCCCAAGGGCAGGGAGTTTCACAATGGAATTATATAATCCTGTAAGACACAGGATTTATTTATTTTTTTTTTAAGTCCTTGATGGTCATTGTAGCTGCCTACTCAGCTAGTGCCTTTCAGTTAGTTTTGGCTCATTAGCAGAGATGACTCCCTCAAGATGGATTGGACTGTGCTGATGCTTCCCTGGAGCGAGCTACCAGGGCTGAGTCTTGGCATGAAGAAAAAAAACAAAAACCTTACTCTGCCTTGCAGGGTTTTCCTCTTTTTCTTGATCTTATTTAGAACATAGCTTGTAACCTGAGGTGTCAGGAGTGCCCTGGGCAGCCACTGGGAGCCACCCATTAAGTGTTTATCAGAAATGAAGGGGAGCAGAATACACAATTTGGGTTACACACACTTAGTGCGAAATTGCTTCTCTAACCACAACAGAGGTGTACTCTAATACTCTGAAATGAAAACTCTTTTGGCCTTCCTGTTCATGGATCAAACTTAGCCCGCAGTAATTTTTTTTAAAGCTTTCCCACCCGGGGTTTTATTTGAAAGATGTTGCGCATGACTAATTGAATTCTTGTCTTTTGAACAAGGCCAAAAGTGCTCTCATAGAAACAAATCATTCAAATTGCAAAAGGAGAAAATAAATCCTTTTCTTTGGACAGAAAATATTCATAAATTATGTTTTAATCACATATTATTTTCTGTAGATTGTGTTTATCCAAGTATGAAGGAAAGTTCTTCGTAGTAATTCTTGTAAAGCTACATAATTTGGAGCTTAAAGGTCAGGTTTGTTAGTCTTGTTTATGCTTAGAGTCTTCTGATTTTAAAATAATCACTATTACTCTACTGCAGTGATGTGGAAGAGCTTGACTTTGGATGCTAAAATTTCCACCCTTGACAAAAAGGACACAGACTATCATGGAGATATCAAGTTTAGATCTTCTTGCACACTTTTCTTTCACCCCAGGGTGTTTGATTTCAGGGAAGCTTTTCCTAATTATGGCCACGTCTGTAATTTTGCTCCTTCTACTGAACTGAAAGTGTCTACTGAAGTGCTTTAGGTGATATTTAATTTTCAGATGATGGTTTGTGATATTACTGCCAGAACTCTTTGTCAATAAAGAGCCTTTCCTTTCTGAGCTACAGCAGCATTGTTCAGACACTTCACAGACTTCTCACAGAACAACTCTGCAGAAGGGAGTTAACATCCTCATGGGAAAGGGTTCATTTAACAAGACCACCTGGAGCTTTCTTTATATGCATTGGTGATGATCTGTCCCTGCAGAAGATTCTGTATGCAACTGACATTACTTCAGTTGGCAGACATATTTTGTTTCTGCGTCCTCAGTCTCTGGTGGGAGTCCTTATGACAGTATTCCTTGTAGCAAGAACAATTTTCTTCATCAACCATTGGAATTTCTCTCTGACTCCCTATGGCTGCAATTGCCAGCAATACTACATTGTTTTTCTACAAATCTCCATTCTTTCAATTTTTATTTTCAAGCATGCACACCAGTTGCAAAACTCTTATTAGCTTTCATCACTTCAGATTTATTTTTCCATTTCTCAGACTGATTTTCTAGATCTTTTATCTGATTACCTAGCCTTATATATTTATCATATAAATAATCATTTATAGGATTATCTAGTGCTTTTGTTAATAGATGGTCTCTTGTGGTTCAAGTACTGGCTGAGGCTACCTGGTCTGTTTCCACCTCTGTCAGGAAATTTCTTTGCAATCCTTTGTGCCACTGTGCCCTTGCATAAAAGTGAGGAAATAATCTTCTCATTTCCAGGCATTAGGTGAAGCATACTTCACTAATGACTGTGATAGGATTACTGGATGATTTTGAAGTGCTGTTATCCATCATTTTACTTAACTTTCTAAGTGCACTAGGCTTTTAGCAACCATTTACTGAAAAAGGGGTTAATATTAAGATTACTTGACCTGTTACAAGACACCCTTTTCAATGTTTTAATTTTGCAATACTTCAGGTATTTTGATTGAAATATTCATTTTGGTACCCTAGACTTAATAGCCTAAATACTCTCTCAAAATCCAAAACCTGTAGGAAAAGCAGTTCAACAGTTCTCGGAACAGAGTTAGGAAGATTAACTTGTGTTATCCTGTATTACTATTTCTATTGTTAGTGTTGCTACAAGACACAAAATTGTCTGTGGGGATACAGCCTTCTATTTTCTTTAATTTTAATTTTCCAAGTTTCAATGGCTTGATTTTATAGTCTTAATATGTTCTTTTACCATAGTTCTTTTTATGTGAAAACAGAAACGATGGCCCAAAATTAGCAAAATATTGTCTTTGCTCTTCCAAACGCATTAAGATGAAAAAAACCCAGTAAATTGCTTCTAAGCTGTGTAATGAAGAACAATATAGAATGAATAAGAAAGGGCACACAGTGGGCAATAACACTGAGCATGCACATTATTTTAACAGATGTTTCCTATTAGTAAGGCTGCTTAGCAGTTCTTATAATGCATTCCTTCATTCCTCCAACAAGCAGTAAGTGCTTTTGATTCAGTGCTGCTTTAATATTTGATAACCACATTAGTTATGGAAAAAAACTATTAGAAAGAAATTCTTTTATGTGATGGAGGAATTCCAAGGCAGTATCTTTATGCCAATAAAGTGGTATATGTCAGTACTTAAAAACAGTGGTGAAGATCAACTATTTTACAATAAATAATACTTCTACAGCTAGGTGTGAAAGTGTTTATAAGAAGGAATTTGATTAGATAAAGTTTTTCTGTCCTTTAAGCTAACAGATTTTTTTAAACATTTATCAATTCTGCTATTTTCTAGATCCTAGTAGTGGATCCATTTAGTTTCTCCTTTTAACACCTGAGGAATATTGAAGCCATCTAATCAATAAAGAACATTTGTTAGTTTTACTAAAACATGTCAAAAATAAATTAAAATTCTGCTACTGCTTATTTTCTAAAGAAGATGGTGACAGCCTTGCCTGACAGCATCTATGTTTTGCATCAACTCTTCTGTCCTCCAGGTAAAAATGAATAAAATTCAGCCAGTTGACGAAAATGAAGACAAAAACAAATGATAAAAGAACAGGCTCTGCATAAATAATTTTAAAATAACTAATTGCATACAGATATGATTAATACTGATCAAGCAAACAAGGTTTAATGTGTATCTACAGAAACTGAAAAACTATAACTAATAAAACCACCCAGAGGGGTCAGAATGAGGATAAGAGGATGAGGCTACATTGTCCCTGGCCTTACTGAAGCTGGCCACTGAGTCTCATGCACAGTCATACATTTATGAATGGGCTTGCATCATGTTTGAAGCAAGAGCTTCTGATCTGAGAATAGCTGCTAAATGTTATTCTAATGAGTAGTAACAGTACAGTTTCAACCATGGATGTGAATATTGCTTGGAAAAACTGTTAGGATCAGGAAGAGGAGAGACGGTAACTGAAGCCCATAAAAGGAATCATCTATGTCAAAAATAGATGCATAATACAAAATTCACCTTAATTTACATGCTTCCTTGTAGCATACATATTCTTTTTGCAGAAGAATATATAAATAAAACATGATTAATAATGAATAAATTCAGTGATAAGAAAAGAACATGATTACTGTTTCAATCCACAGAAAGCAATTCTTGTCACAATATTTCTCAAGTCCTTTTTGAAGAGGAACAATTTTCATTCTTCAGACTGACAGACTTACTAATTTCCCCTTTTTATTGTACGCATTGTTATTCTAAATCTTCAATTTCTCAGGTACTGATTAGGGGAGAAAGACTGAAACACCAATTGGTTGTTCACCAACCAGTCATGAAATCATAAATAGGAATTTTGTTCTTTGTAACTGATAAATAGGTTACTTGACCTAATGAAAATATAGTGAGCGATTTCATGATAAATAACTAAGATGAAATGATTCTTCAGCTTCCTCAAATTCCTTTTTGCATGACACCAGATCCACTAAAAACCTTGGGATGGACGTGGAAATCATACCTGAATAATTAACTAATTCAATCCAGTCCAAGTGACTGATGTGCAAAAGTACTATGGCCATAAGCCACGGGACATTAAAAACCCCAAAATGGGATCCTTTTAAAGCATACACAATAATCTAAATACATTTAGATTCCAGTTTGTTCTCACCAAAAATCAGTGAAGTTCTAATAGTTATATGTTGGTAACTAACTAGGAGGAAAGAGTAATTTTGAACTAGTAACTCTAATTCACAAAGTGTCCCAGTCACAACTTGCAGCCCTGGATGGAAGAGATATGTTTTTTATGGAAGGGGCACACTTTTTACACCCACAATTTTCATTACTGGAACAGATTGGAGTGCCCATACACCTTTAAGAGCCTCCCACACCCATGACTGCACACATTATTCTCCCCAAAATTTTATGAACAGCCTGAGTCCCTGTAAATATTTTGGTCCAAGGAGACTCCCCTGAAACTGTAGGAGAAGCTGCAACAGTTGTGTCAAATACTCAGTGATGCAGAAGTTGAGATTCCACCTGAGTGTTATAAGCTTCTTTTTAATTAACACTGCTGGTTGAATTTTCAACCAAGCATATTTCATTTATTTTCTGTTTCACAGGAAATCCAAAAGATCTGCAGGTGCATGAGTGGATTAGGCTACACCAGCTTTGTACGTACACAAAAAATACTGCATTAGTTTTGGCTGTAATACAATTTCTGCTGTGTGAATCTGGACACCTAAATTTTAAGGTTAGCAATCAGCAGATTGAATTTATGATATTATTCTATACCCTGAGAATGCAGTTCCCTTTGACTCATAATTAAGACACAGAAAGTCCATGTCCTAAGCTTATTATAAATATATTGGGAGTGCTGGGATTCCAACCTAAGGTAAGGCTGATTTGAACCTTGCTGTTGTGTTTGTACTTGAAGATGAATTATATCTCTTAACTGAATGGGAATGGGGAAAAAATGATGAAAAAGAAATAAAAAACACTCAATACCATGACATTTCTGAAATATTGGCACTCCAAACAATGTGCAGGGAAGAAATAAAAAACTAAGGTGCCAAGCAATCAATGGATCTACTCATGAAACTCCCTCTGCAATTAAAATATACCATACTGATTTTACTAAAGCAACTAACAACAAAAAATCCTATGCTTAGGTAGAAGAATCAAATTCTTAGTACAATTTTGCTTTTGTGCTTGACATAACACTTTTTTGCATTTTGTTCATGGAGAAAATGATGCAAAAATATTGTTGGATTTTCCTAATTGTAGGAAGTAAATTGTGAAATTTGTGTACAAAAGTGACTTCTAGACATACCTGTGCCTAACCTGATTTTATTTTTACAGCAGCACAGCATAAGAGCATCACCTTTTATGTGCAAAAGTGGATCATCACAGATAAGAGTAGAAATCAACACATACCATCTCCAAAGGGAATTAAAGGAGAGATCATTTGATAGAATGTTGAATTCAAAATAACCTGAAATCCATTGCAGCAGTCTTACACCTTGCTGTAAACTATGTCAAAGAAATAGATGTAAACTTCTGAAGGAAAAAAAAATTACACATCTGCTCTTTTAAGCATGAGTGCTAGCATACCTTTAAAATATCCCATACAATGCATGTAAGATTGCTTTGGATAGACCCCAGCTCTTGATAGAGTTTGGGCCTAAAATTCAAGATTGTTGTTGAAGGGCCATATGTAACAACTCAGACTCTAGCAAACTGTCTTCTCATATCTATAACATTGGTCCTTGAAAAAAATGCAGGCTAACAACGAATGTGATTTAGCCCAGTATAATCATTCAAATGAGTCAAGTCGTTAATTCAGAATAACATTTCCACAATTGGATCAGCCTGTTCACTGTTGCTGAAGATCTCTTATGAAGGATGGAGAACAGGCAGCAGTCAGTCAGTCACACCCAGTGGTGTCAGGCTGGTCTCCTCTCAGGCTTGTGTCCTGCACATGGAGCAAGAGCAGATGTGAAAACCAGGAAAACTGCATCTGGAGGGGTAGCATGAGACAGCTTGGTTATTATTGACCGTAAAAACTGCACATAAAGGTTTCAGTTTTGCATTTTTAAAGAGATACAGAGAGAGAAGAAAAAGCCAGACTTTTCATGTCAACATTTATTTTAGACATCCAAACCTCTGACCATCAGCATGTGGTAGCCTTTCAGTAATCTTGCTGTGATATTTGTGCACAGGCAAATCACAAAAGCAGATCAGATCTGATTTCTTCTTATCACAACTTAGTTCCTGCTCAGGAGTGCATGTTAGAGCAGGTCTCAACTTGTCTTATAAATGGCAGAAATTTGTTTTTGTTTATACTCCATTATTCATTGAACTGACAAGATTTCCAGGGATAACAACTACCTCCAATTTGCTGGTAAGAATA
Source organism: Petroica traversi (assembly GCA_025920805.1). NCBI lineage: Eukaryota > Metazoa > Chordata > Aves > Passeriformes > Petroicidae > Petroica > Petroica traversi. The sequence continues at coordinate 2,362,377 of JAHLSL010013452.1, read as the reverse complement.
AAAAATAACACCAGTCTTTGCAAGTGAATTCGTGCTTAAAGATTTTTACATTCATTAATATATTAAGAGGAGTTTTTGAATATTAAGTTGTAATATTCTGTCGTGTCATAATTGTAAATTTTTGCTAATTTGAATATAATATCAATTTATAATTATTATTTTTTTAATTCTAAAAATTCTTTCAGGCATTGCTTTGTTTTTTGAACATCAGAGTTGGTATTTATGATAGCATTCTCTGCCCCTACTTTTGGATATCAAATTATTTTACTTCACACTGAATACACATCTGAAATTGACTTCTTGCTTCTGAATCCTTCCAACTGAGGGTTCAGATTAAAATTTGCCCTGAAAAAAATAGAGTTGTGAAATTAATTTGTATTCTTTTTGGACCAAATTGACATTTGTAGTGCTTTTTAACTTCTTCAGTGTGTGATTCTAAACACCATGGTATGCATTTCTCTGATCCCAACTATGGGATCACATAATCACTTTCCATTACTTTTTCTACTCTGTGGGATCCTCTGAAATAATAATATCAAAAATTGTTGTGCCACCACTTTGTGAAGCTTTATGTTTTTTAAGGTGCCATAAACAGCTGAAGGTGACATGTAAAATTTTGTTACTTCATTGATTTACTTATTCTGGCTATTATTCATTAAGGCAACCTGAATGGTTTCTATATTTTATTATTGCTGTAAAAGGCAAAATTCAAAGCCTGAGATTGAGTGCCTATCCAAAGTGTTATTTACAGTTATAAAAAACCCCAGAAGATCAAGAGGCTGATATATAACATATTAATGGCTTTCAAAACTGGCCTAACATGATATAAGAAATCAGACTTTTCCAGTTCTCCCCTGTTTCCTATCAGATCCATGTTCAAGCAAAGTTGTCACTGATAGGAATGCTGAGCATTGAGGAGAAAAAACTATTAAAAAGGAACCTTCCATTTATATACAGTTTATTTCACACTTTGTTTTTTGATGCAAAATTTTAACACCAGGGAAGATAGATATTCACAGTCAGCATGACTTTCTCCTGGCCCTCTCTACTCTTCTCAGATTTCACATAATTTTTTTATCATGATGAATGGAATATTCTGAGGCCATGTCAGACAAATATTTTTTTAAAGCTTTAATAGTACTGGTTGTTCAGGCTGCTTACAGAATTGAAGATCCAACATGAATGGTAAGGATTTTATTCTGAGTAAATCATGATGATCGACCTAAGTAAAGATGAAAATAGTCACAAAACAAAGGGCCTGATTAGGGTCTTTGCACAGGCACTTCAAGTCTATGTGACGAAGATGTTTTCTGCCCTAACAAGGGCCAGTTCTGGTGATGTGCAGATGTTAAGAGAAAAGAGTGTGATATCAACAGTGGCACTTAATGAGTTCAAACTACCAACACCCTGCCGAATGCCTTCACCAACTGCAGTCTTCAGAATGCAGGAGTTAAATCTTTCAACTTTTTGTGTCTGTTACATTCAGCTGCACCAGTTCTCAGGTGCTGCAAATGATAATGCAGATGATGGACTAGTTGGGGAAACACGTAATGCATGCAGTGTTGTTTATTTCCAGTTTTAAGGAACAGCTATTAAAAAAAAGAAGTATCTATCGAAGTAATGGATTAGGTTGTAAACAAATGCTAAAATAGGAAAATCATCTTTGGAAACGTGCATACTTGTGTATAAATCTGTTTCTACCATTTCATCTTTGCTCGTGGAAAAGTTGAATAAAAACACAGCAGAAGAACTGAAAATTTCTGCAGTGGGCCTGTACTTAAATGACTCTTGCACATTAAGGTTATGCTTGCACGGGAGGAATTGCAGAAAACTGATGCCCATGTACTACAAGGAGATTTGAATGCTGGCCCCTAAGCTGCACCCTGTCAAATATCTCTCACTGTATGATGCTAAACTCCTTCACAGAAGTAATTTAAGTGCAAATATCAGGTCTTGTTTTATTAATCAGATAGCAAATAAACAAAAAGCTCCCCCAAAGTCTCCTTTTTGAGTGATATATATTCTGTCCTCTAGAGTAACTATTACATTTGTAGTTTCAAAGGAAAACCTTGAGTTCATTATAATAACTTATTTTTAGATCTTATTAAACATTAATAAGGAATTTAAAAGTATATTGCCCTTTTTAAGGTGCAGAATTATAAGATCATGTAATTTAAACAAGTAAGCTGCAGCATATATAAGCTAGTCCCATGAAATGGGGAATGTAAGCTTGTATTAAGAAGAAAATGGACCAAGGAGAGCTATCAAAGAGAGTTCACTCAAAGAATGGATCCAATATCTAATACATACAATCTTTCCTCTTCTGACATTGTAAATCTGAAGAATAATCAGGCAACAAGAAACCTACAGCATGGATTTGTCAGGCTAAATCAAATGTAACCAAACTGGTTTCTTTCTCTTACAGAATAGCTAATTTAATTAATAAGAGGAAAATATTTGTAAAGATATATATATTATTTACTTGAGTAAAAATTTTGTCTAACAGCTATGCATGACCTAATGAAATTGCTGTAAAATTGATGGACTGATGAAAAATTATGGTCTAGAAAGCTATCAATGAATTGCTATCAACTTGAAATGAAGAAATGGTGATATTTATTATTATTTTCATTTTGTACATTTTCTTTAAATCCTTAAAAGACATTCACATCAGAAGTGGAAGAGAATTGCAAAGGCTTTGGGTGCCATTCACAGAAAAATATAATATTAAAGCGAATAAATGTTTCAAAAATCCATGGATGACATTTGCTAAAGAAAATACAAAGTGTTTCTGTATGACAGAAAACTGTCACCTTCATTACAAGGTGAAGGAAAATAGGGAGGCAGCAACAGTTACAGTGGCCTGTAAGTTTAACAAATTAAAAAGGTGATGAAAGAAGTGGTCTGTAAGTAAAAAAGAAAAGGAAAAAACTACAAAGGGTTTGTGTACACGTCATCTGAAAGAAAAAAAAAAGTACAAAAACTATCAAACAGACTGCAATTTTGCAAGAGGAACAAACATTTCTAGGAACAGTAGAGTCCCCTCTCAGCATGGTGCCATACAATTGTAAATCAAATTACAGAAACAGCAGCTTTTGGCAGATGATGTTTTACTTTTTCTTGAAGTATCTTTTAAAACAACAGCATAATTCAAGACATCACTGAAGAAATGTGAAGAGAAATATGTACTCAAACAAAGAGAAAACAAGAAAGACGTATTAGCAGATTTTCAAAACAATTGAACTTTGTCTAGCAATACCCTGCTGAAGGCAGTGGATGATGAGTCATTTTCTTCTGGACACAGCACTCAAGGTGTGGCCTCACCAGCGCCGAGTTCAGGGGCAGAATGACCTCCCTGGTCCTGCTGACCACACCATTCCTGATACAGGCCAGGATGCCATTGGCCTTTTTGGCCACCAAGGAGCACTGCTGGCTGATGGTCAGCTGGCTGTCGACCAATACCCCCAGGTCCATTTCTGCCTGGGCACTGTGCAGCCACTCTGCCCCCAGGTTATAGCATTGCAGGTGTTGTTGTGGCCAAAATGCAGGACTCAGCATTTGGACTGGTTAAACTTCATGTTGTTTGACTCAGCCCATCTATCTAGCCTTTCCAGGTCCCTCTGCAGAGCCTTGCTACCCTTCAGTACATTGACTGGTGCCCAACTTGGTGCCAACTGCAAATCTGCTAATGGTAGACTTGATCCCATCATCCAGATAATCAAAAAAAGATATTAAGCAGAACTGGGCCTAACACTGATCCCTAGGGACACCATCAGTGACTGGCCACCAGCTGCATTTTCACAGCATCAGTTTTAGCATTGCTGGGTCAGAAGATTCCCTCAGGTGCTTTTCAGTCTCAGAGATATTAATTCAAAGTCTCTCCATTTATTAGCAACAACTACAGAATGCACCCAGGCAGAAAAGGTCAAATCAGCTCTTAATGATACAACCATTTATGAGGCAAATTAGCAATGTGGGTGCTGTTCCTCTGTAAACTCTGCTTGCATGCAAGCAGCTATCACTAAGTTAGTTTCATGTTGATTTCTGCTTTTTACTGAGAAAAGGTTATTCTCCTAGGACTTTTTTTTGTTGCTGTTTTATTTCCTTTTTCTTTGGGTTCCTTCCCCTCTTCTAACTAGATGTTTTTCAAACTCTATAGTTTGAAGCTTGGGGAAGCAAAATTTTAACTTTAATTCTAATAAGAAATTAAGATAGACAAGAGTCTGTGTCTTCCTCTGGTCACGGGACACTGCAGCAGATCCCAGTTTCAGTGGCAATGAATTGTGATACTTGGGAGTTTGGGAGCTTAATTCAAGCACATTTTTATACTTCTGACAGATTTTTTTTCCCCTGAAACATATAAGATACGTAGAATTTGTTGGAAATATGTGTCATTTGTTATTCTGTAAAATATCTGTATAGATGTAAAAGAGTTTATGCGGGAAATGTCTACATAAAAACTGGAATGTAGCAATACCCACTTATTCTGTACCTAGATAAAAAGAAGGATTTTTCTAAGCTATGACTTTAGCATACTGACCCCTTTTGAGCTCTTTCATAGAAGCTTTATAATCACACCCTTCCTAAGTCTGTGTGTGAGAGGAGGGGATAGCTAGGTGATCCACTGACAAATTTACCAATAAATAAATGTACTTCAACATTTGCTTAGTACTGCAGCAATCTAATGGCCTCTAATCAAATTCTAGGCTGAAATTCCTGCCATGGACACTTCAAAGTTTGGTCTAGGTTTTCTTATTACTTTCTAGACACTGATAGATGCTCTTATTATTAGTTTTTGCATCAGGGCATGTGAGTCTTGTTATAAAGCAGTGCTTATACAAGCTTTTGCATTCATTTTCAGTTAAATACGTGTAGCATACTTAACATGTACTTTTTTCTATGTCCCACACAGATGTTTCTTTCAAATGTTCATATTCAAAGCCATTTATTTTTAGGAAAAAAATTGATTTGGGAAAAAGCTTGGTTTTTCATCTCATGTTATTCCAGACTATACATTGCATCCAAAAATTTTTAGCTGAAGAAAACCCTCTTTTCTCTGGTTGGTTGTCCTCTAAGACTGCAAATGCTTTGATAGGCTAACAGCATAGCTTATAAAGAAGTACTGTCATATAATATGTTTGCATGTTATTGTGACTTTTTAAAAATGAAGATCAATAGAGCTGAATTCTGAGTTGCATATGGATAAGATGATTTGGAGTAATTACTTTATCTTCTTCCATTTTGAGGGATTTTTTTTCCTTCACTGTACTTAAAAACAGCCACAGAGGATTAATGATCTTCACACTTGATTTAATGTGTGAATATTTGAGTCATACTTGATTTAGATAAACATAATTTTTAAAAGTGTTTATTTTATCTTAATTAGAAAAATAAAAAAAATAGCGGTGAAACTGTTGTATTTTCTCTGACCATTCCACTAAGTTATTTCACTGTGTTTGGGGAAAGAGAACTACAGAGTGCAGAGAAGAAGGGCAAAGTCTACATTTATTATTACCTAGATGCTGCCTTAGCTGTTTTCATGCCCTTCAATCAGACTTTACCAATGGACAAAATCTGCAGGATCCAATTTCTGATGTTCTCTGCTCCTTTGCGGTTTTGTCTTTGATGCCAAATAAATACCTACTTTGGACAAAAGAAGGGCTCATGAATATTGCAAAGAGGGGGAAAATGAATTTTCTTAGAAAAATCCTGTCTCTCAGAGGACTGTGATCTTTCTTAACAAACGTAGGGTTATTATTTTGCAGGCAAGTATTACTTGTTGCTGGGAAACAGATTTAGGTGACAAAATAGGTGACAAGTATTAATGTGTGGTTTGGAAAGAGCATCATGAAGAAGAGTCTTGATTTACTAATTGAGGGGATTTGTCTTTTTGCATTGTGTCTGTATCTGACAACAACAGATTTCTTTGGAAATTGTACCACCTTACGATAAAGTCATCTGACTCAAACTGTTTCTGAAGTACCTCCCTTGCCTTGGCACTAAACTGGCTGCAATTGATTTATTTCTGTGTTAGGTGGATGTCCCAATTTCTAGTGTTTTTAGTTCATACATATTAAAAAAAAAACAAACATAAAATGCTTTCACAATATATTGGTTCATTCAGTTTAGTTTAACAAAGAAGATTTAAGTTATGGGTGGTTAATCTTGCCACTTTCTCCCTTCCTCTTCTTCATGTTCCGAGCTTGAATCACCAAATATCAGAAGATTGCAAATAATTGGAAATTATTTGTCTATCAATCTCCTGAGTGTGTTTGCTTTGAATGTAATTTTAATTTCTCCAAAGCTTAGGAAAACACATTCAGATTTCATAAGCAGTTTTTTTCCTGTGTTTGAACTCCTTCTGACTATAAATAGTAGGATACAAGAGTGGATTTTTTTTTCAGGTTAGTATTTTTCCAGTGCAAAAGGATCAACCCCCTACTTGGATTAAAAAAAAAAATTAAAAAGGAGAAGAAAAATCATGAAAACTCATTCCCTTAGGGTGACTCCTTGTATTTGTGGTTTTTTTTCTCTTCTCTTTTACCTTTTTATTCTTTCTTTTAAAAAATCTAAACTGATGAAAGCATAGCAGTCTGATGTCATGTGTTTTCACCAAGTTAGTTAACACATAATATGAAAATGTATTCAGAGATCTCTATGCATTTCAAATGTACTTTTTGGAATTTTAAAAATAAAGTTTCAATTTTCACCCATTTCCAATCAGTAGAAAATGAGAAAAGAGAAAAAGTATGAGAAAAGAAGGTCAAAGTTTAATTTGCAAATTCTTTTAAATTTCTTTCATAGAACGCAGACAGTGACAAACCACATCGAATGCCTTTTCTTTTGAACAGTTCCAGATTTCAGGGTAGAGAACTGATATACAAATTAGACATTGTCTAATTCGTATAATAGACTGGGATCCAGATTGTTGGTATTTCTCACTCTCTCAAAGGGGTTTGCATGGGACACCTTGAGTAAACAATCAGTAACTAAAATAAAAACTATTAAAAACAGTCATAAGTAGTTTCTTATTGTGGTTACTTAAAACCATATTAGTTTTAAGTACTAAAGATATTTGTCACAGCTTAAAAACAACATGAAACTTAACTGCATCTTCCAGTGTAGGATTCCCTGTTGATTTCAGATACAGAGCCTGCTTTACTTAAGAGGTAATCTAATCAATGCTTTCTTTGTGTTTGATGCAATTTGATATAGGACAAAGAATTAGAATAGCATCTCAAACATAAGGGTGGCTAGGAAAGGATGAAGGAGAGTTCCAGAAATGTGATGCTACATCCAATCCATATTTTTTGTGAGACACTCAAGTGGGCCATATAATTTATTGCCCTCATCTCAGTGGTAGTTAAGGATAGCATAAGGTTCACAGGAGAATTTGAATTGCTTACTGTCACTTTCAGTTTATGACTTTTAGCTCTGGTCTTATATTTAAGCCTTCGCAACTGGCATACATGGTGTCTATGCATAAAGCAATTTAATTCACCAGGATGCATGATAATCAGTTGCCTTTCTGATGGAGATTCTTCCAGTGATGAGGGGGTGACAATTCCAATGTTTTAACTCAATGACCCTTGCATTGCGCAAGTAATCTCATCGATATACATTTATGGTATAATGTCTCCCGATTTCTTTTCTTTCTGTTTTGACTCCTGATGAAAGCAAATTTTCCTCTGAGAGATGGGACAGTATTAGATGAGGTGATATCTCAGAAAGAGTGAAAATTTTGTTTCAACAGTATAAATTAATCCCATGTTATCCAGTGTAAGTGACATGTTATTTCTTGTTAGCAGCTGTTAAACTTGTAAGCCATTGCATCCAAAAATCAAAAAAGCATATAAGCAAGAGAGATATACTCTTTAAGGCCTTGGATGCTTTCAAACCTTTTCTTAGCAGTTACCTAGATGAGGCGCATCCCAGCTCTTATACTCAACAGAGCCAACAGATGGAAAACCCCATCTTGTGTTTTGACTACTAGAAAATTCATAACTGCAGTATTTGATGGTCCCAGAAATACTCATGAGTTTGCCTTTGCAGTGTCTTTTTCAATTATGGAAACTTGATCTCTAAAGTGTATATATGAAACTAGTGCTCAGATTGATGAGAGGACCTCCGGATGTTGCATAGTGAATCTGAAACAGATTTAGGAAGAGATGAAGAGTTTCCTAGTCCTAACCAGATATTTTTAGCAAGGGTTCTGGGGTAAGTGCATGTCTTGAAGTCGGCAAGATCAACACAACAACCAGATCAAGTAACTGCCTGGGGCTTCCCCCAGTCACACCCCACTGCAGCAGTGTAGAGGCCATTTTCACTCTTGTACTCTTTACCTGCCTTGTCCTTGTAGGTATTTCTGTAAATGTTTGCACTCCCACATAGGTTAGACCAGTGGTGTCCTTCACATAATGGAACTCAGGAACAGTGACACAACTCTGGGAATTTTATAAACTCCAAGCATTCTAGTCAGAAACACTTCAAACCAAGCCTTCTCATGAACCCGTGTTTGTGCTGTGGGCTGTGGAAGGGCCCTAAGTGCTACCACGGTAACACATCCATGTCACAGCCACACCACGTAACCACACACTTTTCCAGTTCACACACTTGGTTTGGCCTTTGCTGGTTAATCCAATATTCTCTTACACCATAGAGCATTACTGAAGTTAAGCAGCAAGTACCTTTCCTAAGACTCCATAAGTGCAAAGGAAATTACAAAAATCTGCTATGACATCTTGCATATGAAGAAGAAAAATACATGTATGTGGGAATTCTAGTAAATTCAGCTTAAGCTTCCTGACTGTAGACTGCCATTCAGAGAATGACTTGGGAGCTGCTGGAGCTCTTAAGCTAGGACAGATGATGTATGGAATAAAAAACCAATCAGACAAAACAGGCTCTGAAACTCATAAAGCAGATGTGGACATCATGATTCAGATTACTTACTTCTATAAACACTATTATAGAATTGCAATGCTTTGCAAACATGAAATATCCAAGTTCTATAATTTATAATTTTTCTCCCTTGTTTGTAATGAATATAATTCCTTCACAAGTCAGTAGACAATAAGTTTTCCTTGTGATATTAGCATTTGCATTTAAATGTAAAAAAACATAGATTGTTTTCATATGGATTTCAGTGAACATGTTACAGAATATGATGATAGTACTTGACAGACTGACGTATATTTACTTCCATGTTTGTCCCTACAGTCACACTTTCATATGTGAACACCATGCTCAAATAAAATAAAATAAAATAAAATAAATAAAATAAAATCTATATATGAGTACACTTTGGCTGGGCATTCTCATTTGGCTGAATTAGGACTTAAGATGAATGAGTGACACTTTTACTGAAGCTAGAGGCTCTTCCTAATGCATAACCAAGGGTGATCTTTTTCCACACAGGTTTAATCATCTATACTGAATCTACAGGCTAGTAATAGCTGAATGTTTTTCCTTTGTGGCTGGACCTACAGATTTAAGTGATGATTTCTTTTCAAAGTGATGCCTTTATAAATATTAATCTTATCCTATGTTGTGAAAAGTCCTTAAAGTAATATAAATATTCTTTTTATAGATCCTGCCTCTGTTTGGCCTTGTGCAATAAATGCCTTATGTTATGTTAATTATTTGTAGAAATTTCTGTTCAATCTCCACCACTGCATTTTTGCATTTAAGGTTACTGGTGTCTTTTTTAAATGGTTACATTTTTCACTACCTTTCTACTATCTTTTCTCTTAATCTTGAATTGGATGGCTATAAAGACAAAAGATCTACACAGCAGCTTTTTTAGCTAGTAACTAATAGAATCAGTTGGATTTTTCTGCTGGAGGTATTAATCAAAGAAAAAAAATATTGCTACTGTTTCTTAGAATATCATCAGACCAGTGTTTGAAATGCAGCCAGCTGAAAGAAAATGTAAAACTGAGGTTTACATTACATGTGATTTTACCCATTTCAGGTAGTGCATATCTGTGCCACATTTAAGATCATCTTATACACATAAAATTAGTTTATTTGTTATATCTCTATCTGAACTGTAATGGTAATTGCTGTTGTGTTCTTAGCTATCAGTATTGCCTATGAAAGTTATTATTATCCTTCCAAGGGTTCTTCTTCATCTAATTCAACTCCCTTGATGTATTTTAGCAATTAATATGAGTGACTGGAAAATTTCATGGTTTCATTTATACACTATTCAAACACTGCTTAGGCAATGTTTTCATTAGGTAAAGTTTGTGTGAACATAATGGAAATTCCCCATTTTTCCCTTGAAAATTTGTAGTCTCTTATCACACTTTCTACACAGTGATTTGCGTAGAGCTGGAAGAGTTATCTACATCTACACGCGCCTATTACACTATTAATCGGTAAAACTTTAAGGGGCCAGTGGAAAAGCCAACAGAATAAAAAAAAAATTCCAGATAGTGGGGCTTTATTTATATTATTCAGGTCTTGCATGTGTACAAAGATGAGGTTAAAAATTTGAGACAATCGTCTTCCCTGTATTTCTAGCTTTGAGCTAGTGTGATAACATATATATTTCTTGCTGAATTTCAGATCCTGCTGTTCACCACAGCCTTTCAAAATTTCTTAGTAACAATGACTTAGTAACAACAGGACTTAATAAGAAAGATAATCTTTAGTAACAGCACCTCTCCTCTAATGTAGTATTGATTCAGCCAGTCTCTGGAATGTGAAGAATACGCTATGTGTGCTTAGAAGATATCTAAACACACAGTGTTTATGTATTAAATATTCACACTCATACATGTACACCTCTTCTGTGTCTCTTTAGAAAGGGACTGAAGAGATAAATAGGTACCAATCCCTTTATTACTTCTGTTCTTCACAAAAGGCAATATTTTGTTCCAGCATATGTGTATTTTGCATGAAAAGTCACAATATCTGACACAACCTGGAAGTGAAAGTGTTCCTTGGTGTTGCACTTCTGTAATGGTGACTTAGATTTTCCAAAGGATTTCTAAAAATGATAAACCAGGAGTCTGGATGTCAGAGCCCATTTCAAAACAGAGACTAGAAATTAAGTGAACTTATTCCTATTTATCAAAAGAGCGAATGTAAACTAAAATTATTGCATATTTTTTGTGTGAACTGTTAGTTCTGCACACATTTTAGAGATATCTGTGAAAATAGTAATCCTTAGACTTGCGAGACCAAACCTAATACATTTCCCAGGACTTCTTCATGGGAAATCTGGACTAGTCACAGTAAGCACAGATGAGGAAGCACATCTGTTCTGTACAAAAGGAAAGGGGGGTGTGATGTGAGATGAGAAGATGCTGCCGGTTTCTTCTGTGTACAACTGTCCTGTGTTGACAGATTCTCATTGCTTCTGGAATGTATTGATCACAACCTGCTAGGTGCATCTGCTGCACTTCTAGCGATGGGCTGTCCTTGGTTTAAAGCTAATGGGTTTTTGTTTTGTGCTTCTGTGTTGAGCTCCAGGCTTTGTTCTTTGTCCTCGGGATTTGCCTTTCTTAGAGTGGCTACAGAGAGAAAGAGACTCATGCCTGCACACACAGGCATGCACACGTATTTTGCCAAGCACAGTTGGATAAGATAATTGCCTTTTAAGTAAGATAATGAACAGAAGGCCAAAATAATTACAAAGGTAACATGTATAAACAGGAGTTTTAGTATTTAGGCAAAGATAAAGGCAAGAAATCCTCAGAAAAGCTGAGTTGTTCAAATCACAGAGTAAATTATCTCTTTGTGAGGTTTATCCTGGGAGGTACTACTGCCCAAGAAATAACACAGATATACACCAGTTAAAACTGGCCTGAATCAGGAAAATATTGTAAGCAAGTTAAAGCAGCTTGAATGGGTAACAGTCTGGGTGTTTCATGCTGAGACTACGAAACTTAGTAATAACCATTTTCCTTGTATGAGCTCCTTCAGACATAAAACTCTGGTACCATAACAGAAAACTCTAATTTAAATATATTTCAAACATCTTATATATCTGAATTTTCTTTACCAGAGACTGTTTTTCCCTAAGGGCTTGGATTCTGGGAAATATGGTTCAACTCCCACCTAACATTGCAGTCAAGGTCCTCAGCTGGTGTAGAGCACTGTAACTTCTTCCACTACATTGAGTCAAAGGATCCAAATTATTGACTGGGAGAAGTATCCCAGATGTCATTTGCTCAGGCTATTTTTGTAAACTAAAGCGTTTTTCAAACTAAGTTTATTTTTAATTAGTGCACTTATGTGGCTATATTCATCATGGGTGATCAGATGATTTACATTAGTGGAAGACCTGATTTGCTGAAAGTATACTTTGCTGGACTGAACACATGACAGTAACAGCCTGTAACTATCTCTTTGCAGGCCTTATCACATTTTATTTGTGCTGAGTTTCTCTTAGTGGCTGCTTTTATAAAAGGATCATGAAATGTGGGCTTTTATTTTTTTTTAATACCTATTATTTTTATTTTGCCTGAAGCTCCTGCACTGAAGAACAGTGGGTTTATCTTCACCTTATTTGTTGAAATAGCAAATTTCAAATATCTTCACATTGATTAATTTCTCTGTTATAATTGATTTTTTAAAATTAATTGTGACCAAAGTCATAGAGGAATCTTCCAACACTGTGTGAAACAGGCACAAGGTGGGTGGAAGAGGAGAACAAAAAAAGAAACACAACAATGAGAAATTCACAGGCATTAATGTTAAAAATGTTAATGTTAACTGAATAATGTTTTCCCTTGATGATCTTTTTCTCACTGCTAACTCTATTGTAGTAAATTATCAATAAGTTTTACCCAGAATCACAAACTTTGCTAAATAGATTAAAGGTTACATTTAATCTTATATTCATTAGAAAGGTGAGACCATCCTTATCAAATACAAGGGATGAAGAATTAATACAAAATCCTCTGTGATGCCAGCTCAACACATTGAAGCAATAACTCCCTTGTGTAAAAAATCAACTCCTCCTAAGACAATGACAAGTAGAGCCATGTAGAAAGTACTTTTCCAACATTTAAACATTTTAGTAGGAGTTTCCTTTTCAGTGTTTTTTATGAGGAAAGAGAAAAAACTAAACTACATCATGCTATTTTGTATCACTATAACATTGATTGGAAGGACAGGGAAGTTATATTTCATCATTCTTACTAAAATTCAACTTTGGTTCAAAACTTGGCTCTAAAAGACTGAAAAAAAAAAAGAAAACTTATACCTTATTTTTCTACAACTTTCATATAAAAATTCTTGGTGATATTCCTGTATTTCTAATGAAAATTTGCAAAGGACAGGAACAGAAATGCAGAATCCAATTGCAAGACTAATCCAATGGCAGCATCTTTTTTGCTTTTACTTTCTTTGAATGAGGGCTTCTCTTGCCTGAATTTGACAGTCATTATGACAGGGATTGATATTTTTTTTGCATAATTTTTCCAGCTTTTGTAGTCTGTGATTCATCAAAGCATCTAAGCACATATTGAATTAGACTAAAATTTTTTTGCAAACACATTTGAACAAAGATTTTTTGACTTTGTTGAATTTGAAACATAGAGATCAAAATCAATAAAAAAATCTTTTATTATGTCCTGCAATTTTGATGTGGATTTTGTGGTAAAGTTCTGGCTTCTGAAATACTGGAAATTCTTTGTTATCCTTCTAAGGAAAGGAAATCTCTGACATAATCCTAAAAGTATTATATAGAAAAGCTGAAGGGAGTCGCATACCTATTCAGTTAATTTTATTTTCAAGTTAAATATAATTCATCTTCATATGGAATTATGTGAAAAATTTTTGATTATACTAGGAAATTTGCCAGCTTGAGACTATTGGTTTAGACTCTAGAGGAGATGATGTGATCATTCAATACTTGCATGGGTTGTTGTTTGCCTTATGACTTCCAAAGAGTTGACATTTTTTTTTGTTTAGTTGTTGACGCATTCTTGCATTCTTCCATAAACCTGTTACAAGAAAAATAAAATTATTGAGGAAACACACCATTATGACAATTAATCTTCCCTCTTCCAGTTTAAAACTGTTATTCTAATGTTACACACCTTGTGAAAAAAGTCCCTCTTCATCTCTGTGGTAGGCCCCCTTTAAGTACTCTAAGACTACTATAAGACCTCCCTGAGCCTTTTCTTCTCTAAGCCTCCTCATATGGGAGGTGCTCCAGTGCGTGGATCATTTTCATGGCGCTCCTCCAGACTTGCTTGAGTGGGTCTACGTCTGTCTCTGTATGGTGGGCACCCTAGAGCTGGATGCAGGGTTCCAGGTGGGTTCTCACCAGGGCAGAGCAGAGGGGCAGAATCCCCACCCACCACTGCTGTCCCCAGCTAAACAACCTCTCTTGCAGAATCCTCCCTGAAGGTGCAGACATCTACACTGTTCTATCCTTTTAATTGACAAAGCCCAAGCCCAACCCAAATATCAACTGCACACAGGTCTCACCTCTCCTCCAGTGCTAGTAAAAAACCACTATGCTCCCTGTTATCTGAAGGCAGTGACCAAACATTTCCCATTTGGCCTTGTAAGAGTAGAAGACAAATTTCATGCAGCAGCACTACCAATAGTCAGCTCTGCAAGAACAAAGACAACTTTCCAAGTGTTAGAGTATTCAAGGTAACATTTCATGCCTAAGTGCTCACATTCTGTGGTGTTTCAGGTAATACTCAACTTCTACAAGTAAAAGGCACTACAGGACACTTTAGACCCCTGAACTATCAAAGCCATCACTTTCTTCTCCTGCAAGAGAATGGGCAGAAACAGGAAAATGCAAAATCCCATGCAGTGAATTAAGAAAGAAAGATGGCCCAGAGTTAGATCTTTGCTGTCGGAATTTAACAATGATGTAATGTGGTTTTTTATGTTCTAAATTGGCCCAAATTTAGATGTGGTTCAAGCTACATTCCAAAATTCCAACAATAAGCATTGCATGTTATGCACGAAGATTGCACTCACCAAAACAGTTAGGTGATCCTGTCTGTATCCATATGTACCAGAAAATCTGTTAATGCACACCAAATTCGTAGAGTAGGAGGGAGGGTTGAATCTGGAGAAAAATACAAGTTGTTTCTTTAATTTCTGGGGCTCCATTGCTGTCAGAAGTGTGCAATTCAGTTTCAGGAACATGAAAAAACAAAAATCAGCCTCTTTTTTTGCTCAACACAGCACTCTAAAATGCCACAAGGTGAGGAGGACTTCTTGCCAGATATAAACTGCCTTGCTGTTTCAGAGCATATGGTACGTAAGATCACACACTGTTCTATGTATCCTGTCATGAGTAAGAGCAGTAGAACAAGTGGAGGAGTTGAAAGTAACATTAATTTGAGACTTGCGAGCACTTATATTTAGATAATATTCCCTTCTTTCAGTGAAAATGGTACTAATAGAAAAATTAACCCAGTGTGGCAAATAGTGTATGTTTACTAGACCTAGAAAGGGAGGCTGATCTCAGGCTGGATAATTGTCCAGCCTGCTAGCTTTATGAAACCACTGATCCACAGTGCTATTGATGTGCTGATGCATAGTACCTTCATTAAAAGAGGAGGGAGGAGGATATAGACATATGCTAAATCCTCATCTTAAGTTTCAATCCACATTTTGGACATCTGCAATTCTGTTAAGGCAATCAAACTGCTTATTTTCTCATGGTACAAATGTATTTATCCGTGTTGTTCTTTGAGTCTTCAAAACAGTGTGACAATGAGTATCATACCATCACTGTAGTGAAGTGTCCAACAAGTATGGCTTAAGTAGTTTATCAACAGAAGATTCAGGCTCTATTTTCTATTTTACTGTGTTTGTAGGAAAATGGAAGGACAGCAATGGAAAGCCTTACTTTTAAAAATCTGACCCCAACCACTACACTATTTTGGACTTCAAAAACAATATATTCTGTGCAGTGTTTGTGGTCTAAAAAATACCCCTTTTGCCTTTCTTTTTTCATGTTTTATGACATGTTATTTATGTATAAATTATCTCCCTCTGTAGTACCTTTAAGATATTATCAGACCCCCACAAGTTGTATCTGAGGAAGCAGTGCCTCTATTTACGATGGTTTTTGCTGCAACCCACTTCTGAAGCAAGGTAACCAGGTTCATTTAGCTGGGCTTAATAAAATCCTGGTTCTTATAGTGAATGCCCCAATACCTCCTCTGTGATGAGCTCTGGACATGTGCAGTTTTCTTTCTGAAAGATTTTGGAAGTCTGATGGCAGCAAGAGCAAGACACGAGAGTGTGTGTCTGTGTGTTTGGGAAACCTAGACAAGGTTTCTGAGTGAATGTTCTGAATTTTGTGTGTGCTGTGGTGGCCCAAGGAATGATAAAGAGAATGAAAAAATCCACTACCCTGCGTCCGCAGGATCTATTGTTTAATGGTGGTTTCTCTTTTAGTTTGAAAACAGTTTGTTTAATGCAACATTTAGCTACAGGATCCAAGTGGTTTACTACAGTTTTTAGAAAGCTGAAAAAGTGATACTCTATAATGAGCCTTTATACAGGCATTTTACACAAACACACCAAATCTGTTGAATAAGTGAAATGCAAAAAAAACAAAAAAAAAACCCAACAAAAATGTCAGTAAGAGTAAGAAATAAATGAACGTATTGGAAACTGGGAAAACACAAGTATTCCAAAGAGATAAAAGGAGTTATAATAAGTTAGGCAAATACACTAAAAGACTCTTCTATGAGGAAGCGTTATAAAATAGGCCTTCAAAAAAGTTCTGTTGATAAAATCGGAGGGATAGAAATAGGTATGTATTAAATGAGGAAGAAGATGGATGAGAGGTGTCATAAAGACAGAAAGAAAAATGAGATAAAAGGTTCATGAGAAGATTGTTTTGGTCTGGAGGAAAGGATGAAGGGATTTGAGCAGAGATCTGATGGATAAATTAATATAGAAATACAGCATAAAGGATGTTTCTGGGTCCCGTCTTGACAAACAGGCTGGTGTTTCAGAATGCAAGTATTGAAATTCCTCTGACTTTGTGATGATTAGCCAATTAAGAGTCAACTTTCATTTTAATATGAATGAACAGCTTTATATAAATTTCACTTTTATAATATATTTTTTTTCAAATTAAGATTACAGTGTCACTAGACAATTCAGGTCAGTGGAAAAGTCTCCATTTTGACCTAGAGCAAGCTCAGTTACGTGGTCAGACCAGGTCTCAGAGCATTATCTTTTATATCCCAGGCTGGGAAACAGCACCACCTCTCTGGGCACATTCTCATTGCCCAGCTGTCCTCCTGGGCAATAAGCTTTCCTCATCTCAAGCTCCTCTGGTTTTGTTCAGCTCACCAGGACCCTGGGAGTGCTTAAGCCTGGCATTGCTAACAGAGAGAAGCAGAGATGATATGTGTGCAGCAAGACGTGGATGATAAGCTCAGCCTGGTGGCAGAGCTTTAGGAGGAAGAGGAGAGCTGAGGTGTATCAGAAAGCATGAGAGAAATCAACCAGTGGAGAATCTTCCATCCTTGAGAGAAATGCAGAGGATGGAGGTTTAGCGACAGTAAGAGGAGCCCTGACCCTTTTGGAGGTGACATAGAAGATGGGGGGAATGGGAAAAGGTCCTTAAATTAATAAAAATATGATGGCCAAGGAAAATATCCATCCTTTATTGGATGTAGAGGGGAACACTGTCACCAAGGATGAGGATAATGAGATATTTAACGAGGAAAATAAGATATTTAATGCCTTCTTTGCCTCAGTCTTTAACAATAAGAGCAGTTATTGTTAGGACAACCAGATCTTAAGTAGGCAGATAAGAATATGGAGCAGAAAAGACCCTCTACAATCCAGGAGGAAGTAGTTAGTGGCTTGTTCTACCACTTAGACACTCATAAGTCTATGGGACTGGTTGGGATTCACCTGAGAGCACTGAGGGAGCTGGTGGAAAAGACTAACAAGCCACCATTATTTATCATCAGTTCTGGCTAACCAGATGACTAGAGGCTGACCAAGAAGAGCTGAAAGGAGGATGGAGGGAACTACAGGCCTCTCAGCCTGACCTCTATGCCCACAAAGTTTATTTAGCAGATCATCTTAAAAGTCACTATACGGCACATGCAGAATGACCAAGGGATCAGACCCAGCCAGCATGGGTTCAGGAAAGCCAGATCCTGCTTGACCAACCTGATGTCCTTCTATGGAACCTCATCCTAGGTGGATGAGGGAAAGGCTGTGCATGTTTCTATCTGGACATCAGTAAAGCCATTGACAGCATTTCCCATGGCATTCTCCCGGAAAACCTGACAGCCCATGGCTTGGAGAGCAGCACTCTTTGCTGGGTTAAGAACTGGCTGGATGACCTGGCCCGAGAGTGGAGATACTGCATCCAGGTGGGGTATGGTCACCAGTGGTGTCCCCCGGAGAACAATGTCGGAGCCAGTCCTGTTTAACATCTTCACTGATGTCCTGGATGAGGAGACCAAGTGCACCTTCAGCAAGTTAGGCTGGACTGACAGGTTGAGATCAATGATATGAAGTTCAGTAAGGTGTAGTGCCGGGTTCTGCACTTGGGTCACAACAACCCTGTGAAGTGCTACAGGCTGAGGAAGAATGGCTGGAAAGTTGCCCTGCAGAACAGGACCTGGGGGTGCTGGTCAACAGTGTCTGAATATTAGCCAGCAGTGTGCCCAGATGGGGTAAAGAAGGCCAAAGGCTTCCAGACTTAGTGTGGCCAACAGGACTTGGCCAGGGACTTTTCCCCTGTACTTGGCTCTGGTGAGACTACTGCTTGAGTCCTGTGCCCAGTTCTGGGCCCCTCAATTCAAGAAAGACATTGAGATTCTGGTCTGTGTCTGGAGATACACAGTGAAGCTGATTAAGAGTCTAGAACACAAGTCCCATAGGGAGCTGTGATGGAGCTGGGAGCTGTTTAGTCTGGAGAAAAGGGAGCTTAGGAGGGAACTTAACACTCTCTGCAACTCCCTAAAAGGAGGGTATAGCCAGATGGGGGTCGTCTTCTTAACCAAGGTAATTGGGACAGCGACAGGACAAAAGCACCCAGCTTTAAATTGTGCCAGGGGATGTTCAGACTGGACATCAGGAGGAATTTTTTTCACAGAAAGGAATTTTAAACATTGGAATGGACTTCCCAGTGAGGCAGTGGAGCCAACATCCCTAGAGGTTTTCAAGAAATTATTGGCTGTAGCACTTAGTGTCATGGTCTACTTGACAATGTAGTGATAAGTAAAAAGCTGGACTTCATAATCTTGGATCTCTTTTCCTACGTAAATGATTTTGTGATTTTGTGATTCTGTGACTCACTCCATGATTTTGTTACTCTTTGACGTGAAGATGAACAGTATCATCCTCTTACCCACTTTGGATCATAGGTGCAGTATTTTCTTTCCCTGCATTTTCACACACCTTTACTGCACTTCAAAGCTGTTAGTGACTTTGTGAATGCATCTTCCAGCTCATTTGACACTCTCAGATGCAGGCTATCTATTCCTATGGACTGATATGGGTCAAACTTATGCAAGTCTGCCTCGACTGAATCCAAATCCATTGCTAATTTTTCTCTTCCTTGAACTGAATTCCTAAATGCGGAACCATGGCACACCTTTCTTGCTGAAGTCTGACACATGGGATATGGAAAAAGACAATGTGGAGAACTACAGGATCATCACCAGAGTATGCAGAGGTAAAATGAGGAAGATCAAGGCTTACTTGACATTGAATCTGTTAAGGAATATCAAGAACAATAAGAAGGGCTTCTATAAATACAACACCAGTAAAATAAAAATTAGTGAAAATGGGTGCCTCTGCTGAATCAGATGTGAGTCCTGATGACAGAGACACAGAGAAGATGGAACTATGGAATGCTTTCTTTGCCTCAGTCCCCTCTGCTGAGGTCAGTATGGTATTCATTCCTTTTGTGAACTACCTCTGTCTAATAGCGTACATCTCACGTCTACAGATTTCTAAATCTCACAGAATGTCACCCTGAATAAAAATTACTGTATTCTCCATTTTGTTTCCATAGCTGAGACCTGCAAATGCTTTATTTGCTCGAAGTAGTTATAAAATTACTGGGGTTTAATATGCAATAAGGGTGTCTTTCAGTGTTTTGGATTCCAGTTTTTCACACAGGAATCTGTGAATCACAATTGATTTATTGTCTAATAGTCTCAGGTCATTATTTAAGACTTGGTTCTGAATTGCTGTGACACCAGTAGACATACCTGTGTGGGATATTAGGAATGGTGGTCAAAGAAGATATAATCTGGCTCTCTAGTTATGGCTCTCTCTCTCTTATCTATTGCAACCATCCTGAAAAGATAATAGGACATATTGTTAGTGGGCTGTTTCTTTCTCTCTAATCCTATAAAGATAATAGGGAATGTTTTTTGTGGACAGTTTTTTAATTTTTATTATTTCTTGCAAGTTTTATGAGTCAGTGAAATTAGATTATTTGGGCATAATGTCCATAGGTAAAACATAAAAAGGAGAGGTGTGGGTTACTAAATGCACTACCCAGAATAAAATACTCACCAATCAGAAATGCAAGAAAAGATGCTCATACCTAAACCCATTTTTTCTCATTGTTTCTTAAGGAAGAGATTGGAAAGCAGAACCCACTGAGATTTCTATCTATCCTCAAGATAATATATTTTTGGTCACTTCAGATCATTTAACATTTAGACTAAATACGGGCTAATTAAATTTTAGACCTTTTTTTCAAGGTTCTTGGTACACACACTGTGTCCCAAATTTGATGGTATATTAAAAATGGCAGTAATAATAACTGATATTATTATTCATTCCAGTGAATTCTAACACATTAAAATTTGTTCTTTTCTCATATTCCTTGAATATTTTTAGTTGATGAATGCTTTTTGAGAGGTGATTACCATGTTCCATTTACCACAACATTTAGGAATTATGTGAATTTGTATGTACGTATAAGTCAATGGGAATAATATATCTGAATTTTTAAAACTGTATACAATTCTCCAGATTTCCTTGAGAATAGCAAGTTCTACTTTGTAAATACTGTGAGTTTCACTAAGCCACTGCATGCCCTGAAGCTGGTCCATATCACTTTGTAATAATATAGAGAAGAGAGGGTGAGGAGTCATCTCGGCCAGCATGACAATTTTGTCCTGGTTGTTCCAAGGACCTGCATTCTTCATGCAATTGTAGTTAGCAGCTGAGGTCAGGCCTACTCAGGGAAACCAAGGCCAGATCCTAAAGAAATGTTTGCAAGTTTAATCATTCTTTCCTTTCCTTTGCCTTTCTCGACCCTTTTGTTTTTAGAATTTGTTAATTGAAATACCCTGCTTTTATTTTCCTGGAACTGGGTATGGTGTCAGATCCATGCAAATTGCAGACTACATAGTATATTTATTATTTGTATATATTTTCTTAACCATAACTCAAACCAACTAGCTAAAATACACTTGCTATGTCCAAAGTGCTGACTTGGCATGCTTTTTGATCCTGTGGTACAGTACCTCTGTTGTGTGAGTGTTGACTTTCTTTTTCTTTTCTACATCATCTTTGACTCTCCAGTTGAAACCTCTCACAGTAAATGGTGATAAAATCTTGAGAGAACCATGTTTATCTATCTACTGCTGCACTTAGTATTGGCTGATCACTTGAGACATCAAAGCTTTTGCCCCCTTTCTGCAAGTGAGATATTATGTAGTGTCATTTGTATTTTCCATTTGTATGCTGAGCCTCTGTTCATTTCATCAAAGAACTATTTATGAGGCTGTAAAAAAGATTAGTTTCTCCAAATAGTCTCCAAATTAAACTTTTAAAACTTTAATGTTGGCACACAAGAATAATTAGAGTTATAAACCATTAAAGATTTAGAGGAAATTTGTAGTATTGGAGGAGAAAATCTACAGCTGTGGTTAAATGCAATAAATTAACTCTGAAGAGCATTTCCACAGAAACATTTCTTTCTGAGAACTAAAAAAAAATAGTGCTTTATAACAATACCAAAATTCACAGATGGTGTCTTTAGACACTAATAAGATAGGAAGATTCATATTTTTTTTAAACACTGCCAAAAATATATAATACATTGCCATATACTTTTGTTTGTTTAGTTGGTTTGTTGGTTGGGGTTTTTTTCCATCAGCAAGTATGGCTCTCTGAATTCACTTTTTATATTAGACCACATATACTGTGTGATCCTAGAAAGGCAGGCAATAGTTCACAATTTTCTTCCACTAATTACCCCATACCTTCAGAGCAGATAACATCTACGAGGTTTAATCAGTCCTTCAGACAATCCTTAGACAGTTCCTCTTTTTCTCTTTTACCATGTCTGTGATTTAACATTATGCAGAATAATGTCACTTTGATCCTCCAAATTTTTCGAGTCATAGAGAAAATTTTATGGAACTCTACCTCTTGATAGCTTCTTGATATCAAGAAGCTTCTTGATAGCTAAAACCCCCTTGTTTTCTAGAAATATCCTAAAATTAAATTAATTTATTTGATACAAAGTCCAATGCCTTTGGAAGGAAGTAAAAGGATTCACATTAGTATATCTGGGCTTTGATTCATGCTTATTTTAACTTTAATTGCATGTCTTGCAAATTGTGGAACTTCTGTCTTTTCAAACAAAATAAGATAAAACATACTTCTTTTCAACACTTTATGCCCAAAAAGAAGCAGAAGTATTTCATACTCCTTCTCTAATTTTCAGTTTGACAGAGTAATATCATTCATTATTCACAGCAATCAATTATATACTTAAAATAGTTTAAAAGGGACAGTAAAACATCTCACTTAAATAGAATAAATCAGAAATATTTAAGTAAATTAGACTGCAAATATTTTGGTTAGAGAGTGTACTTTTTATGATTGTATGTTTGCACATTGTAATAGGACATGGCCACTATCTCACAGTATAAGATATGATGTGTTGTTATTTCACAGTAACTAATCATGTAAATAAATATAGCTGTAAATTTTATTGTGCAGACTTTGGGGCAAACTCTGTTGCATATTATGACAGGTACCTCACATTTACTTTGAGTGGACTGCTTTTTTTGCAATCTTCTCTTCATTAAGGCCATGGGATTATTAAATTCTTATAGATAAAAAAATACTGATTTGGACAGCATTTGCTAGTCTTTTAATCTGTGAACAATAAATAAATAAATCTGAGTGGACAATCAGACTCTTAGGTGCCTTCCCTAGGTTTAGGGATGCACTTTTTTCAAAAGTACTAGCTGCTACACAAGATTCTTGCTGAGACAATTCAGCTGTTATACGTCTCAGACCAAGGTCTCCAAGGAATGCAAATGAAGACAGCACAATGGTTTCCTGCAAACTGGGGGACACTCTTGTAAGAGATTTAAAGTTGAAAAACACCTCATACACTATTTAGATCATGGAAGGATTTTGCTCACACTAGCAAAATGGAAAAAGAAGCAGATGCTCATCTGCACCTCTACAGAACATGCCACCTGGATTCTGGGAAACTGCACTGTGAGTTAAGCTACCTAATGGGCACTTGAGATAAGATAAAAGTGGTACTATTATCCAAATATTTCAGGTCTAGGGAGAAGCAAAGGCTGGAGGACAAGTGTGTGTCCACAAGGAAAGCCACTTCAGGAGATGTGCTGAAGGTTGGCTCTGGCTGGGTCCAGAGAGGGGAGGCCATAGCCCCCAGAATAAAGATGGGAGGCCCATTGTCCTGGTTTAAGGCAAATAATTAGGAGGAAACCTCTGGGAGGTC
>JAHLSL010013452.1:2284781-2338654 GCA_025920805.1 Petroica traversi | reverse complement strand
AGGGGACGATTGGGGATACAAACAGGCCACATGGCTAACCCAGGACACCCATCCATTCCAAAGAAGAGAAAAACAGACCATGGGACTATTTGACTTCTGAGCAAAGAACCATTTGACCAGTAGATTAAGAAAATATGTAGCCAATGTGCATCAATTTCTTTGTTTGCTAAAATGTGTAAGTGCTGAAAAGTTCTGAGCTATGTTAGGATCTCCACCACTGAGAAGCCAGGGTGAAAAGGACCCAGAGAACATAATCTGGATCCACAGGGTTGTGCCTGTATTTCTAATTAATCAGTTTCTCTCTCACTCCCATTCTTACCCCACTTGTGTTTTCTACTTCTTTCTAGCTCTGTCTATCTTACATTTACATTTAAATAAAATCCATACCATTGACTTCAGTATATGGTCTTATTACACCTTAAGTCTGGGAAGGCATCTCTCTCTGGTAATCAGATCTTAACAACTATGTTATCTGTCAAGAAATTGGAGTGACCATAACTCATGTTCATGTACATGAGACCACAGCTCAAAGAGTAAGTGAAGGACCCAACAGGCTTTTGTATAATTTCATTTTTCCTGCTGTCCTCCTTACTCTTATAATGCATTTTATATATTTCACATCTTTGTTAACTTTTACAATAGTTCCTTAACTAAAATTAGTCTTTCAATTTAAAAAGCAGTGAAAAATGTTTTGAAATTACTTTTCTACGCAAATGTGGGTTTTTTTTCTGAACAAGTATAAAAGAGAAGGTGACTTTTCTCACACAAATTTATTCATTTACCAGCTAACAGAGCAAATGAATCAGAGATTGCTGCCTGGCAGGATTAATAAATTCTCTGATTGATCAAAAGGTCTGGACAGGTGAAATCAAGTCATTTTAACAACACAGTGATATTGACCGTAGTCAGGACTTCAGGTTTTAGGGCCAGATTTGCTCCAGCTGTTCATGATTCTGGCTGTACATTACACACACAGTCAAAACCAGATAGACCAGATAAATACTGGTCTATCCAAATAAATAGAATATAGGAATTTTGTGTAATGGGAATTTGTATCTCACTATCTTAGATTTCCCCACAGAGACAACCAAGAATGCAATATAGTTAGTGATTGTTTCTACAAAACAGCAGGAAGAAGAACATGGTTTTATGCCTCCAGATCTAAAGGAATATGTTTTAAGCATACTGTTGATGGATGTATCCTTTGCAGAGGATGGAGATGAAAAATGGGGGAAAAAACCCCAAACAAACAAACTAACTAACTAACTAACCAAACTAAAAAAACAGCAAAAAGCCTAGAGAAAACAGTAAGGGTAAGACCTTCAAATAACCTCAGCAGTTTAGGCTTATGTTCTGGAAAAAAAAAATAAAGGAGAAGATAAGTGGAAAAGAGAACATTGATTTTAACATTGTTAATATCTTTATGAGGTTTGTATGCACTGATGTCGCATTACATATCAATATTATGTATTGTAATGCAATTAGCAAAGGGAAATACAGTGATGGATTACTATAATTTTTGTGCTTACAAAACCATTGTAAGGCTGAGATGCTTTCAAGAGGTGCCATAGCTGCAGCTGATGCCATGATTCCTGAACAATGATTACAACAGTTTGGAAATACATATTGACTAGTATAGTATTAAAAACTTCGAAATCAAGCATTATGGCAGCTCAGTTGTAGCTACTGAATGTCCAGTCTGCTGAGAGTTGCAGATATTCCTGTCTGTGAGGGCAGATACAAGAGACTCTTTTATGCTGATATAATTATAAAAGATAAAATGGGTATCTCCATAAAAATCACTCCTCTACTTCCTTCTCCTTCAAAAAATAAGAAAAAGTATGTTTCAGAATTAAAATTGAGATAAAAGTTCCTTTGTGAAGCAGATATGTGAAAATGCTGACTGACTGATCGAGCAAAGCTAAAGAAAATAATTATAGTTTTTATATTTTTGTGACAGAAGATCTCCCAGGAAATCTATCAGGAAATACCTGATAAGGGTGAGTTCATTAGTTTGATACACAGTCATTAGCAAAGTGTAATAAACCTAATTTCTTATTTGTCCTAGGGATGGTTATAGACTTTACCACATGACAAGAAAATGGTTGTTTCTTTATTTACCCTTGACTATTTCTCCTTCTTTTAAAGAAATTCATGTGCAGGAAAGTCTCATGTTATATATTGACTTCTCTAATAGCCGGTGAGTGAGGTGAGGCCTAATTGAAGTGCTTTTTTATTACATTACTGTTAATTTTAAAATTATTTTTCTGATTAAATAAACAGGCATATTATATAAAGGGCTATATTTGGCATATTCTGATATCTTCTTCCCCTGCATAATTTGTGAGGCTTTCTTTTCTCTTCTTTGAGAAATACTAGGTTAGGGAAACCTGACAAAGAAAAACAAGAATTTAAAGATTTCTGGACTGATGCAATCTTACTTTTTCAGTAATGCTTTTTACTGCATATTATATAATTAATCACATTCTTGAAAAATTATTTGTGCCTGAAGTTCTTTCAGTGTTAGGAAGATAATTTATGTAGTACAGTTCTGGGACACAAGGTAGTGTTGGGATAGTGGCAATATGATAGTACTAACTACCATAAGTAAGAAGATGCTGAGTATTTATTGCTGGGCCTCTTATTAGAGAACTAAATCTTTATTAACAAAGAACTATTTAACCACTAATACAATATAATTAGCTATAGAAGATCGAGTTTCAAGTGAAATTTTAGTTCATAATGACATAATAGGTGTCAACCATCTGTAAATTACATAGGCTACTATTCTTAGCAGACATTGGAAAGTATGAATGTGAGTGGATTAAGCTTCATTTTTATTTATGTGCACGTTAACAATATACAACTACTCCTGTGGCCAAAACTAAAAAATTATGATGGATCATATTAAGATAATGGTTTTCACCCCAAGAGCTGTCCACACCTCAAAAGTGTAGATCTTCATTTTCTTCTTTTCCCATATCATTAAAAGTGAGTAGTAGAAGGGTACATTGGGTGTAGAGGAGTATC
Organism: Petroica traversi; assembly: GCA_025920805.1. NCBI lineage: Eukaryota > Metazoa > Chordata > Aves > Passeriformes > Petroicidae > Petroica > Petroica traversi. The sequence continues at coordinate 2,335,624 of JAHLSL010013452.1, read as the reverse complement.
TGTAAGTAATCCTTATGCACACTATGAAATGCAGTCACCCCTGCAATAAAACTCAGCAGCTGCACTGTAGGTCATGCGCAGTGGCAAAGAATAATAGAAATGGAAAATGAAAACATTACTTTTTTTCACTGGCTCTCTCTTCATGAGATGAAAATTTGAAACTCCAAGCAGGAAGAAAGAAATTACTTAAAATGCAACAGTTTCCCCCACTTTTTACCCTGTGCTTGTATCTAGCACATCTTGACAGGCTAGTAAAAAAAAAAATCTTACCATTTCATCAAGCTTTTCACACCAACATTAATAGCTTTTTCAATTGTTTCATAGCAATCATGTAACCAGGAACTCATGGTTCAGTAGTTTCCTGGGCAAGTTTCAAAGGATGATATTGTTTCTCAGTAATAGTAGAGTGCAACTTTATCTTTTTTTTTTTTTTTTTTTTTAATCTGCACATTGTGGAAGCAGACACACAAAGCTAAAACCTACCCAGGTTTTTGTAATAATAATTAGCACCTGCTCACATCACTGCCATTAAATATGGGAACTGAATTACATTTTCCAAAACAAGGGTCTTTGCATGTAGGCAATTGAGGGAAAAAATAACTTATCTTCTTTTGCCTGTACAGTTAGTGGATAAATGAAGCAAGCAAACCAATTTAATTTCACCTGATCTGTGCTAGTCTTGTACTGATTTTTCTGCATTATGCCTGCAAAGCCACCAAGAGATGCTAGGTGCAGATTTAGTGTCTGGGCATGTTAGCGTAGAAACACATAATCACAGGATGATTATATGCAGGTGCTTTTATTTGAAGAGCTCTGGGAATCGGGGTACCATACCCAAATCAATTCCCACATGGATCTGCAATGGATACAGCTTTATACTGTCCCTTACATAACCGTCAGCAGTTAATTGTCAATTCAATATTGTTCTATTGAACTTGAGCATGACTTTACCATTTCTATTACATATATTGTTTCCACCCAGGCATAAGCCGCAGCCCCCCTTTATCCAACTACCCCCTAACGTTTCTCATGATTTTTATAATTGAATTATCGTTCTTACTTGTTTTTATTAAACAATCATCTTGTTAAGGGCAATTATTGCAAAACCCACCCAAGAGAACAGGTGCAGTTCTCACGACCACACTTCTACCTAACAAAGACAACACCTAAGGTTTACCTACTGTTCCCACAACCTATTGCAACCCGAAATCATTTTTAACCCTTATACTATCAGGCAAAGCCAGCTTCTTCCATATGAACTTCTTGATTTGATCAGGTGAAGCTAGTGATTAAAAACTGAAATCAAAACTTGTGCAGCAGTAATTCCAGGGCAAGGAGCAGGACAAAAGGAGAGAAAAATGGGAGACTATGGAGAGAAAAGTGGAAGAAGAAGGTGCAGGGGCAACTGGGTGAGGTGAATAATGATGTTTATTAGAAAATTATGTATCATGATTTTATTACTGTCTCTGTGAAAAGAAATTTTGACCAGACTTTCTTCAAATAATCATAAAGTCCAGCAGTGCCTCTCCAGTTCAGCAAGACTGCACCAGTTCTAGATCATAACCATTCTTCAAGTCTTTGGTCCTTACCCGCACTTTGGGTCTGAAAGGCCAATTTTGTACCTCAAACAAATTAGGAATTTGGTTCAAGAGGACGTGCTAGCAAAAAGCATTAAACAGTGCATAGTAAGCAGGTTGTAGTGTTCATCTGAAGTAAATGAAGGATACAATAGATCAAATTGTTCACCTATCCATGAAAGGTAAGAAATATCTGTGGTTTTATGACAGTGATGTCAATTAAGTATCAATTGGCAGTTAAAAGAGCATTTACTGAGACTTAATAGGAAAGATGATGTATAACCTTGTTAAAATATAATTAGATTTTCCACACATAAAAATTGTAACGAATATTTAGACTTCTAATTGGATTTTTAGTAGCTGGCTATATTGAGTTAAAAATTGTGACAACTAATAGAATATCTAAGTAAATGTCAGTGTTTTTATTAATTGATATTTCATTTTCTGTAGTCTGTCTTCTCAAATGTTAATTAACTGACAGAAAATTCCTTACAAATTTTTAACATATTAATAACCTTAAATTATGCCTTTATTTCTTACATAATTGGAAGTTAACTACACAGCTACATACTTTCTCTCTACCCTTTACACAGAGTTCAGGAGGATGAGGTTTCTTAAGGGTCAATAAACTTACCTGCTTATTAGCTACACAAAAGAAAGGTGAAGGCTAATCCTATGTAATTGCGTACTGTAGAATATATTCATGTCTGAGGAACTCCTAGTCAAAGGAATTTGAACCAGGGGCAGTGTATATTTCTCATGATTTACAGAACATATATGGAAAAAGTTCATTAACTAGGGCTTTAATGTCTGTGATTCAGAAAAAAACAATAAGTTAGAATACTTATATTCTTGATAATTGAAAGCTTGTAGTTGTCCTTGAGTAAACACTGCCATTAACCTGTTGCTGCATCTGTAATTTAAATCGTTCTAAAAGAGAAGAAAATTCAGGTGGGCATGGTCAAATTCTTTGCCTTTTATCAGAATACAGTGCATATTTATTATTTGCAGAATTAGTATTTCTGAGAAATTCATTGCCTCAGACCAGAAGGTACTTCCAATCTGCTGACAAAGCAAGTCCTTCACAGGTAAGGCACACTCACTACTAGCCAAAAATGCCAGCAGGTCTAGGACTCTTTTTCCTTCTTACGGCCAGACATTTTCAGGATCCTTATGGAGATACTTAAGATTCCACATCTAAGAGGCAACCAGGATCATGATTTCTTGAGCTTGGGTACTTTGATTTTTTTTTTTTTCTAGTCATAGGGGAAATATTAGTGAAAGAACTCCATGTGACATTTTTCTTCCTATATCTTCCATGACATGCTGTGTACTGGTTAGATGTTTTGGGACTCTCCAAGTTATAATTTATCCATTTTAAGTTGCCATACTTGCAAAAGAGAGAGCTTTACAAATATAGACTTATATCTGAGTCTATTAAGTCTCTACATAAAATTTTCTTTAATTAAAGGAAGGGACTCAGACAAGGAGCCATCAAAGACATAGACCTAAATTTTTTGGAGTAATTTATTTTGAACTTCCACTGTGCAAATCAGCTGTGGCCAGTCAGGTGTCATTGGTTTACATTAAAAATTTCAGCACCTGTGGTTTGATCCTTGTTTTCCAGAGATTCTGTGCCGGAGTCAGCTGTAGATAGTCTATGAACAGTCTTCAGTCTACAGAGAAAGTAGGTGGTGATGTCTTAGGTAGTCTATGTTGAGATCAGTGCACTGGGCATGTATACAACTCTTTCATAAATACCTGAGAATATTGAAAGAAACTTCGTCATATGGGTGAAAACATTGCTGTATTGTTTGGGAATTTAGCAGAAGGAGCATAATTTGTGTTAAAAGAGCAGATTACCAGAAAAATCACTTGGGTAGAGTTATTCTAATCCATAGACCACCCCTTCTCAATGTGGCTATTTACATATCTTGTATTTTTCTCCCCAATAAATCACTTCTTTAATTTCTAGCTAAAATAATTTTCTTCCACTCAAAGAGAATTTATAATAAATGTATCCCTATATTATTTTTTTTTTAATCTGTGCCATAGTAATTACATTGTTGTTGATTACCTCTAGAAAACTTTAGTGAACCAGGCTTCTGCTGCCTTTTTTTTCAAGATGGCACTTTGGAATTCAAGTCTGAGTTCCTGTAGGTAAGACATACTGTCCAAAGTTGGGCAAAAGTTATCTCTAGGGAGAGATATGGATGCAGCTAAAAGTCTGTTCTGCTGTCTTCTAATGGTATCCTGATGTTCATTGATGTAAGGTGATTTAATATTTGTGATATGATTTGTGTGATAACATTATCTTGTTATATAATTTTCTTTCAACTTCCAGCCTAGTATCTGTGCACTTCATTTATAATTGTTGTGTTATATATTGCCATGTGACTTTTTGTAATCCGAATAATTTGGGTTAGTAATTTTTTTTATATATTCCAGATTAATGATGGTAAACACTGTTTCTTGACCTATGTAATCTATTCTCATGTTTAATGGATTACATTTTTCTACATGTCAACCCATGTTTTAGAAATTACAAACATGACAAACTCTGCTTGCAGGAACATGGAAAGACAGTGTTCTGGATGTTAGTATGTGATTTTTATAGTTGTGGTATTTAGATGAAAATATGCATATAATTTATGTTGAGGTATTTTGTGATGTCACAATATACATTTATACGTTGATATCAATCAAACGTTTTTGTACCTAATTCTGTTAATTAAGAATGAGTGAGAAAATCAGAGATCTCTTGGTCATGATGGACTGTAGGGGATTCAAAGCATGCTCAGTTATCAAGTGATAGCTTTCTGAGCTTAAGAAATGTTTTGCTCCTGTTAGAAATACTTCTAAGAACTTTCACTACCACTGAGATCTTTGCATTAATGTAAGAACATTGATAGTGAAATTTTTACACACAAATACTTATATGAACAGACACACTTTTATTTGGTATAAATCTTGAGGCAAATGTGATTATTGTAGGGACTGCATTGATAAACATGCCAAGATTTGTTTTTGTATTCTGTCACACGAAGACACAAGTGATAGCCATTTAACTCAGTAGTGCAAAGAGCTGGGTTGCATATGTAGATTTTTAATAATTTGCTTGTGTAACCAATATGAAAAACTGAAACTAAAACATGTTTTAGTAATATATTTTTAAGGACATATTTTGAATAATACTCAGCGTACAGGATAATCACTACATTGCTTCAGGACAAAATTTCAAATTACTTATTTGTCTAAAAAATGGTATTGAAATTTTCATGTTTTATTCGAACTAATACACCCACGAAGAAATTAGATTATTTTCAGATCATGTGTTTCCAGAAGTGCAAAATCCAATATTTAGACTTTTTTTAGCTCTGACCTCCAGATAATTTCTAGCAAGAAATTACAACAGTTCACTGTTTAGGTAAATTTTACAGAAAGTAATTTTGAGGACAACAAAACCATTGGCAAAATGCACAGAATATTTAATTTTATGTTATTTATCTTTACACTATAAGAGTTTGAACATATCTGCAGGGTTAATCTGGTTGAGTATAAATCAGTTCTGAATAATAAAGCTACAGTTAAATTTCAAGAAGTGTGTAAACATAGATTTTGTTTTCACTCTGCCAGGTGTTCATGGGTTCTTAAGGACATAGTTTCTTGAGCTTGGGTACCTAGATTTTTTTTTCAAGTCACAGGGAAATATTAGTGAAAGAACTGCTGTGTTATTTTGTAAGAAGCTTTTTAAACACCATCTCCATGTGACTCTTCTTTCTAAATCCTCCATTACATGCTTGCAAGAGACTGAAATCAATGTACACACAGTGAACATATATTACTCTACCATACTCCTCTTGCAGAGTCCAAAATTGGAAAGACTTTCAACATAGCTCAATTGTCTTCTGTGCCAATTTGCATTGCCAGTGGTTTGATTCCATGTTTAAACACATATAAAAAATACATTTAATTATCATAAAGAAAGGCCCTTTGTGTATATCCATTTAAATTTAATTTGTTAGAATATTGCATCAGACACATCGCTCTTTCCTGGAATAAACAAGCTAACCTTCTTCATGACCCTGTATTACTTCTGACATTTGAGGAAATTTTATTTCCTATGTTGACAGCACCAATTACTTTGTTATAACCCTCTTTCACTCCCAGCTACTTATCAGCATGTTAGCTCATAATTTTTTGAGTATGCAACATGATCTTGATATTTTAAGGAAAAAAACGACTGCAGAGAATGCAGAGGTTTAGTATGCAATGAGTAAGTACCCATCACCATTCTCTGTAGCAGAGGTTAGGTTACCTCTACTGAGGCACCACAAAGGTGTTAACATTACAGATGTTACTCTTGCCCTACTGAAGAACTTCTTGGTATCAGCCATACATGTAAGAAAGTTCTCACTGAATTTGTCAGTCCTCAACTAATCTGAAGTGACTGAGATGACAGAAACATAACTGCATTTTTTTCCCTACATGGATTTTTTTTTTAAGCTGGTTAAATAAGAAAGTTCATGAGCTCAGTCTTAGCTATCGTAGGGTTTCTTATTCACAGTTGTATATCAGATGTGCAATTTAAACTGAGATAAGAGTTCTTCTGTTTTGCTGCAACTCCATAAAAAAAGTGAACTGCTGAAGATAACCCATGGAAGTAAAAGAGTATTTCAGTGACAATTCGCTGTTGACAATGATTTATAGCTGCTGCATTCTGTATTTTTTTAACTTAATGCAAATAACTGAATAGGTCTATATTATGTGCAAAATGGGGGAAATGTACAAAAAAGGCAGATATCAGAAAAAAGAAAGTCTAAAAAATATTGAGCAAAACTATTACTAAGTAAAATAACCAATGTTTTTTTCTTTCATAACAATAGCAAGCAGAAACCAAAAAATTAAACAATTGGGTAAGAGAAGTTGTTGCTGATGGTAATAAAGGGATATTTATTCTGTTGGTTTTTTGGAACTCATTACCTCATACTAGACCTGCCAGGGCAAATTTGAGCATAAATACTTCTTATAAGAAAGTTTAGACATTTAATGAAGATCAGAGGAGTGAATACATTCTTCCTCCTTGCAGATTTACCCAAATTCATCATTTGCCTGCTGAGACCAATCCTTTCTATTTGTGGACTCTGGATTATGACCTGCACAAAATAAAATATTCAAGTCAGTGAAACAGTAGTACACTGCTTATATAAAAGTCCAGAGCTGTTTGGTAATGACTCATTTAAACTGCAGGAATAAGTGGGCTGTGAAATATGAAATGCACAGGGATCTTGCAAAGTACCTTACCTTCTTCTTTTTTTTCCCCCAGCCTTAATGAAAATGAGCTAAAGATTGTCCCATTTCAGAAAACAACATCTTCACATCTGTATAGGCAAACAGAGATTTATTGAAGCATTGGCAATATCTGCTCTACCCTTGAAATAGAAATTATTTCACACTCACTGCCCTCCTTTATAGGTGTGATCTGAACTTGTTCTCTAAACTACCATGATACCATCTGAAATCCAACAATCCACTGGTCAGTCTTTATTGTATTATCTGCATGCTTCAAACAAGAATCCTTTATGTATGATTTCTCCTCTAATTTTCCTTTCTGTCTTGACTATGCTACAATTTTCTTTGCCTTCACTACTCCCTTTTTGTGGGGAGCCCTCTTTACTGTCCATTTAATATTTCTCAACAGATGGTTAAGATAGTGTTGTGTGCATTGGATGAAATGGCTGCTATTTGTCAGAAACTGGGATATGCTTTTGCTTGTAGTGTATGCTGTAAAAATGGTACAGGAATTATAAGAAAATAAACCCGCTTACAGTTGGAGCTAGCAGAACAGTTTTCCAGGCCTTTATGACCTGAAGCCCCTTATTTATACTAGAAATTTTGGCCTGTTCCAAGGAGATGGGACAGTTCACATGGTATGGATGTGTCGCTGACCCCTTATATGAACAGCCCGGCTGGATGGGGGCAGCGGCAATATCCAGAGATAAAACCACCACTCACACCAAACTGGAGCATACAAACAATAAGGAAAGCACACACAGCCATCAGCAAAGAGTGGAGGGAACTTCTGTTCGAGTTCCAGGGACACAGTGTGTCACCTAAAGGGTCTGTGGGGCAGAAGACACAGAACAAAGTGGGGGACAAACCTTAAATACAGGGGAAATGGGGTTTGCACCAACCAATGAGGAAAGGGCAAGGGGACTGCACAACTGGGATGGATGGGCTAGGGAGCCAACAGGGCAACACAGGAGGTGGGATTAAGGGTAATGGTCGAACAGGGCATTGAATACGAAGGAACCTTCCAGAACATAGCTCTCTATGTTAAGAAGGGGCAGGGAGGCAAACAGGCCAACGGGGGTACAGAGATTAACATAAATGTAAATCAAGCCCCGGGGTGTCTTGGGGGAGAGCCCAGGGTCACCCTGACTGCAGAGTATGATACAGTCCTAGGGTTGTGTCATCAGTAGTTCCTTGCTATATTCACAGGGTCACTGGCCTGTATATGGGTGGGGTTTGGTGACTTCACTGATACATGGGTTGCTCTGTTTTCTTTCATTTGCATCCCAAGGAGTGTGTAAGTTGATATGTTAATAGGAGTTACTGTGTGTCTCACTTATTTGTGGTCAGAATTTATAGCTGACAAAGTGATCTTCCTACAGGGTGCTTAGGCAGCAGTCAAGGCTCTTTGACCTTGGTCAGAGGGTCTTTGCAGGCACCTTATCTCCGTAATGACCCAGCCTTATAACAAAGGCTGTTGTACACAGTGAGGGGAATGGCTGTTGTTTGCTACAGAGGAAAAGAGCTTTGTATGCTTCATGGAGCATTTACCACTGCACCAGGGCTCTGTGCCACTCCAGGCACTTAGGCACTCAGGTATAAGGCCTTTCTTGAGGATGCGGCAAGATAAGAAATGTTTTTCTCGACCAGACTAATCAGTTCTTCACTGTTTTAAAGCTGCACTATACAATTCTGATCACTTATAGCCACTGTACAGCAAAAGCAGACTGTACTTCTGTACCTGACTAATGTTTTGTTTTATTAGAAAGCAATTGTTGCTATTGCAACTTGCCTATATCCTTCCCATAATTTTCCTGTCTACTGGGAAGCCAGCTCCATCTTGTTACTACCATTGACAATGCCTAATTTTTGTGCTCTTGCGGGGGGAAGGGTAGACCACCAGCTTCCAGTAGTATGTTTTCACAGCACTCTGTGGCCTGGATATTTTCCCTATGACATCAGAGACAGCTTAAACTAGTTGTTTCAGTTGTTAACATCTGATGTAAACTAAGTTGCACTTTGAACTGTTTTTTTCAGTTGTTATTCCTTTAATTTTTCTCATCACTGTTTGGATGTACTGACAAAAGCTGGTCTTGCAAAAGACTGTTGACTTAAGAAACAATCTATCTTGTTTTTCTCTATTTTTTTTTTGTCTTCCCACAAATGGGTATGGCCACTGACTGACATATGTTTAGACATATCTAATCTTTTCATCAAAGCAAGATTACTTGACACCAGCTCAGAATTGCACTTGCCCTTCCTGTCTTCTTTAAGGAAAATGGTACAATCTGGCACAATGTTACATTCCTTGAAAGACTAGAAAAGGCTGGGAATTTTCAGGGAGCAGACACAAATGATTACTAGCTGAATAGGAATCCTGAATAGTATTGTTACCTCTTTGTCCAAAATGAAACTTTTATTATGTCAGTAACACAAAATCACTGGGGTAGAAAATTCCCTTTTCCTTTCTCTTTTATTAAAGACCAAAGAAATTTAGAAGGTTTTCTATTACTGGTTCTGCTGCACAGAGATAGAGCAAAAGTCAACAGGACTTAAACCAAAATACTTTATTGAATAAGAAAAGGATGAAATCAATATATTTTTCCATAATGGTTTTGGGGCCCAGAGCTCTAATACTCTATATGGCTACTAATGGCTTTCTCATTTCATAATCTGTGATGCTAGAGTTTTAAATCTATTTACCTTAATTTTATGGCATGTAACAGGGGTAAAAGGATGTATTTAGTGACTTCATGTTATGTATTTCTGTTAGATTAGAGGGTGCCCAAATGTCTTCATCAGGAACTCACATTGCAAGTTCTCAAGGAGGGAAGGGAAAGAAAGGAAAGGTTACTTTATTAATCATTTCAGTTGTCAAATAAAAAAAAAGCCAGATCCTTTCTGTACGTTTCAATTGCAGCATATCTGGCATTATTTCCAGCCTGAATTCTTCTTTCAGAAGCTGCAGCTTGCCAGTTGAACTTTGCCCCTTGCCTTCCCTCCCTTTCTCATTTCCCCCCTCATTTTTCCCCCTTTTCCCCCCCTTCCCCCTGCTTTCCCCTCTTCTTTTTCTTTTTTGGTTTTTGGTATTTTTGGGTTTTTTTCACTTTAAAAATTTGAACATACGTGGATGTTTGGGAAGTGGAAAAAACCTGTTAATAACTTTCCTTCAATCTTCCTGATTTATTTTCCCATCTAAGTGTAGGGAAGAGGAGAAGAAATTTTGAACAAGAATGCAAAGGAAATAGTTTGAAATGTACTGTGTCGCACCTGTCCCTAAAGAAGACAACTATTTTACAAGTCTTTGATGTATGAATAGATCTTTAAATCAAAACCAGATGAGGGTTTTAGATCCAGAGATTTTCAAGTTAGCTGTTACATAAACACAGTCCACAAAAAGAGGAAAAAGTTGAGATTAGTGATTGATGCAAAATTGTCTGGATAAAATTGGATTTATTTCAGCCTATAGAGACTTGCAGATTTGATGATGATCCTTGCTTATTCTTCATTGAAGAAATACAACAGAACATTTTACCCAGTGGAGAAACTGGAATAGGAGGGACCACAGTGTGATGCTTCCTTCTAAGAGAACAATCTTGAGCTTTCCAGTCAGGAAATGACTGCCCAATCCATGCTGAGTCTCTCTGTTTGCCTTCCTTATGCTGAATGCTCTGCCTGAATGCTAAAAGACACCTTCCTCCAACATTTCTAACTTAGGAAGAGCAGAAGTGGATATCTCTTCCTCCCACTTTCAACCTACTAGTTCAGTAAAAGTATTTGATAGGCACTGTAATGTGAATGTCAAATTTGTCATTTTTGCTGATGAAAAGTAAAAACTCTGCCAAAGACCCTCTTCTGAACTTAACGAACATGTGAAGTGAACCTTGAACAGTAGTGATACTGAGCCTTCATGTCATGAGGGAGCAGGTGTGTACAGCAAATTTAGATTATATTCAGAAAATTTTCAACTAATCTGGGTGTCCTAGCAGAAAATTCAAAGCTGTTATTGAGCTCCCCAGGAGAATGTAAGTTGAAATAATACATTTCTGTTAGGATTGCAAGAGCCAGTTCCGGTTCTAGCTTTCTACTAAATCAATTTCTCTCAGAATAAGAGGACACAAATCTATCAAATCCTTGGCTGCGACTCTGCATTTTTTTGACCTTTGTTGAAATTAGATTGATGTTATTCTGAAGCACACCATGAACCTTTAGAAGTTAAGAAGTTCAAAGGCTTCTTTGAAACTATTTACGTTTCAGTTTAATGATTCATATGTCATTTCTTTGTTCCAACTTCTATATCCTGATGCCAAGCATCATGTAATAAGTCATGCTTGTGCACTGTAGCAGTACTTCACATAGTGCTTAAAACCATTAAAACACCTATTAGATATCTCCTGCACTGAAGTCATTCAGGAGAATGAAACCCAGATGCCAAGTACAAAGCATGGATTTAGTCCTTGTGAGTTCAAAAAAATATAAACTCATGCAACCCAACCAGTATATGACATAGCAGTAGTATCCATAATCATCTCTAGTTTTACAGGATGACATGTGTATCTTAAATTGTTCTCTTTTCAGAAACAAGACTTAATGAAATGTCAGCCATGAGTGCATATTATAACTGCAGTAAAGAAGAAATAGAGATTAGCTTAAAAATACCATCATTTTTTTCATACTTTCAATATAGTGAACAATTGCTGCTGAAAACAAGAAATGTTGCAGTAAATTTTGGTAGTGGCTTTTTCTGCACCTTCATTAAAATTGCATCAGACATTCCTAATTTTATTATTTCCTGGTCTGTGATGCTGACCCAATGACTTTAGTTCATTTATTTATTTATTTGTAGTGAGGGAAAAAAGTCCATGTTTAGTTAAAGAAGAATAAAAGGGAAAATAATATCCTCAGGTAGCCTAAGTGACATTTTTCACAGCTTGTGCTCTAATTTGAGGTTTCTGGCATTAATGTAACATCAGTTTTTAAATAGCCTGAATTTGGACTTGAACCAATACTTGCTGTATTGAAATTAATGGACCTACACTGAGTGAAATAGCTTTCAGCATAGCTTATTTGGGTTTTTTTTTTTTTGGTCTGGACATGGAATGCAGCAGAGGACAGTGATTTCTGGACCCCCCTGATGTCTCTCAGAGGAAGATTTTCTTTGTAAGGACTTTCTACCTACCCACTTTTCTTGGGCTGCTCGGTTGAATTTGTCAGGCACCTAAAGGCTCTCTCAGAGGTCTTTTGGGAATATCTGTTGTTAACTGCATCACCCCTTCTTTTGGGACTTAGGAAAGTGTATTTGACTTCTATTCCTTTTCTGTATTTTTAATAATACTCTTTTCCCTCCCTCTATGTTTTGCTGGTAATTGTAAAGGTTACTTGTATGTTACTTTTACTTTTTTTAGTAAAGTTCTCTTTTCTAATTGCAAATGGCAAATATGTCCCATGCAAAGGAATAGGCTTGAGATGAAGACTGCTCACTGTATTTGTCTGCCATGGCTTACATATGTGAACATGGCCTATATATGTGATGAAAACCCTTAATAGGCAGCATTAGTAAAATAAAACAGAGCAATGCTTCTCCCATGCTCTGGCACAAATCAGGACCAATCTGCTGGGGTAAATGAGAGCTGATAGATCACGGGTACTGACACTAAAAAGCTTTTTTTCTTTCTTTCTTTAATGTCAGAATTACTGTAATGCTATTCCTACATGTTTAAAGACATTGCTGTAGAAGGAGAAAGAATTTTCTTGTCTGTTACTTTAAAAAGCCCCTCACAATTCAGATGTTTACCCAATTGCATTGAAATTATCTCTAACATCTGATCTTGCTTTCTTTCCAGCCTAACAGTTTCCTGGAAAGAAAACACTCAACTCATTTCTGGTGAATCTTTTATGCTTTATAGAGATAAGATCTGAATTTAAAAGCTGATCTGTGCCATTTGTTTCTTCCTCTATCATTAAAACTTTTGCCAAGCCATATCTAAACTGTCCAAAACTTTCTGATACCATTCTAAATTAATATACTAGGCACAGCAAGAATAACCAGGTAAGGAAAGCATCCTCACACTGTTTTAACTTTTGCTCTGAAGGTCATGAAGGCTGCAGTGACTGACTTTTTTTTTTGTTTCACATAGAAGAGAAAAGAGAACATATAAATGAGCTTGACAAATAATACGTATGCATGGATTATGTTTAAGTCTTTCCTCCTGGTCTGCATGTTTTAAACACAGAAGTTCAAAACCTTCAAGTTTATGCTGGGAGACCTCTTCCTCAAGACAGGATAAATGATTCTTGAAAAGAGGTGAAGCACCATTTTTTTCTCACCTTTTACATTGCTGTACAAGAACAACTCTGTCACTCTTGTTGTACTAGAGAGAATTACTGCACAATTTAGATAAAAAGAGAGTGCTAAAAAGAATTTGATGCCATAGTTGTCTTTTTCCACCTTCCTCTCACTAGTGTAAGAAGTTCTACATTTTCAGTTATATATGTGATTATCAGGTATCTCCACAAAGAATACCCTGACTGATGAAGTGTGATAATTTTTTAAAAATCTAGCTCTCTTTCCTCTCTCCTTTTTTAAGGTACATAGGGTTTAGATCCACTTGACCTGTCCACATAAAAGCACTGCTGCTGCTGATCATCTACTGTTCCTTTACAGCTTCCTAGCTCAATTACAAGGTGATTCTTAGATAATCTTGTGAGTTTTTCAATAAATTCTCCCTTGAAAACTAAGGGCAACTGTGTTAAATCACTCTTGAAATGATTTACCATTCCTCAATGCTCTTTCCCATATGCTGAAGAATATGGATTAAATACATTTACTGCCTCCAAATTAAATGGTCTCCAATGATTAATACAGGAAGGCAAATAGTCAGAGAGATTGATGCAGGTTTAGCAGCAGTGCAGGCAGAACAAATAACTTATGAGTGATGGTGATTCCATCTTTTCCCCCAAAGAAATAGATGTAGTTTTAAATGGTTCAACAGGCTGCATTTGGATTAACATTCAAGCTGTTCACAGCTTGGCCATCTAATCATGAAATTGCATTTCTTTGCTTTACCTGTGTGATTGATTATCATTCTAAAAGCAGCCAAAATATGAATGGAAGAGTGGCTCATTGTAGCAATAAATGAAAAACAAAAAAAGCCATGGTGAGAAGAATTCAAAGACTTTGTTTTGGATGTTAAACTCACCTGCAATAACTGAGAGATTTCCCCTTGATTATACCCCAGTGAATGAATGAATGAGAATGCACTAAACACTCTTTTAATTTGTACATTCCAAGATTCTCTTGAGTATTTTGCTCTGTTTTTACTGGCAAACACTAACGGTTGAAGAAAATAATGTTATTAATTAATTAATTATTTCCAAATACTGTTCTAAAGAAAGCTCCTTTTGGATCTTCTTTTTATATTATTTTATTTGCTCAACAGCTTTTTTTCTAGAGATACCTATTTCCTTATTCAGAATTTGTGTACCATCACTTTAAAACCAATGTTTTTTAATTGAAGCACTGCTAAAAAAAATTAAATCCAAATTAAGTTTTTCCTTTAAACTCATAGGAAAATCTGTATTATACTGTTTTCATGCTATTAAGCCTTTGTGTAGCTTATGATAAAGATAACTGGTCCTAAGTATTATAATGTTATTACTTTCCAATAATACACTGTGAACTTCTTCAGTGAGTTCACATCTAACATGTGGGATTTTTATTCTGCAAATTACATACTTCAGTGAAAATAGAATTCCCTATCCATGACACAACTTCATTACACCAACCTAAGAGAGATAACTGGAGACATCAAGATTGGAGACAACCTAGGATGCAGTGCTTGGTATAGTTTGCAGCCTTGAGGGCTAGGGATCAGTTAAGGAGTAAGGCTAGGCCTCTAATTTCCAGGCTTCCTGCTCTTCAGGGAGAGAGCCAGTGGAATTCCCTGCCCTCAAGGACAAGGGAGTAGAACAGAGATGGCAGATCTTAAGGAAGTCTTCCACAGAGTGCTAGAACAGTCCCCAAGAGCGATAAATCAGTTGAGGAATGCAAAATTCTATTGAATATTTCAATTTTACTAAGTTAGGCTGAATTATTTTCTTATAGTCATCTAATAAAAGAAGAAAAATACCAAGCCATATTGCTATCACTCTTATAAGTGCAAATTCTAAACTGAAAAATTTTATTCAACACTGGAGTATTTCTTCAAGAATATTTTCATTAAGCAAGTCTAAGTATGCTTTGAAAAGTTGATTGTCTTCATCTGTATTTTAAAAAAAGTTATTTTAAAGCAACGTGTTTAAAAGCCAAGAAGAAACTATTACTATGACAATGATATATCTGTGTACTTGACACTACATGACCATTTGCAGATTAGTTTTAACCTTTCTTCATTATATTCTACATTTTCCATATAACAAATTTTGAGAAATTTTTGTACAATATTTTTATGACCAGCCGAGAACAATAGACAATCCATTTCATGCGGGATGAGAGGAGAAGAAAATATGACTCATTTAACTTTAATCTGGTTAATATGAATCACTGACCAATTCAAATCTGATGTGCCCTATAGATGACCAGAGCCAGTTTTATCTGTATCAATTTTCCAGTTCAGTTCACTATTTAACCAGGGCAGGGCAGGGGAACCAGAAAGCATTTTCATGCTTTGCTTCACCCAGACTGTTCTGTTGTCAAGAACTGTTTAAAATTACAAGGAATTGTAATAAAATGAAAAGGAATCTGAGGTATAGTTGTTGCTTACTTGCCTTTTACTTGGAGATTCATCTGATGCTCAGTATCAATGCAGAAAGAGAAAATGCTTCAAAGCAGACAAAATCTATTCTCATTATATTGTGCCACATTGTGAGGAACTAGTAGAGCTCCTTTATGTAGTCTCGTGAAGTGAAGCAAAAGAAGGATTCCATCAATTTTGAAAGAGTAAAATATCCTTGTGAAAAACTTTTTTAACAACAAAAAAATTTAGCTCACTTCATGTTCTTAGTCTCTTATCATGACTGGAATTTCCACCACTTGCAACAATTCACTGGTCTTCAGTAGCTGCTGCTATTCAAGGCTTAAATGTCCAAGGTAAGTTCAGTGTTGTCATGCGTATCTAGTTCAGTAAGAGGAAATTTTTGAAAGACTGTCATTCCCCTACTGCTGAGCAAACCTTGGAAGCCAATTTTATGTGAGAAATACGGCTGAAATTGTCCCTATCAAATAAGTGCTAGAGAAGGGATTCTTGACTAGGATCTAGCATGAATATCCATGTAGAATTTATTTCATTTGAAAAAGGCCCATAAATCGCTAGATTTATTGCAATAGACTGTAGTCTATTTTCCTGCATATGTATTATATGCATTGGTATCTAGACTGGTAAAATACAAAGTCACTGTCTTTTTAATCCTGGGGCTCATCTGGTATATTCACTGAGATGTTTAATAGGGAGTTACTTCCTAAGTATTAATTCTTGTTGAGAGAATAAGCAATTGTTTTTGTTCCTGTTCTCAAATGGCTACATTGAAACTGACAACACCTCAAATTTTAGCCTATTAAACACACACATGCCCCATCATGAAAGTAGCCTTAACATCCCTGAAATGCAGCTTTGTGCATGGGGCAGGGTGCTGTGATAAAGGGTTTATTCCAATATTCTCCTTTGAAGCTTTCCCATTCCAGATCAATGCTCTGAAAGCTTATAACACAAAAGAAAAGGCTGTAAGTGTGCTCCAGGTTAATGTCCTCGTTCAGCAACAGCAGGGCCCTTTTAGTTTTCATTTTTCATCTGCAGGACTAATATAATATCACTTAAAGATTCTGTTTCAGTTTCTGTAGTAGCCTGAAAGGGAACAACAATGTAATTCGAACTCTGACTGAATAAAAGTGGAAGCATAAATGTGTTAACCAGTTGTTCAAAATACTGGAGTGGTTTTGGATTCCTAAAAGCACATACATTAAAAAAAAAAAAAAAGAAAATCAGCAACAAGTGGAAGTAAAATAGAATTATCTAATATTATTTAAAAAGAAGTAGTAATGATCTGGGTCTTAGTTTGTTTGCTTTTTAAAATGCCATTAGCCATAAGGAAATGGATGTTAACAGTAGGAGGAACCTTCAGCAGCTCAGCCAGATATGAGTTTGATGCTTAGTGGCAGATATTTGGGGCAATCCAATTTAACATGGTGTCCTGGTTTAGGGCAAATATTTAGGAGGAAACCTCTGGGGGGTCTCCTCTAGGAAGAGCCGATTCCAATCGCCCCTCCCCCTACCGGTCCGGGAAGAATTTCCTTAGAGAAAAGTGGAAAAAACTATTTATTTAACAAATAGAATATTTACAAGTATAGGGAAAATTTGGATAATATGAAAACAATGAAACCTCTCCTTCCTCTGAAGAGATGGTAGATTCAGAGTCCGTCTGAGTCCGGTTCAGTTCTCCAGTGGGGGGGCCGATTGCCGGGCCCGGCTGTAGGAGTCGGCGAGGATGGGGGGGGGCCCCCCGGGGGTTCCCTGGTGTCCTGGGCCCCCGCGATGCCAACCAGTCCCAGGAAGAGTCAAAAAGGAAAAAATACCCAGCAAAAGAAACAAAGTCTTGCCCTGAAAAAAGCCGGGAAAAATCCGAGGAAAAACCCTCTGCTGTGTGCTCGTCCAGCACCCCCACACCAGAGAGAGAGAAAAAAAAAAAGAGATAACGCTGTCTGCTGGAATGCAGCCTCTCCGCTCTCTCGGCCTTGGTTCGTAGTATCCTGCAGACAAATGGCGAGTGTTTTTTTTTCCTCCACCTTCACTCACTGTCTTCCTTGGACCAACTTAAAGCTGTAGAACTTAATGTCCAGCATAAGCAAGAGGACGATTGGGGATACAAACAGGTCATATGGCCAACCCAGGACACATGGGAAGAAGAACTGAACAGCATAGGAGTTTTTATATTGTAGTAGTATTTGTTGTTAGCCTTATACCTAATATTTAGACCTAGGAAATTGTCAGTGACATTTGTATTATGTAGAGGTAGACTTTATTTAATAAATTCTGAATACTTTAGCATTTTTAACCTGCAGGCAGATAAATTACACAAGTACAAAGGCTGCGTGGGAATAAGACACACTTGTTTTGCTCCATGTGATTTGTAAATCCACCAAAACAAAATTATATTAACAGGTAATTCCAAAGTAAGCAAATAAGGTTACATATGTGGAAATGTAACATCTTAGCTCTTCTTGTAAAGCAGCCCAAACCTCAATCAGTGAAGAAAAAAAGAAGATCACTTCAGCTGTAATATGGGCTATTAAGATTCTCTGCCATGTAGTGCTTTGATGTAGTCATGTCAGATGCAGAACAAACTCTTTAATATTCTTTTCAGTTATTCTTTCATTGTTTTAAATTTAATTTCTGACTTGATCTGAAAACCTTTCATCATTTACATCTACTCCACAAGAGTTTTGTACAGGAGAAAAAAAAAAACAACAAAAAAAGCCAACCAAACAAACAAAAAAATCAATTTACATAAAAAATCAAATAACAAACCTACCAATGAAAAAGGAAAAAAAAAAAACCCCAAAACAACAACACAGCCCTAATCATACTATGTCACACCAGTCTTGAAGGCAAGCTCCAGATCCTCACCAAAGCTTGAACCTCAGTGGGAAGATGGCAGAGAAAGCCTGAGGCACGCAGGACCATGGCTCTGCAATACAGACTTTCAGTACTGTGACCTTTGGGCCAGTTACCTCTGGGTCAGCCAAGTCAGCAGTGATCCCCTTCCAAGCCTTTCCTATAGTACATTCCCTGCTGACAGCCTGCATGAGTTTCATGGTAGGTTTCTGTGATACTCTGATGGAGCAAAGCCCAAGCATTCTGAGTTATTAGAATGCCCTCTGTCCTTCTCTTTCTAAATTTCCATGAAAATCAATATAGTGGAAGTAGTATGACGTGTCAATTTGTAGAGGTAATTTTCTCACAGGTTTGATCATTTTAATTTGTAAAACAAAATATAATGGGAATAATTTTTTTACTCTGTGTCCCTCCATCTTATTTGCCTCATGTTACTGCAGTGTCTTTTTAAGAGCTTTACAGGGCTCTTGTTTTTGCCTGCCAAGAATATCAGAGTTTGAGACCTCAGGAAGTAAAATTGTGTGCTGTAGAACTATTGAGTCTAATTACTAATTATAAATGTAAAACCAGATATATAGAAACCATCCTAACCCAGTCTGACCTCTTATAGCTGCTGGGGTATAACTGTGTGACCAGGTGGATGACAATCATATTGTAGCTCTGGCCCAAAAATCACACTGACAGAGCAGGGTCATTCTGCAGCTGCTGCAACACCTAAAATGGGACACTACTATCACACACTACCAGAGTCAGAGAAGATACTCTTAAACACTGATCTGACTTTGTAATTGTGCCTGCAGTGTAAAAAAAAAATATGAGTGTGAATGGTTTTTTAAATACTGTCTTCCTCCCTGTTCTGTCTCTGCATCACAATCTTACCAAAGTAAATTACAATGGTGCTTCTAGGTTTAGCATCACTGGAATGAAAAAAAGTCACTCAAAATTTAACACGTTATTGGAATTTGAGGGTGTCCTAATGCTTGTCAGGGTCTTTGTAGTAGTTCATATGGTACAGTGCTTTGCGTTTTTGATCAAAACAACACTGGTAGCAGTAATCTAACTATTGCTGGGCATCAAGGCATCCACACTGACCTTCCACAGCAAGGAGCTGGGAAGGGGCATATCCAGGAAAGCTTTCCCAAACTGTTCAAAGGCATATGCCCTGCTTTATGACATCATGCTCATCAAGGAAGGGAGGGTGGTTTTAGATTGTGTAGGTATTGCTCGAAAACTGGTTGTGCAGCAGCTAGCTTGTGAAATGTTACTTGTCTGTTTAGTGTTGTTTTTTTTTTTTTCCTTCTTCTTTCCTTTTCATGTTAAAATGTCTTTATCTTGTCCCTGAGCTTTCTCTCTTTTGCTCTATTATCTCCCTTGTCTTGCTAAATGTGGGGTGGGAATGACCAGCTCTGTGGTGCTTAGCTGTTGGCTGGTGTCCAGTCACCACACATGATGAGTACAAATTGTTTGCTTTGGAATTAAGAAAGTTAAAACAAATTTTTGCATAACATTTTTAAACTATTTTTTTTCAGCCATAGAGGAGAACATAAGAGGGAAAATGAGAACTGTAACCTCCCCAAACACAAGACTTAACAATTTGCATGAATTTGCAAATGAGAATTTTTCTTGAAAGGTGGCTCTTTTCTCCCTCTGTGACCACTAGTCAGAGGCAATAGTAGTTATAAGCAAAACTGTAGTAAACTACAAGTTTTTCCTAATGCATTCTTTCTGAGAGAAATTGCTGATTTTATGTTATACGAGGCTTCCTAGAAAATTTTAAAAAATCTGAGCAGCTCATTCAGACCTTCTTTTACTACAATGTCCATAAATATGGTAATTTTAGCATTTCCCTCTTCTTTCTCTCCCAGAAATGATCCTCAGTTGGCCTGCCACTTCTGACATTTTCTTTCATTTTCTAGAGATAAGTAGCAACCTAAAAGTGCCTTCCCTGAGCCCCTTGTGACAAGAATTCACAATATTAATTGCCAAAATTTAAGAGCTGCAAGTAATTTTATCTAACAAAGCTGCTCTGTGGTTTCCCCAAGACAATATAGTAGCCTTTATGTCCCAAACAAGCACTTAAACATGTAAATAGGAAGAATCCAAAAGTATAATTAATACTTAAAAACCAAAATGTCAGGTCCTGCTAAAGAGCTTTTTAGCATCCTTTTTTTTTTTTTTCTTAAATCAAATTTTCCTCAGAAGAATGTGTTTTGGGGCCTAATCAAGCAACTTTCAATTGATCAGAGCCTTAGTGTTTTCTGCAAAGTGGTAAGAACCACAGAGCTATATAAGCCTCAGGTCTAAAATGGCAAATTAAATATCTGATCACATAAAATCATATGTGGTTTCTGCCTTTTTAAAAGAACTCAGAAGCAGGAAAAAAACCCTAAAGAAATAAAGAAGGAAAATACAGTAGGAGAAAAATCTGCTACTAGGTACAAAAAATAAAGATAACTGCCTAATAAGCATGAAATCTGTATTTTATAATCTTCTGAAGTCTGTGGTGAAATTAAAAGATCTTTCTGCAGATACATGTCAACAATGACAACTTTTGTACTCACCAGTTACTAAAATTTTAGCTTTGTGTTATAGAGCAGAAAACTACAGAGCAGAGCTCTTGAATGAAGTATCCAACTCGCTATACAATATCAGAAGTCCTGTAATAGAGTTTGAAGATAAAGCAAAGCTGGTGTGCAGTCCTAGCCTTCAACGACAAAGTTAACTCTTCGACTAAAAAGTTTATCTGTTTCTTAGAAAGAATTTAGCCCCTCAACTACCCCTTTTGAAGATGCTGAAGAGGTCTCACCTCTCTGTGTCAAGTCCTCCTGGACTCTGCTGCCTCTCAGGACTGCCTCCCAAAGAACTCTTTCAACAAGAGCCTAAACACGCAAAAGTCTGACCTCTGGAGGGCAAAGGCAGTTGTTCAGCTGACAACCCTCCTTACTTCTACAAGAACTTAAAACTTGTCAGTTTCTGACAGTCACATCATCCTCCAGCCTTTTTCAGTTCACAAACAACAGGTCCAGCAGGTGCCTTCCCTAGCTGGATCTCTCATCAGCTGTGGCAGGACGTTATCTTCCATACACTCCAGGAACCTTACTCTCCATTGTGCTTGATTTCCAGCAGACATCTGGTAAGTTTACATCCCCCCTGAGGACAAGGCTAAGAATCATGAGACTTCTCCCATCTGCTGATGAAATACATCCACTATTTCACCCTGACTGGGTCATCTATAAGAGGCTCCTCCCTTGATGCGTTAATGATCTTTCGTCTAGTTCCTATCCATAAGTGCTCAACTCTTTTGTTACCATCATCAAGCTCTAGCTAATCAAAGCACTCCCTAACTCCCCACTTGTTCTTCAGCTATTCGTTCTGGAGAGTTTATAGCATTCATTGCAGTACTCCATTCATGTTAGTCATCCTACCATATTTCTTTAATTGTGGCAATATAATAATCTGTCTTCACAATGACTTCCACCATCTGCTGTTCTTGTTGGTGTAGAGACACTTTAGGTGGGTTATTGACCCTGATGCCTTTTTTGGGGGTGAGAACCTATTTTCTGAGTGAATGTTCTGAGGTACTTTTGTGGTTTCGAACACATCAACAATCCCTGTGTCTTTGCTGCCACACAGATCTCAATCCCCTGCCCCCACTGAGATTGTCGGGGTGTTGCCTGCTTTAGTACAGGGACGTTACAGAGGTGCTCCAGTGTGCACAGGACATTATGGAGCATGCTGAAGGACCTCCCTAGCACACCCTTTCTAAAACACTGGCGTGCCATCCCCAGGCTCATCTCTAGCAAGCCTTGTTTTATCCCTCTCCCCCTCAGACCTAGTCTAAAGCTCTTTCAAGAAGTCCTGCTAATACTTGTGCAGAGATCCTTTCCTAAAGAGGAGTGAGCACTCCATCACTTGTCAGCCAGTTTGGTGTCTTGCAGACTAACACATGATCAAAAACTCCAACATTCTGTGGTTAACACAGGTCTCAGAGCTACCTGTTGGTCAGCTGGGTCATTCTGTTTCTTCCAATATTCCCTGCAGTTGGAAGGAGAGAGGAAAACAGTGTTTGAGTTCCTGATCTCTTAACCAATCAATATTCATCCACCACCTTCACAAAGTTGGTAGAACAAGGTTGAAATGAATATGCACAATCTTTCTCTCTTTTAAAATCTAGTATTGTGAATAATAAATTATTATTATGACAGTTATGAAGTTACCCACATAAAATTGCATTAATATCTTATTTTTTATTTTTAAAAGCATAAAGCCACTCATCTTTTCATATTCTTGAAAAGCAGAGCAGGCACTTTATAGTGTAGGGATAAAATAATGTAGGTAGTCCAAGAGGTAGAGATATAGAAACCAAAACAAAAACAAAGGCCAAAAGTATTCGCTGAGAAAGTGGATGAGTTTTTATTTAGCTGTTTCTAAATTGTTCACTCTTAGACATGGATGCCATAGGGAAAATATCATTAGAAAGGTGAATATTTTGAGTGACTTGGAAAAAAACAATAGACAGTAGAAATTATTTTGCCTAGCAGTCACTCTCTGTGACAGTTTTAACCTTAAAAACATTTCCTTGATCTAAAAGTAAAAAGACTGAAAGTGCATTGAGACTTTATACTGTACATATCTGAAATAAGAGATACCATATAAGTTTTAATATCACACTCATAGAAAAGGTCATTCTATTAAGAGACAGTTATCACATTTGCAAAATATGATTCATACTAGTAAAAATGCAATAGAATTACAAAATATCATGACAGAAATGTTAGTGATTTATTGCTACAGAGTCCATTTTCCATTTGAAGCACTTTAGTAAGTGGTACAGAGAATTTGTGGTTAAGCACTAGACTAGGGAAGGAGAAACATGGGGTGAGCCATGTATGATCTTGGCCAAGACCTAGCCACTTGCCATTGATTTCTCTTCCCTAGCTTACATGAATTGATTATGTGCATAATCTTCACAGATGGTGTAACCAGATGCTGTAAGAGTAGACTCAGTTAATACAGTTAATATATCCACTACAATATGAGACTGCTGGGAAATGGAAATTAGGCAGACACTTTGGATGATGACTAGCAGAAATCCCCCAAAAGTCCTAGCAGCCATTTTTCCTAATAGAGTACTTGCCATTATAGTGACACAGCTACTATAATAACGGTCTTAGTATTGAGGATCTGCAGTATTCTCCTGACGTAACAAAAAAATAACTACAATAGATTTTCTTCTGTTTGTCATACTATGAGTAACAGTTGGGTAACTTGAGCACATATCTCTGATGTGGTGGAGGCAGTCAGTTAGGCAGATAAATGTTTTTTCCAGAAGGTTTTACTTTTATTAGATAAAGCTACTTATTTCCTGGATATTTACAAACAGTAGACCATTAGCAGAATAGAGGACTCATCATACATATGAGCACCTATGAGTCAAATCCTTAGCTCATGTTAATGGGCTGATTTTTCCTTCTGAAGATTCTGGCCCTACCTCTTAAGAGACAAAATTATTTCCTTCTGGATTACAGTGAATGTGCTCAGTAGATCTTTTAAACCAATCACTGTTGCAGAATAGGAGCTGTGGCTGGTAAGTCACACAATGGTATGCATCAGAATATTTCCATCAGAAATATTTAGATTTTTCTTGCAACCTTACGAGGTCTCCATGAAATCTTTCCAATAAAGAAATATTTAAACCACAATACCAAACAGTCTTCTTGGAGTCTGGCCCTGACAATTTCATATTCATGCAATTAACAAAGTTTGAAAGAAGGTGGCAAATCACTAAGAAAAAATCATAAGCAGACTGACCACATTTTATCTGGATACCAATGGCTGTGCTTTTTTCTTCTTAAAGTTCAGTTCTAATCATACAGATGCTGAGGTGTACATGCATATACATGCTGATGCAAGTTCCTGCATTCCGGATTTTAAAAAAAGTTTATGTCATCTCTCCCATTTTTAGACCCAAGCTGACAGGTTTAAAGTTGCAGTTTAAGCCCAGGGACCTCTCTGTCTTCAGCAATATTAATCAAGCCATACTGGAGTGTAGTTTCTTCATTTTGACTGCTTTGCATGACTGATTCAACTTGCTGGATCAGATAGAAAAATAATACAGCACAAAGTAATTGCCCTGGAATTCCACAGAAACCCAGGTATGCAGCTCTGTGCATCTAGTGTATCTAGAGAGCAATAATGGACTGAAATGTTCTTCAGAGATTGACTGTGTGTTTGATTCATGGGTTTTGGGGTAGACCTCATGTTCTTTGCTGAGAATGATGGAGAGAATCCAAGAGAGATCTCCCGTGTTGGGAGCAGGAGAAGCCTGCAGAATGATCCAGGAGTAGTTTTGTCAAATGCCAGAGCTGCCTAGATTGGAGGACACATCTCTTGGGATGCAGGCAGCAGCAGAGATGCCTGCTGTGCAGCTATTTCTAACAAATCCTTCTTAGACATGTCCTTTTAGGCTGCTGTGATAAAATATGTATTTGATCCCTCAAGGAACCTTTGGGGGCTGACTGCTGGAGGTGCAGCCATGTAGACCTCAGGGCTCTGCAGATAAACAATCCATGTTTACCCCACTGAGACTGCTCATGGTTTCTCCTTCACCAAGCACTGGGATGTCAGTGAGAAAATGCTGAGGACACAAGCATTTTCTGACCATGGGGAGGTGACAATAGTTTTTATCTTTTATTCATTCTAACATGAATCTTTTTCCTACTCCATGTAGAAAAGTGTTTTTCCTCCCTCCCTGAATAGCAAAAATCACTGCAGGAGGTTAGTGACAGGTCTTCCAAGATCATCCCCCCTTCTGCAGTGTCATTCTTTGCTTCTGCTACAGAATCCCATACGGCAACTCATGTGAGAGATCCCAAAGAAGCTGGGAGGTTTTTGTGTGGTGCCACATGCCAGCTGAAACCAGTGGGCATTGGTTTTTGAATTTTTCAGCCTCAAAAAAGATGCAGCTGCAGCAATTATCATATTTTCTGACTATAATGCAACATTTCCTTTTTCCAGTCAGTGCTCTGATATAATGCTGCAGCAATGGAAATGCCAAAAGCTGAAACAAAGTCACATGTTGATTTCCATTGCTGGCCCAGGTTTACTGTATAATTTAGTTTTGCTGATCCTATCTCAGACCTGTCTGTTTTACCTAGTTTGGTTTCTTGCCTCTTTTTAAATAAATTTAAGTTACTACAATCATCTGGAATAAAATTTACATGGTTTCCTCTTTCCAAACCCAAGCGTAGTTGTAAAGCTTTGCTCAGTCTTCATAAAATACTGATGGTATTAAAAGCCCCTTTTCTGCCCTAGAACTTGTACTTGTTACTTTACAAGGAACAGTATCTTTTTTCTGCATACAGATAAGAAATTAAGTAGCTACCTTTGGTTCTTCATAAGCAAAAAGGAGGATAAAATATTTGTTTGTTTAGTTGGTGATCTAGCTATGCATACAGACATGAGAAACTTGCAATAATATATATATCTTCTTAAAAAGAAAAGGAAAATACATAGGAAATGCTGAATAATTATTGTGTCTTTCAGGTATTTATGTTTGCAGAACATTGCACCACATAAACCAGTTGCACTTTTGTTCTTGGATTTTTTTAAAATTGCATAATTAGCTCCCAATAAGACAAGTAGTATATTATCTCTGTAGCTGATCTGTCTAATTAGTAGACTTTCTGTTTGCAGTTGTAAGATTAAACCTTACTAGTATACTTTTGCATATCAGAATACTTTTTAAATCTCCTTTATGAAATTCAAGCCACAAAAGCTTAGCTAAGACTTCTAGTATCTACCACCTATATTTGAAACAATTTATACAATACAACGACTATGATTATCCCAATAATGTAGTTTTCTAACTCACCAATGAGGTTTTATTTCTAATAATTGTATTTTAAACCGTGTTCCTAAAGGTTTCAAAATACTGTTATAATCAGGAGGGGACTGACATACTGTAGCAGAAGCCAGATGTGTGAGGCAATATCAAAGCAAGAAAACACATTTTCTAGAGTGATTAATTTATAGTCCTTCATTTTAGTAATTTCTCTAATTATTTTTTTAAGAATACTATGGTTTTGAAAGAAAGAACCATCTCCATACTAGAAAATGGAATGGGAAAAATTATTTATTTGAAAAGCAATCCTCAAAGCCCAATATTTAAGCATTTCAAAAAATAATTAATTATTCAAGGCAGATGTTCAGAAATGGAATTGGCTCTGAGAACCAGAATTTCTGGCTTTCTAATGTTTTTTCTCCTGGAAAATTTGTCTTTAAGTAATCATATTTGTAGCATCAACTGACTTCAGGCTGTTTTATTTGTCAAAACAAAGCACCGAAATACTTTATCACTAGCATTTGTTCTTTTTGCTCTACAGTGCATCTCGGATAAAGAGGTATGAGACTGTGATTTAGTAACTATTTCTTTCCATCTTATGCTGCAAGTAGGTCGACTGAACTTGCAAAATTTCTATCTGAATTTTGGTCTCTTTGCTAGAAAATCTCTATTCATGAGTTTTGACTCTAATTTTTATTTTGGTTACCATCTTGAAATAGGATTGAAAGAAGGTTTGAGACTGGGCTTTGGCAAATTCTTTCCTGCAGTGGGTCCAGACAATTGGAGGCAGAATCTGCTTTCAGACAATATCTATTTATTATGTGTCTTCCCAACAGAATAACTGCATGGAATATGTTTGTCACTGTACATCGAATGTTGTCTTCTGTCAGCTAACTCAAGTTATTACTTATTGCTATAATAGATTTCTTTGGTAGAAAAATAATGAAAAAAGAAGTATTTTCTAGAACCAACAAATATCAGGTTTTAATGCTGCATAAGGGCAGTGTGAGAAACAGAGTAGATTCTAATGCTGTGCAAACAGTGTTCAGCAACAGCAGTAACATGGGTCTGTAATAAACACTATTTTGATCTTAAAACCAGCATCCCATGAATTCTATCATAACAACTACTTGAACAGTTGAAGCGTTTTTATTGGCTTGATTTTCTTGTAATATATTTGTTAATTAGTAAACCAATATTTAACTGTACCCTTGATTTAGATTTTTGAGCTATTGAAGCTATTCCAGCATATGTAATATACTGGGTTGATTTGGCATGGCCTAATTTTTCGGTAGCAGGGGAGGGCCGCAAACATGGTTTCTGTGAGAGGCTGCTAGAAGCTTCCACCATGTCCAACAGAGCCAATCTCTGATGGCTCTGGAGATGGATATGCTGCTGGCCCAGTCAGAGAGGTTAGTAATGCCTCTGTGAATGCATATTTAAGAAGTTTTTTCCAGGGATGGCAAAGCGCCGCTGCCAGGGGCCACCCCTGTGGCACACAACAATGTACTGCAGCCACTGCCACCACCTCGGGGTTGCCCATGGCGAGCTTTGCCTGCCTGGCCACCCCTCACCAGCCACACTGTGGGTGAGAAGGGCAGGAGCAGCAGCAGTAGCTCCCCTTCCCAGAGCCCTGCATGAAGAGAGGCATTAAACAGCCCCAGCACCGCGGTGGCCGCCACTGCACGCATGAAGCGCCACGAGTGTTTCCCTGATACGGAACCCAGACAAGATTGACCTCTCGGCACTGTGGGACCCTGCAGGAATCTGAAGTGATGGAACTTGTTGACAATGGAAACAACAGGCAACAGTTTTATTCTAGTCAGAGAACAGGAGGAAATGAGCTTGTGTGAGGGAAAACAACACGGCAGCACCAAGGTGGGTGGATAAGAAAGAAGGGGAGAAGGTGCTTCAAGCATTGGAGCTGAGATCCCTCTGCGAGCCACGGTGAGGACTACGGGGAAACAAAATGTCCCCTTGTGATGCGTGGAGTCCACACGGGGATGCAAAGATCCACTTGCAGCCCATGGTAAAAGGACTCAAGCCAGAGCAGGTGGACGTTAAAGAAATCTGTGGTCTAGTGGGAGAGAGAGGGCCCCTTTTTCCAGAGAGTGAGAGCCCTTACTTCCAAACTAGAGCAGCTTATTCTTAAAAGACTGCACCCCATGGACAAGTGACCCATGCCACAGAAGTTTTGGAAAGACAATTTGCCCATGGGAGAGACCCCACAACATAGCAGAAAAAAAACTCCTTTCCCTAACTGAATGGAGAAAGTGACCAAAATTTCCAGTTCCTGTTCCCCTGCACAGTCACAGGGAAAGAAGGAGGGCATGGGGTGGGGGGAAAAGGTATTTTAAAGGCTTATTTTACTTCTCATTATCCCCCTCTGAGTCTGTTAATAATAAATTTACCTTATTCCTTTAGATTTGAACCGGTTTTACCCCAAGACTGTTTTCTCCCAATCCTTATGTTTCCTCATGAGCCCTTCATTAAATTCTTTTTTCCCTCTTCTCTCTCCAGCTATAGCAGAAGAGGGTGAGTGAACTACTTTTGTGGGTTCCTGGCATTTGGTCAATATCAAAACACAACAGATTTCTGTCTTCTGCAGAGGACTATGAGTTTGTGAATCCAGGACCTCACCGTGCCAATACAGACCTATTTATGTTTTACTCTTGTAAAAACCTGAGGAAAACAAGTAGATAAAATCTCTCCTAGACAATAGAACATAAAAAAGAAATCAACCAAATCTATGAAAATATACCTATTCTACTTTTATTAGTGGCTAAAAAATATTAACTTTCATTTTCTTTGTTTTAGTAAAGCATTCAAGAGAATTAAATTATCATTAGGCATAAGATAGGAAGAAATATTTTCAAGGTGGGGTATGGGATAAGCTAGGACAAATTCTTGGAAACAGCCCCTTTTTTTGCCTTCTCAGTAGATAGAACGGTGATGCACATTTCATTCCTTCCTCTATCAGGTAATTTACAATTGGTCATCTCCAGAGAGAGACTGTGCAGGCATAGTCATATATAATTTATGTTACCAATTATCTAATGTTTAATAGACATAAAATGTAGCTAGGGGGAAATGGTACATTCATTATTCCTACTGAGGGAACCTAATGAGTTCCAACTGGACAGGCAGACATCAGCCAGGACCATGCTGGCATTCATCTGATCAGTTTCAGGAAGTCCTTGGAAAGTCTGATCTTTCAATTTTCTCCTTTGCCTTTTTGACTTTATTGGTTTTCTTGGAGTTCCATATACAATTTTGTTTCAGTATTAAAAAATCTTGTCAGTACTGATAGTCAGGAACAACATGAGAGTTTTTGGACTTCTATGACAAATATTTCAGGTCTAGCCAACTTGCTGCTTAGTAAAGAAGCAAGTGAAGATGAGCCAAGCACTCAGATCAATACCTTACAGAACTGAACACAGCGCCAAAGACTGCTAATACCCCAGACCAGGGGTTATGAGAAAGGAAGCACATTAAAGCATTGAGTTTTATGCACTGTGCCAGATTTAGCCTACAGAAAAGATGGCTGAACTTAAGAATGTGAAGTCCAAAACAGGATACGGATCATTTGCCTGAAGCAGAAGGGACACCTCGGATTAGCTTAGGTGCCTGATCCTCCTTTTGACGCACAATGAATCAAGACTGGTAACAACAGGAAAATACGCATTCTGACTCCCCTCAGAGTAAAAAACAGTATCAGTCTCAAAGTGAATTTGTTCCTGTCCTCTCTCATACTCAATTCTTCCACAGGCACATGGTGATCATCTTAATGGGGCTATTACAAAGAAATTTCCAACTGCTCACCGTCTCGTGGAAGGGAGAGCCATGCCCCCAAGATAGGGGAGATAAAACTCTAAGGTGTCCCTGTTATATGTAGTCCATGCATAAGCACAAAAAATTTGAAACAATGTTGATCGAGTGCTTTTTCTTTTTAAAAAACACCTTAAGAGGGTACAACACACACACAGGATTTCCTATACACTGTGCTTTGCAACTGCAGCCAGGACTGACATCAACTTGGTTAGTAATAGATCCTCACTTTCCTCCTGTCTTGAATCACCTGTTTTGCAGATATTTGTGATGTCAGAATTAATTCCTTTTGAGAAATTTCCAGTATCAGTTTGTCTGAATTGTCAGAATATCACCAGTCTTCAGGCTCCGTAGGAATATATGGATACTGGCTTGGAAGGCCTGTGCATGGGTATAGATGTAATCCACCCTCAACTTGTTTGTGTATTTGGGCTTCTTGAACACTGCCATGAGTCTCCACAAGCAGTATTATATGGACTGCATGAGTACAGAAATATTATTAATTGGTTAATCCACATACCTTGTAGCAGAAAGATGAAATAATCATGCTTCCAGACCACTACTGCAGCGTGCTTACCACTCCCAGTATTGGCACTCGGCGAATCTCTGCTGCCCACACACATAACAGCTGGGAATGGGCACATGCTCTTTGTACCAGGCTGAACCTCAATAGTGCTGAGAGGCTCTCTTTGTACCATTTGGTGTTTTTCTTGGGTATTTTATACCCTTTAAATTCTTTATAGCCTTTTCTGTTGGATGTTTTCTCTGACCCCACATCGCATTCCACCTCTAAGCTGCAACTTTTAAGCCTGTGACAGACTTACAGCACAGTAGGACATCTTTGATGACAAAATATCTGGTCTCAAGTCACAGATCTTGTTTGAGGTGCTTTCTCATACATCCATGAGCTGTGGGATGAAGTTTCCATCCCTGATGGCTCAAGGACATTGATCTTCTCAAGGTTTCCCTCATCCCGTAGATTTAGTGCCAAGGGTTCATGTCCTACTGACTGTGAGCTGTGGTTGTAAGTCATCTTCAATGTCTAGATGTGATGGTGATGGCTCTTACCACATCTTCATCAGATTTGCTCCCCTCCCATGGTTTGCTAAGAAGGGTGTTCTTCCTTATGGGTCTTACATATTAGCACCCTCTGGTTTTGTTTGCAAGTAAGTCATATCAACAATTTAACTAATAGCTCTTCTCACACTACACCTCAAAATTGGAGCATCATCTCCAACTATAAAATAGTTTCTAAAATTGTATGAAAAATAGCATTTTGATTAATAAGGAATGCCAATAGATTACAATTAATTTAAAGCTAGTTCTCTGTTTTGGTGATAATTTTATAGAATTATAGAATAATTCATATTGGAAAAGAGCTCCAAGATCAAATTCAATCTTTGGCTGAACACCATCATATCAACTAAACCACAGCATGAAGTACCACATTGAGTTGTTTCTCAAATGCCCCCAAGGATAGTGAATCTCATCCAGTCCATGGACCTTTGGGAGTTTAAGTGTCACAGCACATCACTAACTGCTCCTTCCTGTGTTGCAGGAGGTCTGTGCTGCTCCCTGTCCCTGTGTACCAGCTCAGGGGACTGGTTGCCCTGTGTTTAACTGGTCTTTCTGTTAAAGACTGAGACAAAGGAGGCATTAAGTACCTCAGCTATTTCCTCACCCTTGGTGTCAGGATTCCCTGCCCCATTAATACTTATGCAGATTTTCATTACCCTTTATTTTTTTTCTTTGTAAGTTCCTGACTCTTGATTATAGAAAATTCCCAGCAATATCTCATACTGAGTGCCAAAACAGCTGGCACAAGTATTGTCTACTTATCACAACTCCCTAACATTCCCAGTGCTCACATTGTAACCTGTGATAGCACAAAACAGTGTCATTTAATTTGGCACACTTAAAATCTGCAATAAAATTATATGAATGGATCTTATCTGTTACCTTGAGGAAAATCTGTATATTAGCTGTTGTCAAAATATCTTTTAAAAAATCTTGTAATGGTACTTGGGTGTTGATAATAATCTTCATAAAAGTGCTATCATTAACACAACTCTGGAAAGCCACTCAGAACCACTCTGTTTGGTATTTATTATGCATCGTAATTAACTATTTAGTTAAAAAGTTGGGTTTTTTTCATGTCAGGAAGAAAAAAAAGCATAATGGTTGTCACTGATAACTGGGAAATAAGGTCTCCAACCCATTTTACCAGGTTAGAAAGCTGATATTACTTTATTAGCTGCACTGGAAAGGATGGAGCTTTCCCTTCAGAGCATGCATGCCCTGTAACCTAACAGACCAGTTATATTTCTGAAACTAATACAAATCCACTGCTTTTCCTGAATACATGCATACATGCTAATTATTTCCGTGGACTTGTTTGGATATGGTTCCAGGTCTTCTGGTAAATCTTTTCTCCTTGAGAGTATCTCAAATATGTGGTCAGGTCATAATGTACTTCTCTAATCATGATTTGCTCTGACACACAATCCTTGTTTTCAAAACTAAGCTATCAGCTAGTACTCATTAATCACTGATATAAGTAAACAAGGAAGCATTAGCTGACACAAGGCTTATTAGTCACAGATGTAGGGAGATAACACAAGGCCACATTAATCTCTGACATTTGTACCAAGTACTGAATGGTACGAAACTAAGGCTTAACCATGAATATAGGGTTCATACACCATGTGTTAAAGTTAAAAGACTCTCCATCTCCCACTGCTGCACAGACTTTTTCTTAAAGGAATATAACCCATTTTATATCAGAGGTACTTGCTTTTAATCATTATGTGCCTGAAAGATTTTCCTCCTTATTTTTCCTGGTTCTCATTTGTACAGTACATTAAGAATTTTGTATAAAATTTCTTTTCTATTCCAAAGTGTTTTATTATAGTTGTGATCCTACTGCTATATATTGTGAATGGAACCAATAAACAGCTACACTCAAGCATTAGCTATTCATTTGAAAAAGTAGTTGTTTCAGTTCATATAAATTGACATCCTTAAATGATTTCTATGCAATTGTCATGGAAGTAATTTATAAATCAGGTCCAGTATAGTGTAAAAACAAATTAATTTCAAAAGGATTGTAATACTGTGGAGGTGCCCTCTGTGTCTTCTGTTTTAATAAAACAGCTTGAAGTTTGCAAAATTTTCTCTTAGCTGATAAAGAGACAACATGGTAATCTATGTCTTTTGGTATTGTCTAGTATTGCTCAGCTGTGCTAAAAAACATTTACCTAGCACCAAGCCTCAGAAATGTCTATTTCTTATTAGTCCATTTCTAAAGAAGGACAAATTCTATCCTCATCAAGACATTTAATGCCTTTACATTCAGGGGGGATATACAGCTTTCTACATGTTCAGAATACAGATGTGGCTGTAAAATTCTTCATGGCCAATTCTTTTTAATCTTCAAAAGAGCAATATTTTTAAAAATTTTTGGCATACAAAAGGATCTAAAATCAAGTTTTTCAGACCATGAAATTTTTTTTCTATGAATTATGAGTGTTCTATTGCTTGAGCTGCTTTGATTTGACTTGATTTGGAGAACTATTTACACCTTCCCACTGAAATAACAGGAAAGGCCAAAAAGGGGACATTCTATTTTTGTTGCACTCTCAGTTGGCCTGCCCTGCTGATGCAAACATGAAAAAGAAAAACCTGTATCAGAAATATAGTCAAAATGAGAATGCCAGTGGACTGAAGCTTGATTGGGCACTAGACATTTGCATTGGCTTGTGGCCAAAGTGATTGCTGAGTTGTGGATGATTGCAGGTGCAGGCCCCATCAGGTGGTGACTCAAGGCTTCAGAGAAGTTCCGTTGTGTAAGTGCCTACGGGAAATCTTTTTTTAAAATGTTTTATATCTTCTGGCTGTGCAACAGGAGATGTCAGAACCACACATAGCAGACTTGTAGAAGGTAACACACTCCAAATAATGCTATCACATTGATAGATAAAGCAGCAGGAATTTCTAGGAAAGTGTCCACTGACACAGAGATTTAGATGTTCATTGTTTGTTCATTTGAACCTAGCAAAAAAACCAAAACAAACAAACAACAAAAAAAAACAAAACAAAACAAAAACAAATAAACCAAACAAAAACAAAAACAACACAAAAAATTACCTACACAAGAAAGAATAAAGAAAAAGGAAGGATTTCAGAATAAGAGTGATCATATTTTTTATGAAAGAACTGGTATTTTCATTGACTGAGAAAAAGTAACTACCATCCAGCCACTCTATGAAAAATGAAAAGTAATGGAGATCACAATTCCAGCTCTAAAACAGGAGGAAAACAAGGCCACAAGAGAAAATAAAGGATGTGTGTTACTTTCCTCACATAACAGAAATATGGTTTTAAAGACAACCAAATATAAAATTGTGCCCAAATAATGGAAAACCAAACATCAAAAAAAAAAATTCAAGGCAAAAGAAAGCAAGATCTTTAATTTTCTTTACATGTTCTTTTCATTATTTGAGTATTTTCTAGTTCACAAACCCATCATGTTTTTTTGTGCCCAGATCTTCCAAGGCATTCAAGAGTCTAAGCTGTGTTTAGCATTTCAAGGGAAATTGGACGCCTACACCAGAACCAAAACTCCTTCAACAACATTAGATTTGAGGGGAGATTTTGATACTTTTCTTTTTTCAATTACATTAAAATTTTCCTGATAAAGGCTTAGTTTTGCAACACATGTATTTTCACTTAATGCTGCGTAGACCACCAACGATGGATAGATGTCAGGTTACTTGGAGTGCATAGATTCCCATGGTTCCAAACAAGTACAAATTTTGGTTTTGTGTAGCTCAAAGGTGGGTTTTTTTCTCTTGAAATAATGCTTTCCTCAAAGATGATCTCATTCTTTTTATATGTAATACTGAATATCTTTACCTTCCAAGAACTCCAAGATCACTGATGAATTTATGACTATCTAAGCTGGTCTTTAATGAGTGGACTTAGGAAATCAGTACCTAAATGGAAGTCGCTTTAAGCAATTACTCTTTCTGGTTTCCACAGCATTAATTTAGATGAGTCAAAACACTACTAAGTACAGTAGCTAATTAGTGCATTGCAAGCCTAATTTTAATTCATGTTGCCATTTGTAATGCATTAGATTTAGGTACAAGTTTAAATGATGCATTGTCAGAACACCTGACAAAAGATCACCTGACCTGTTCAGGACAAACTCATATGGCGAGGAATTTCTAAGTAATGTCACCCTGGATGGAGCTTTACTTTTCTGACTACAGTGCAGAATATTCTACCTGTTTAATAAGGTGCATGATGCTTAGAGAAAATAAACAGCTCAAACAAGACCTTAAGACTACTTACACAAAATCCCAGTGTGCTGGTTATATGAATCTTTTTATTCTGTAAGACTGGCAGTAGAGTTTGATGGGTTTAATTTCCCCATAAATGGCCACAGAGCTCAGTGACAATGACAAAAGGTATTCAGCCTTCTGGGGAATCTTCCCCTCCCCTCCCCTCCCCAACTCTTTATAGCATGCAAAAAATGTCCAGACCCCTTCTACATATCAGTCTTCAGTACAACTGACGGTCAGGTAACCAGTGTGGCTGGGTTTTCTTGACTCTTCTAACTCCTTGAAATGTGCACAAACTCCTTCTTCCTTACCTTAGGCTACCCTCTTCTTTGCTTGGGCGCTCTCTTGGTGTAGATGGTTTTGACTGCTTCATAGATGTCAAGATGGAATTAGAAAATTATGTTTTCAGGCATTGCTATGTTGAAAGTCATTCTGAGCAGATGTATTATTTTTCAAGTGATGAAGAAACAAGGAGGAAGAAATAATTCATAAGCATACAAAAATGGAGGTGGTTTCCATTAATGTTTCAGCATAGACAGCACTGTGATCTTGTCAAGAATGCTCGTGCTTTATCTTCCCCTGCATTCCTTCTGAAGCAAACAAGACTAATAGAAATGTGAATTCTATCAGCTTTTAAGCAATATTCATAACAGCCTGTGCCAGTCAGACCTGTTTGAGAAAGAAATTGATTTTAAATATGAAGGCTAAAATTACTTCAAGCACTCTCAATAAGAGAATTTCTTCACTTCAAGTATATTTGAAGCTATTTTTTTTAATATTCATGATTCATCATAAATCACTGTGTGTCTTTTTTAGTATGAGCTGATGTAGAACATTGTAATTTTATCTCATTTTACGGCAAAGATTTTACTGTCAAATTTGACAAATTTGATATATGTTGCAAGTTCCCTTTTTCTTTGAAGAACCTGAGGATCAGTGAAAGGTAGGAGTAAGATATTCATGAAGTATTTGAGTTTCCAAACAGTAGCATAGAATACCAATTGATACTTTAACATCATGTATATAATTCATAAAGATATCAGTACCCATACCTTAAGGTATCCTTCTTTACTTGGAACCATGACTAAATAGCAAGGGCTGCATAAGCTGAGACAGGCTGAGAATTCATTCCTTTCTATCTGGTGTATACCATGGCAGAGACAGCTCTGCAGAGCATGCACATCAGTATATCTATGTTCCTTGGCTGTGGTCCAACTCCTCTTATAACTGTACTGCAAGAGAGAAAGACAGCAGGAATAAAAGGCTATCAACTAAGGTAAAATTATAACCATAAACAGAGTTTTCAGAAGCAGTTATAAATGTTTAAAGTAGCTTTAAATAATTTGTTTGATGTATTCTCATCAATAGACAAGGATAGAGTTTTTTTCATTGCCATAATTCTGAATCTAGACCTCAAATAAATTCACAATTTCAATTACAAATTCTCCTCATTTGAATTTTTAAATTATGTAAGCCAGAAAT
Organism: Petroica traversi; assembly: GCA_025920805.1. NCBI lineage: Eukaryota > Metazoa > Chordata > Aves > Passeriformes > Petroicidae > Petroica > Petroica traversi. The sequence continues at coordinate 2,298,651 of JAHLSL010013452.1, read as the reverse complement.
TCAATACATGTTTCAGATTCAGGTACGGAGTTACTTTTCCCTAAGAACTTTTCAGCAATAAAACTTAGGTAAAGTTTTACTTCCTTTAGTTTTTCTTAGACAATTTTCTGAAGATGCCCTAATTGTAGAACTTCAATGCAAAGGCAAAACTTCTGGGGAAAAGCAGTCACATTAAGACTGAAGAGTATGTAGGTAAAAATAAGCAATAGGGAAAGATTAAAGGTGAGTACATGATGGCAAAATGAGTCAATAAAGTCATTACTGCCTAACTGTTCCATCTGTGAACAGAAGGTGTACCGGAATGCATTTGACTGCAAGTCTTGTGAAAAATGCAACCATTTTAGTTGAAGTAAGCAAAGTAATTCTAGTGTATTTGAACAATCTTTAGAAGACAGATATCACTGTCCTACAGCTTTTCTAACTTTCTGGTTTAATGACTCATATTTCATACTGCTATATAAAAAGTGAACAGCATTAAAATAAATAGTATATTATATCAGTAAAAAAGACTCTAGAAAAACAGAATAATGGAATTTCTCTTCCAGGAACATACATTCTGTGAAAGTTACTATATTTGCATTAACTCTTTTAATGATAGCAGCAGTAGGTATATTTAAGCTAAAACTTCAGAAAGAAGTGCAATAGCAATGGAGCAATGGAGGAACAGATGCTGGATTTATTTGGAAAAGCTTTGGCCTATTAAAAAAGAAACTCTGTAACTTATGCATTGTCATTAACTTCAGAGAAATTATTTGATAACATCTGAGAGGAAGTTCAGTCCTTTGAAGCTGTACAGTAGAAAAGATGTGTATGAATTTTACTTCAACTATGCTGTCATTGAACTATTATTGTCAACACAAAAGCTGATTAATCAAGACATTGAAAGACTTTGGCCTGAACCTAGAACTCCAGCTGATCATTCCACTCTGTCAATGGCAAAAACCTAGCTGCACTGATTGGTTAAAATCCCTACAAAATCAAAGACGTTATGGATCCTAGTACTGAACTAAAAATAAACTTCTTTCCCTGAAGATCAAAATTACAAAACTTGAACTTTTAATCAAGATAAACAGTATTAATGATTTTGGCGTAAAATACTAGTAAGTTGATTAAATATCTCAAAGCAAATAAATCAGCTAAATCTCTCAAAAAAAATTGAAACTCTGAATCAAACTATTGAAAAAAATATTTAGACACTTGGACAAACAAATATGTAAATAAATAAAAACTAAAAAAAAAAAACCAAACAAAAAAAAAGGAAAAATAAATAAGATAGTTAGAGGCTCTGTCAAGGTTTTGGGGCAAATATGTCTCACAATTTCTGCAGTAATAAGCCTCAGATCATGACAGTAGGCTCCTACATGTAATGCTGTGATTCCCATTGCATTTTAGCAGTTTGTAAGTGGCTGTGGTGTTTCTTGAGGGGTCAGCTGGAATTCCACCTCAGGAAAACTGTCAACAGGGATAACAACTAAGCTTCAAAATTAAAGAAAAACATATCATAACTGCTGCCCCTTTAAAAAGCCCAAATAGCCTCTCCAGTTAAGAAATTCTTCAATGTTCTTTTCCATGCAGACTTCGGAGCTGAGCCTTTACTGTCTTTAAAGAGACAGGCTAACCTATGAGTTCATTGGGTTTTGACTTATTTCTTGTGCCAGATTATTGAAGATGAGGAATTCTTGCAAATCACCCTAACTTGACATACATATATATATATATAACTGTGGCTAAATTTTTTTAGAAAGTTGATATATTAGGTGACGCCTGAGCATACTATTGATTAGTCACTGAGAAGGTATATTTTCAAACTGCTGGAGTTTAGGTAAACCTGAAGAGAAATCTCATTGATAGGATTTGTGTACCTCTCTCCCACACAGAGTTTTGCAAATCCCCCCTACAAGAAAAAAAGTCAAAACAAATCAAACACATTGAACAAAGATATTTCACACACCTTGTTTCTTGGACTTTGAATCAGTGGGAATTGGCTTAATGGTAAATTACTTTGGGGAAAATTACCTTAGTATTCTATATAGTTCATACATATTATTTAAACATCCTCTGTTATATTCCATAAGTGATTTTTCTGAATTTGGGCCAGTTTTGGCTCTTAAAGTAACTGAATTTACTCACTGAAGGAAGTATGAGATTTATTCACTGAAGGATTTGAATATTTGATTACGTGGAGGAGGTGATTGTCATTATGTTTTTTAATCAGAATTATTATGTTTCAGTTCAAGTTGGTTCACTAGAAACTTACATGAACAGAAATTAAATAATATATTTAGATCTTTATTACAACCTACTCCAACTTTCTGTAGAATTTTAAAAGTCTTGTTTTTATCTTTTGTCCAGCCTAGTAAAAATAAAAACCCAGTTCCAGTTTCTACCTTTCTGTTGTTTTTCTTTCCATGACTCTGGAGGAAAATAAAATACATTTTCATTAAGCGACTTTTATATTTCTATTTAATTTTTTATTATTTAAAAAAAAAGTTGATTAAATATCTCAACTACTTAAGAAATAGATGAGACAAAATGGGACAAATAACATTTAAATCACTGAACTGCAAAATTATGTCCTAACTGAAATTCTTATCATGTATGATAATTTCCTGACAGATAGTTAAATCTCTGAGAAGACTTATTTAAGAAAAAGAATTATGACAGTAGCAAAAGGCTTAGAAACTTCTTTCTTCATTGTACAAGCACTGATATGGCAAGAAAAAACAAGAAAATAGCATTTTGCTAATGTAACTGTATCCTATGTCACGATAAATTCATTTTATAGTGAATGCAATACTAATTTTTATAACATGAAATAAACAGAATGGGATAGAAAAAAATTCTTGTACAAAATTTGTTCTTAAACAAGAATAAAAAACCAGAGCCGCCTTTGTGAAGTAATGTTAGGCTTACCACTACATTGATAACTTCCAAATTTTACAGATTTTTGAAACCTATGAAAATGGGTAATTATTTTATCATCCAGTCCCAGCCATAATAATTAGGAAGATAAGACTTATGATGTTCTCTCCTTCAGAAACAATGACTACATAACAAATATAGAAATACATTTTTGATTGACATTTTTTTTTTGCATTTTGAATAAGCCCTGTGCAACAGAGTTGTACACTTCCTGATATCTGCCTATGATTCCTTCTCAAGTTTAGTATGAAAACTGTGTAGGGTAGGTTTAGAAGAAAGTTCTGAGGATACATGAGTAAAATTCATGGAACAGATGAAAAGGACAGGTGTTAATTTCTTTCATCCTGGTCTCAATGGTGCTTCTTATTGGGTACTGCTGACTTTGCTGAGCTAAGCTTAACCTCTGGTGCCAGACCACAGCAAGGGAAAATAAAATGCTTAACACACATTCATAGGACTGTTGGGATTCTACAGCCGCTTGTTCTCACTTATTTCTTCATGTTTTCAGACACATGACTTAGAAAAGAAATTATCACTGCTGTGAACTAGAGATATTTAAAATAGATGTCTTCAGACCCATATTTAGCAATTATGAAGCCCAGGAAGATCTAGCTGTTGTAGATTCAAGATACTTTATCTGGTGTCTCATGTAGGGCTGCACATCCAAATAATGATATCAAGCATTTATTTATTTATTTATTTATTCATTCATTCATTCATTTATTTTCTTGCAGACTACTACTTAAGCGCAGCAACATTTTAAGCAGTAGGTTTTTACAGATTGTTGTAGGCATTTAATACCAGGACTTTGGCTTGGCAGATGAGCAAACTACATGCATTCAACAAACTCTTAAATGCTGTTACAGGCTAACAAATCTGCTTAAATTTGTTTTGGATTATAATGAGCTAAGATCAATTATTCATTACAGGACATCTCAGTCTATTATTCAGTATGGTGTAAGTGCAATTGTTGTACTACAAGGATGCATGTAGAAGTTCACTGATATAACCACATTAATGTGCCTCTCAAAGACAGCTACATCCAATTGTACATCAGCAGAAATGAAGTAAATTCAGTTTTAATTACAGACTGTTCCATGAGAGGGTAAGAGGGGAAGAGAGACGATGTTCTGATGTCCAAGTCTTTGGCTGGTTTTCAGCACTTCAAGGATTTGTAACTTTAGCCTGGCAAAAGAGCATCTTTCTCATCCAAAAATCAATATGCGTTACTGGTAATAAATATGATGGTTTGGCTTTTTCCTGTCTGGACTGGAGACTGGCTACATTCTAAATAAATTTTCTTCACCATCTACCAGTCATTAGTGTCAGAATCAAATTTACATTTCTCATGAATCTAATATGGTTGGTTTAAAATACACTTTTCTGTCTTTAACAACATCCGTCCCAAACAATCTCATCCAGTAAGCAATTTTATTACATATCCAGAATCATTGCGGGGGATTTAAGAGTCTGAATTTTATTCCATATTTTACTACCTCACCACTTACTGTTATATGGTAACATTGTGGGAACAGATGTATGAGTAAACCCATGAGCCTCAGAAAAATCCATAAACACTGCTGATCACATATAAACCCAATACAAGCAGTGCATCAGTAACCCATATTTAAGATAGGAAGATGTAGTTATTTATTCAAAGCAAATGCTTGTGTCTGAAATAACTCCATCATGAGTTTTTTCTCCAGTGAATTATACCCATTCTCTGGAGCTGAAAAATATGCCTCTAACTCAATAAAATTTTTTGTGGAGCTCAGCTGAACGTAACCCATTCTAATGCAATTATCCATGTTTCATTTAGAAGAGTGATCATCCTGATGGCTCAGAGTATTTCTCCTTTAGTATATGGGAGAATTTACATTTCATTAACATGCAGAGGATTTCCTTAGAGTATTTTGAGATAACTAAAAAAACCCAACAACCATACCAATGAATCCAGACTCAATCCTTTCTTTATGCAAATTCAGCAGAACAAATAATCATACTGTAAGGAGAAATGTTATACTAAATGTATTTTTTTTTAACATGGACACTGTTATTTCCTAATGTACGCACAAAATTATAAAGGTGTTGTTAGTTTAGGTTAAAGATTTCAAGAGTTTTTACTGAAAAGCCTGTAGGAACTTTTATTAGGTACCAGTAAAGTAATACATATATTACTCCCATTTGATACGGAATTCAGGTATGTGTACTACGAAAAAGTAACTCTTGGCAATGACCCCCTTTCTGGGAATCCCTACATAACTGTGCAAATAATTTCCTCTCTTGATTTCTGTGAGAATGCTGATTGCATGGATGTGCAGTAGATATCTTCAATTTCTTGCCCAGAAAGCAAACGCTTTTATTTTGTGGAAAGCTAAAAGAAATTCAAAATACATGTAAATTTTTTTTTCTAAAGTACTTATTTTAAATCCGTCCAGGGAGCTGGAGTCAGCTTAAGTACAAAGTCTAAAACTAACAGTATTCTAATTCCTTGTTCTCTGAATCCAAAGTGTTCCTATGAGAAATGCAGACTATTTGCAAGTAATATAACAACAAGTTCTGGGTTCTCAGGACCAAACAAACTGAAAGGAGTCCTTTTAAGCATGAACATGATGCAGGATGAGCTGCTGGGGGTGATAAAAGCAGCTTGTGTCAGTTCTCAGAGTTGCTCTGCAAGACATCCAGGACCTGCAGAACACCCTGTTGAAGCTTCCAGGGTGCTGGAAATGGTACAAATACAGGCTGCTTCATGTTTATCACATTGAAGTGAAGTACTGATTACAGCTCTTATTCTGCTCCAGGCACAGCAGAACAGGACTTCTGTTAGAACAGAAGGAGTACAAAACTTCAATCCTGCAAGAAGAGGGCAAAAGTTTTGCTCCTATGGTGTTACGATCTGATTTAAACCCAGAAAAGCAAAGGAAAACTAAGTCCCAGAGTATAAACTGGAAAGAATATTGAAGGTCCAAAATATTCACAAAAATGAGATTAAAACCAAACGAGGTTAGATGCTGCCAAAAAATTTATATGGTTTACTTAATAGTAAAAGAGACTGAGAGAAAGAAAGAGAAAAGAAAGAGAGAAAGAGAGAAAGAGATAGAAAAAGAGGTGTGTGTGGGAGGGAGTGGGGGGACAGAGAGAGTGACAGGGGTCAGGTGGAAGCCTATCACCCATCGTTGATGGGGTCTCAATGTCGTCTCGTTGATCCCCTCCACCCACCCTCCTGGTGGTGAGGGTTCCCCACTGCCACACACCACCATAGGCTGAGGAGTATAAAATCCCATGGGTTAATACACGCTTTGGGCCAGGTGGGAATGCCCACATGCCCCTCTTGCAGGGGCCAGGTTGACACTGGCCCTTGTAACACTGGAGCTCTGTTGCATCATCTCTGGTGCTCTGGTGCAGGGTCTGGGGACCCCTTTGGGGGGCCCTTAGATGGCCATGACACCCCCTGTGCTGTGGATGAGCTTTCCCCCAGGAGAAGGGCCCCTCAGCTGAGCTGCTCTGCACAGCAGAGGATGGGCGATCACTGCCTCTCATTAAAGGTTTTCCAACACACACCCAAAGCCTCTCTCCCCTCACATTTTGGTGTGAGGGTCTGTGCAGCCTGGCAGTTGAGAGCCCTGGGGCTCTCATCTCCTCCCTGAAGGTGCTAAACCTGTGAGTGGCCCCAGTCCTGAGTTGTTACTTTATCTTATCTCCATCACTGAGATGGAGGGCCTCACTCCTAAGGTCTATATAGGGTGTGATGGTATTCTTTGCAGCTTTTGTAACAGAGTTCTGAAAGTCCTTAAGTCTTAAACAAAAATGTTTAAGTCAAAAACTAAAATATTTCAGTCTCTGACATATGGAAATATCAGAAATAGTGTTTCTAATGTGTCCCAGTGTGTTTTGGTGGATGGGAAATACTTTTTTGTGTTTATGTAAACTTAAGATTGGGTAGTGAGACATAGTAGACACCTTTCTGATTTCTTCTGGAGTTTTTGTTGATATGAGGGTCATTTTGCACTCTGCAATCACAATTCTTTCTGGTACAGCTTGTTTGCTGTCTTGTAGGATTGTATTATTTCTAGACTGTATGAAACGCCTACAGGAATAAAAGGTTTTTGGTTTTGTTTTTTTTTAATAAATGTTTTAATGCTTTGATTCCGAAATATTTTTCTTTCTAACACTGACTTAAAGAGCAGTAAAGAAAACTTGATGGGACTCATCAATACAAACTGTGATATTTACTTTCTTGGTTATCTGACATGTAATGTTTCTCATGTTTCTTCTACTCTTGCTGTACTTCAGTTTTTGCTATTGCAAGTAGCATTTGGATTTGGACATAATTGTGTCAGCATATTAAAGGAAGATTTAAAAATGGATAGTGAGCAACAACATATCTTAGATACTTTTCCTTCATCATGATGAGACTTGAAAGGAACCCACTGTGAAACAGAGAAAATGAATTTTACTCCTAAACTCTTATCTGATGATACTTTATGCTTATAGTGTACTTCAACCTATATATACAACCACTCCAAAATCCTTAGGAATTGGCAGCTGCACGGGCACACTTCCTCAGGAGAAGGACAGTTTCCGTCACTATTGTCTCTGTTTCCCTCACGATTTTTGAGATTTTCTGGGGTGGGAAGGGTGCTGATATTCAGTTAATTTCTTTCACGTGGACATGTCTTATTAATATAATCAACAGTAATTTCAAGTAAAACATATTTTTATGTTTGCCTAATATTAACCATTTGTGACCATTACTGGCAAGCACAAATTCTGCTGCCTGTGGAAGCTGTTCTAGTTTTCCTAACTGATTAATTCAGATCTAAGAGAAGCAGTGAAGAGCCCTTTTTATGCAACAATATTTTGCAACAATTTGCACAAATTCAAGCTTTAAAAATTATATTTCCTTAGTATATATAAGTGGACAGATCCTACATATTGTACAAAAAGGAAATAGAAAAGGAAGAGAGATCTAAAATTATGCAAGTCCTGTTTGCAGCAGAAAGCTTTGAGGACTTGTTTTTTAATCAGCAAAAGGATGAAAGAAAACATAGTAATCCGACAGGTGATGAAAAATATTAATTTACGCTTTACTTTGGAAGAAGCTGTGTACGAACAAGAGCAACAATACTATGATAGGTGGAAAACCTGCTGTCTGTGACTCCAGTGTAATGGAGCACCAAATATTGTGACCATGTCATTCATAAATTGTTAGACTTGACTGATTCCAGAGTGACTGCTGCCAGTCCAGTGAGATCAAATCTTATATGATTAGGTAAGGTTTAATGGGGATCATGCACATCTTACCATGAATACTGGTAAGATTGCTGAACTTTGACATATACAGATATTGCAAATTTTTATGTATGGATTTCAAGAAAAAATGTTTTATGTACCAATGCAGTGTAGATTAATTAATTAATGCAACCCCTCAGAGTATGACACATTTAACATATTTACTAAGCATATACCAACAGCTACCCTTAAATAAAAATAGAGGTGGAATAAAATTTAACAAACTCCAAGCCAAGGCTGATAATTTATTCTCCCTTTGTGCTGAGGAGTCAACACAAGGTACTTGATAATAAGGGCATCTTGACTATTGAAGCTTTATTATATTCCTGCCTACATCTTTGTTGCTATTCAAGCATTGTCTGTATTGCTCTCCAAAAAATAGCATTATTATGTAGATTTAATAGCTACACTTATCTGGTTCTCTCTTCTTCATATATAAATGCTGGCTTTTCTTACGGTCAAAGTTTTAATCTGTATAAAACTGCAGAATAAAGCTACCCCAAATTAATTGCAATTTAATAACCTAATGGAATTGAGTCTTAAACACTGTGTTGGGCTCTTAAACTTTTAATTTTTTCAAGAGGTGAAAGCTGTCGTATAGGTCTGGGGTTATCACACAAAATGACACACTGAAACACACTGGTTAAATTTAATGCAGGAGCAGACATGAAGAGAATCTCTAGTCTGCAGATAGAAACCGCTATTTTGAAGATATGGCTACTGTGGTGCAAGTTTTGCCAAAGTAATCAATGCAATGTTGATAATCACTGCCTGCTTCAGCATTCAGTCTGTAGTCACACAGTCTGAGTATATTCTGCAAAGAAAAGGTCTTGCATATTTTTTGCACTTCATAAAAGTTTAGTCCAAATAATTTGCTATCCTGTAATAATTTGAAAGTGATCCAAGGGCTATACTAATCTGACTTCTCATATTGTAGTTTCCTTAATAGATCAAGAGAAACAAATACAAGTTATACTTCTGCCTCATACTGCTAAAAATCAGGGGAAACACTGTGCTGTTTGTGACAGATTTTTCAAGTTGTTCTATCTTTAGAAAAAACATGTACATTTGTCTGAATTTTATTTTAGTCAAAATTTAGACATTTCACAGGAAATAATAACTGAAGAATGGTGTTAAGATGATGACAGTCACATGACTTGGAGAGGTTTAGAAAAGAAATTGAAGTTAAAATTTTGACCTTAACATTTTTTATGTAAGTATTTGTGCTATGAGGGAACCATTTCTCACTCCTTGTAAAATCTCGACTTCTACCAGGCCTGTCATTATTTTGTTCAACACCCATGTATTATTATACAGGCATGACCAAGAATACTGTTAGTTTCTGAAGATATTATCATGCTACTGTTTTCTCTCTTGTCCTTTAATGGTTAATGCTCATTAAAGATTCTCTCCAATGCTGCTGCTAAATCCAGTTTTCTTCTTCAGTCTCAGGGCTTTTTTCTTTGCTTTTTATCATTTCATTTCTTTTCTGCTTGAAAATGCATCTTTAGAGTCCACCACTATATAATGAATAATGTAAGCAGTGGTAGGATTACCGTATATTCATTGGTATAATAAAAATAATATTTCCTGAAGGTATCAGGAATTTGCTTTAGCCTCAGACTAGAGAAAACATCTTTGTCAATATTTAATCTCTATTGACTCATAGCTTGATGACAGTGCATTATGCTGACCACATCAATCTTCCCATAAAGTCTGGCTTCTGGTTCTGACAAAACTCGGTTGGAACATTTGATTTATCCTGATATTGTATCACTAAAAAACTGCTGAGATTTTCACATGCTATACATTTGTGTATGTTTTTACCCTGAAAAAACACATTGCAACTTGTTGTTAGAATAACTGCTACATCTGCTCCTCCTTTTTTGTTTCAAATGCAAAAATGAAACAAAGAAATAACAAGCATAAAAAACTGTGTGAGTAAATGACATCTTCTCTTTTGAACAACTACTCCTTCTTCATAGAAAGCCAAAGCCTTTTATTGCTTTTTTGGCATTAAAAAATTCTCCCTAGCAAAACACTTTGACATGTGCTTAACCTGGTCATATTATGAAGTCCCCTTTTGAACAGGTTAATATTTAGGTGTTGAAAAATTTTGTTAAGCTTTGTCCAGTTTTACTTGCTGGTTTGTAGTTTGAAGTATTATAAAATAATATATTAATTTGCTGTATTGTTTTTAAGATGGAAATATAGATTCCATGTAATATAAATGCATTTTAAAATTTCATTCATATATTGTTTTCCCTTTGGGAATTTGATCCCTTAAGTCATGTATGAAAAATACCACATGTTCACATGAACACACAGTTCATCAGAATATCTCTGTCCTAAGGTTTGAATGGGATAATAGATGTAGGTGTAGATGGGGATTGTCTGAAAAATCTAAAATATATTGCATGCAAGTGTTAATATATGCAGAACTGATTTGCTGGATGACAAATAAATTCAAAAGACAACAAATTAAAACTCATAGAATATTAATATCTTGCTGCTAAAAGACATATTTGAACAAATATCTCAGCCTTAAAAAATATTTAAATGTGTCTTATCTATTTACCTTTACAAAGACAACATTCAAATCTATGACAGCTTCTGGCTGTGAACAAGATACACGCCCACGGGTGTACGCATGCAAGATATTGTTGTAGCAGACACATACAGAAATCTGGCAGAATAAAGATAAGCTGGTGTATCTAACAGTTACGTAGTCATAAAAGGATAAACATCTGCCCTCCTATTTTCTACACATTTACAAAGAATATATATGAGAGCAGGTTAGAATCTCAAGTATGCTTTCTATTCATAACAATATAATTTTGTCACAGGACCGAAAAACTTACTGTATTATACCAGATGAAAAAGATAGAAAAAAATATTAAGGATCAAAAAAGAGATTTTTGAAAATGAATTTGGACTAGAATAGTTGTTGCTTAATATTTGTTTACTGCTTGATATTTACATTTAGGTAATCTGTTTCCAGAAGTAATTTCTTCTTTTTCTGACACCCCCTAGTAGTTCATCGACTCAGATATAATTGTATATATGTCAACTGAAAACTGAACACCATATTTGGCCCAAAATATTTAAGGGACAATTTGTCTACATCAGCTTGGGCTTACCAACTTTGAGTTTAATTAGCTCAGAGACTGCCCTTTATTTTTGCACTTCACTTAATTTTTGATCCTCCTGGGAGTGGTGATTACATTTGCCTCAGGAGATTTTTAGTCAGATTTGCATATTTGATTGAGAGTCTGAAGTTAGTGATATGCAAACAATGATTTTTAATTTTTGCATTTTCTGCACCACTTCTTTTTCTCCGATAAATAGAGGTGATATTAAAAAGTCATGTACAGTCAGTCTTATTATTATAGTGATGCTTTATTGTTTACAGGCTCAATTCCTAGTTTAGACATCAACACTTTGTTATTTGACTGTGAGGTGCTCTGACACCTTAATATTTTTATGGCCATGGTTTACTATAGGAATGCTCAGATATTCTGCCAATGCAAAAACTCAAGTTGCAGCTTGCACGTACCTACCTGATGAATTTCTTGAATTGTTAAGAAACCTATTTCTTTAAATTTTCCATAGTTTGTTGCTTTTTGACCTATGACTAGTGGCGCCTACACACCCCTGAAGTTTAAACATCCCTGAAATATACACAATGAAGACACAGGAATCTGCAGAGCAAGCACAAAGATAAACCAGGGACAGTATTTAAGATCTACGGCTATAGTAGCAAAAAGTTTACATGTAAAGATGACAGCAAACTCTTGTCAGCTGTTAATCCAAATAAACAAATAATTTCATAATCTTATTCTTTTTCAGAAGAACATTTTGCGATCTCAAGTGCAAAACAAAGCTCTTCTCCATGATGAAGTATGGGCTCACTTCTGCATTCTACAAATCTCTACTTCACTCATCATGATGGCAAATGACCTCAAGCTGAATATAAGTAGTTTACATAGTTTGAATAGGTTCTTGTGTCATCACTTCTGGATAAAGGCTCAATCAATGTAATAAGCCATTCCTCCTAGTGAGGGCCTTCCAAAAAGTCTAAAACAGCGTAGACTATATCAGGGGCAAACTTATGGCTGGTCATTGCCAAAATTTTCATTAGCACTTATTTCAGAGAGTGAAAACATCTCTTTTTTCTTACTAAAATATATTAATCCAGATCTAGAGTAGCAGAAGTCTTCATGGGAATCAAGAAGCATAGCTTAAAAAACAGTGAAAATAGGTATTAAATTCCACATAAAAATGTGGAATTTAATATCCTTTTTATGTGGAATTTAATATCCTTTGAAAAAACAAGTTTTTATACCATGTGAAATAGAATGAAATCCTGTTCCAGCTCAAATTAATGGCAAATTTACTTGTTGTCAGAGTTACATTTTCCTTCAAAATTTAATTCATGTTTCCTGAATGTGTTGTGAACTATATATATATGGCAACTAAATACTTATTTTAAAATGTATCTATGAAGTTAAAGCTTAAAATTCACTGCAGTTCTCATACAGGCATTTATAGATTTTCCTCAAGCTCAGTCTTGTGTATCAGCACCACAGTGACAGACAGCAGTGAAAATGGGAGGGAATATTTATGGCAGTTTTTTCCACATTCTTCTTATAATGTTACTGTCTCTGACCTTCAGGAGCACAGCCATTTGGCACTGTTGTTTGATGAAGAAACAAAATGCCTCATACTCCAGGCAGGAAAGAAAAATTTTGACATCTTAATGATTTGGGAGTATACATAAACAATGTGAAAATTATTATTTAACTTAATTCCATTCTTTGTTTTATAAATAAATGAAATCAACAGGTACCTATTTGCCAATATGGTCTTTTGATTTATACAATTAACATTGTAAAAATGAAATATTATTTTTAAAAGAAAGCATGGTCACTAAATTAAGGGTTTCTACTTATCAGCACACTGCATTGTCCAGTCTGCATGTAAGGAACAATTTACACTAATGTGATCCTGATTGCAGATAAGTTTCTTTTTTTCTTGCAGATTATCAATTTAAAATAATTTGAATATACATTGGTTCACTGTAATGTTCTAAACTTGTGTTTCAATGTCAAAAATGCTCTTGGCAGACTGTTTTCTGAGGAGTGAACATTTCTTTTCAGTCAGAGAGAATAGGTGCATACTGAGCTCCTGCAAAATATAGGTGCCTGAGAAGCCCATGTTTTGGGGGCAGATGATCTGGTGAGAATATAATCTGGACCTGAAAAAATGTGAGAAGGTATGGAGAGGATATTGTTTTTACTGGTAACTGCTGAAGTATGGGAGGGGAGGCCAAGAATATCCAGTTTCAATTTAGAATTTGTTGGATAATCCACAGAAAGCACAGGCTAAAATTGAAGGTGATGTAGGATATGAAAGAATGCCGAAGAACTGGAAGCACACCAAACTCTTAAACTTACTGATAGTTGCTTGGTTTTAGGAGCTTATGATGCTTCAAAAAATTAAGGAGTTATCCAAAGTCTACAGATCCCAAAGATGATGTTTTCCAAGGAAAAGGAGGAGGAATCCATTATAGTTTTGCCATATACAGGATGGGTGTGGTATTACTTCAGTGGAATGGAATGGAATGGAATGGAATGGAATGGAATGGAATGGAATG
>JAHLSL010013452.1:2181183-2284771 GCA_025920805.1 Petroica traversi | reverse complement strand
ATGGAATGGAATGGAATGGAATGGAATGGAATGGAATGGAATGGAATAGAATGGAATAGAATAGAATAGAATAGAATAGAATAGAATAGAATAGAATAGAATAGAATAGAATAGAATAGAATAGAATAGAATAGAACAGAATAGAATATTTCAGTTGGAACCTAAAACAATCATTCAGACCAACTGCCTGACCATTTCAGAGGACTGACCTAAATTTAAAGTAGATTTTTAAGAGCATTTTCAAAATGGCTTTGGCCACTGACAGGCTTGTCAACACCTTTCAAAGGTCAAACACCTTTCAAAGAAGCCTTTTCCAGTGTTTGACCACCACCATGGCAAAGTGTTTACTAAGGTCCAGTCTGAACTTCCAGTGGTGCAAATTTTAACCATTCCTGTGTCTTATGGTTGGATCCCAGGGTGGGGAGCTCAGCACCTCCCTCTCCAGGTCTTTCCCTCAGGAAACTGCAGAGAGCAATGAGGTTGTCTGTCAGTCTTTTTTCTTCCTAATGAAGTCAAAGCAGTGTCCTCAGCTGCTCCTCACAGAACATGCCATAGATTTTGATGTGGACAGAAAGAGAGCAATCACAAGAACAGCTAATAAGGACCTAAGGACCAGAGGGTAACAGACCTGGGACTTCAAGAGCGGAGCCAACACTTCAGGAGTTAAATATTGTTTAGAAATAGGTGCCTGACCTCTGAGACCTGACCATGTCAGTCGTCCCACATCTTTGGCTGAAACAATGAAAAATGATCAATGTCAGAGAATGAACATTTGACTTAATGCACCTGATCCATGCTAACACCTAACACTGTCAGAATCTCTGACTTCAGGGTTTTGCTCTGTTTAATTCTGAAAATCCATATTGGGTTTTTTTTAATTCAAGGTGGGATTTTTTTAAAATTCCTCACTCCAGTTATCATCTTTCCAGATTCACTCTCTCATAAAATTTCATACGGTTTTACTCATAATAAATCCTGTTTATACTTTTCTAATCAACTGGAAATAAAATGTATCAATGTCTAAACCTGCAGTTCACTCTTGTTTGTAGTCTATTAATCCGAAATTGCATGTCATCCTTTTGCTGACTGTTTGCTGATCCCCAGTTGTTTTCCACATCATTGTTGATTAATTCTAGATTTAGAATCTTGCTACTTTTAAAATTTTCCAATTATCATGTTTCCCAGGAAAGTATAAGCATTAAGAAAATCTATCAAATATTGGAAACATATGTGTTCCAATCAGTGGTAATCAACCCCCTAGGTGAAATTGTGCTTTCCTGAACTCAGTGACATAATGAGAAAAGGATACTTGAGATTCTCATGTATCTTCCATGACAGTATGGATTTTAGTTTTTTTTTTAAAAAAAGGGGGCAAAAAAAAGAAAAAGCAGCACCAGAGACAGTCATCCATAGTCATGCTCCATTCTAGAGCATTTTAGTCACCTATTGCATCTCAAGTGGATATGACACTAAAAGAAAATTATTTCTTGTCACATCAAGAATAGCAGGATTCTTGGCATTTAATATCCTTGCTTTGCCTCACATTTGAGGCTGGACTGAACAAGTACTGCAAGAGATGCTGTTTCTGTTGCTATGGAAAATAAAAGTTCTGTGTTGAATTTAAGGTGAGAAGCACTGTAAGATGCTTCAATTATGCTTCAATTTTTCCATGTTCATAAAAAATACAAGGAATTAATCTATTAGTGGATATTTACATCTTCTTGTTAAGATCTAGCATACAGTATTAATGCAGAAGACTCGAGTCAATTCAGGCTTCACAATGTTAGGAAATAAAAACATTTGGGAAGAAAATATTTCTAGAAATTCATATCCTATATTTCATATTTTCATACAAGAAAAGAGATGCATAATCAGTCCAAAAATACAACTTTTTTTATTGAGCAAGAGCAAGGAAGGATGAGAAATATTAAAAGAACTTCTCTAGTCACATAATATTAATAGATTCTTTTAAAGAAATGAAAAACAAACATACACTCACACAGAGGGGAAAAAAAAAAAGAAAAACAGAGGGAAAAGAAGAGGAAAAAATAAGAAAAAGAAAAAAGATAAGCCCAAATTCTGTACATGGAAATCTACAGACAACATAGTGTACATGGAAAAATATCTATCACATTTGTATCTTGTCTCTTGGACAGAACTTGAATTGCTTGTGCACTGAGAAGTTTGATTAGGTAGTGGTCATATGGAATTTTCTGTAAGAGGAAGTATGGAACAAGACTAATTTAATTACCAGATAATTTGATAGTGTGAACTTTAGTCAGCTCTAATTTCTGTGAAATGCATAAAGGAAACTGACTCAGATTGCAATATATTTTTATAAGGGGGAAAATATTTTAGGGCTATTTGGTCATATTTCTATTCAACTTGTCTTAGGTCAAGTAAAGGCATTAGTCTATCTAAAAGGGATTGCAAAAGTACATGGAATTAGCATTATACATACATTCCCTCTCTTGCATTAACTTATATCCGTCTTGATGCAAAAACCTGAAAAGAAAACGAAAATCTGGTCATTTAAAAGGTGAATAACAAAGATCCATCCATTAGTTCCATCAAGATAGATTTTGGTTCTCTTTCAAATAGTGTAAAGAAAAGATGATTACAATAAATATAAGGAAGCAAAACTTACTTCTGAAACTACAATACAGCTGGTTTTGAACAGCTTAGTTGTCTGTGGAAAATGAATGTGTTGACACTTATCAATAATACTTTGAGGGAAATTTCACTGCTGGTATTATAGACTGGGGTGGAACTCACAGTAGATTTAATTTGCTCCATCAGGAACAAACCCACAGGAAGGCTGATATGCCTGAGTCCAAATATTTTTCCCTAATGGGTTAACAACATATTAATGCATAGAGAAGAGTGCATATCAGCTATCATTAATCAGATTCAGAACTATAGAAATCAGTAGTAGCAAATGTATAGATAACTTGACAATATTTACTCACTTATGCTTCCTTAGAATGACTTAAAAATACCCTAACTTGGGAGTGGTCTCACCCACCTTTTTTTTTCCCTCCAGAAAGAAAATATCATCAACAAGCTGACACAATACAATTTAAATTTCCACACTGAAACTGAAGAGTCTACATTTCTTTGAAACTAGGAGAATTATTTCAGTATTAGATAATTGTAATTCCAGTCCAGAGACATTATTAAACTTTGTAATCTACAGTTAATATATATTGCTGCTTAGTCAGTAGAAAAATTCACAGATTCACATTAATGCAGTACTTCAAACAATATATATGAGTAAAAAAGCAGAGATAAACAACCAAATACATCAATATACATTTCCCAATATTAGCAAAGTAGGTATACAATTTCTTACACTTACCTAATGTTTATGCATTTTCAGATATTGAGAGATCAGATTTCCTTCACAAAATTAGTGTCATTATAAGCCTAAAACAGGACACTTGTTTAAAAAGTATTTTAATTCATCCCATCTGATGCCCTCATTTTATTTATTGTTAATTCAGGCTCTTGTATTTGCAAAAAAAAAAATAAATAAAACAAAACAAAACACTGTATATCTGTGTCTCTTAACACAGTTTTGTTTGTGTGCAATTATTAAAACAGCGAAAAGAGGAATTAAGGATCTATGTATCCTAATATTATCCAGAATCAGGAAGGATCTACAGGCTTGAAAGATAAGTAACAGGTCTATTATTGCCCCATTTTGATTATCTAGGGGTTTTTAATCTAAATTCCCCTACTGTTTCCATCTTCCTTCCTTCTTTCCTTCTTTCCTTCTTTCCTTCTTTCCTTCCTTCTTTTTTTTCCCCATAGATTCACATTGCATTTCCTGGAATCCTCTTCTAACTTTTAATATGAGGAAAAAATATAAGGAAATAAAAAGTTAAATCACAGAGGGAAAGTATCACATATATTAAAAAAAACCCTTTATTAACTAATCGACATTGGGGAAGCGTAGCAGCACAGAATTGCCATAAGAAATTTATATATAATTCATAGAATTGAAATATATTTGAGAAATCTCAGCCTCAACAGACACTAGAAAAACAGAAAGAGAAACTAATTTCAGGCAATATATTATTCAGAATTATCTGTTGTAGGTATATGTAGCGTTTCATCTTTCACTGCAATTTAACCATATTTTGTTTCCGATAATTTTGAGGAGAACCCTGCAAGGGATGACAGCTTTTGCTGTCCAGTCTTTTGCAGAAGATAGAAATTCTGCTTACACTAACATTTTCAGTCTCACCAAACAAATTCTTCACAGTCATAGTGGCAGTAGGATAAATGGTAAGATGTTATTTTATATGTACCCTAAATCCCTATTTGATCCTCAAATTAAAGTGTGACTTAATGGAGACATATTGACAAAGCAATCACTAAATATTCACTGTAACTCATTTTTTAGCACAGTTTTTTCCTAAGATTTGATGCATTGGGACACTTCAGTCCATAGTGACCCTTGAATTAACACTTCAGTTGTATGCAGAAATAGCAAGATGTCAGTATTTTGCACTGAGTTGTCAACTGAAACACCGTGTTTTACCTAATTTTTCAAAGTCAAAATCACTCTTGCAACCAGTGAAGCATTGTGTAAGAACAGAAGAAATTTGATAGAGCATAATTTTTCTCTTTGTTTGGTGATTTCTTTATGTTAATTGACATATTTCCTTTCAGCCTATTTAACAACTAGACTATATATATATATATATATATATATATATAATTTTTTCACATGGAGGCATTATTTTTGCTTTTGCATTATTAACATTGTATTCACAAACATCAATGCCTGCAACCCATATATTCATATTCAATCTATTGTTTCTCTCTGCTTAACCCTCCATTCATGTAGTACATGGTCACCTGATTTTTTACCTCAATTATCACACAGTGATAAAAGTTTTGTTACTAACAAGACACATCAGAAACAGAAAATTTAAAAGTGGATTTAGGGGAATTTTTCCCTCTTCATTAGAACTGCACCCATAACCATGCAAACCTTCATTAAATTACATTGCATTTACAAACTTTTTTCCAAGAGATTATTTCAAGATGTATGGACAAAAGCCATTTAGCTGAGCATTTTCACATGGCTGAAACCAGGTGATATTTTCTCTATCTCACAAATATCACTTTCTCAGAGAAAAGGCAGGGGCATGAAATATTGCATCTTTGTCTTTCAGAACTGTAAGTTAATGGATTTCCCACATGCCCTATAACCATTAAAAATTTTAAATAAGGTATGCTAGTTACCTAGTAGCCTCTTTCTTATAATCTCTCTGTTAATAGGCTCTGTACCTTTTAAGTACTTCTCAGCCACCTTTGGTTATTGACACTGAACCCATATGAAACTGGAGTATGACTTACAACTGTTTTTGCAATCATCACCTTGTTAATTGATAATTGACAATTCAAATATGTTCACTAAGATTTACCTCCTAAAGATACCAACTGAAATTATAAATCCTGTATGGAAATAATGTTTTTTATCCTGTAATATTGTTTGCAACGCATCAGATGATACAAGAATAATGCACACAACAATTAAGCATGATTGAGTTTTATTTTTAGGTGATGTCAGGATGATTTTGTAAAACTATTTCTGACATGTCTAAATTAATTTATATAATCAATCTGCTAGCAGTATATGAGAAAGCAGTTTACTGGGATGAAATTATATGAAATTTGTTTTCTAAAACTTAAAGCAACTTTTATATTGTAAAACATTCAATGCTAGCATAAGTGGTATGCGCCTTGGCAACATTTAGTAAAAGTTGACTGTATGAAATGCTGTTTAAATTCAACTCAAAAAATGGTATGGAGACCCTGTTTTACCTTCATGCGGTAACTCGTTTGGGTCTGCTTAACTTAAAGGACTGTTTTGCATTTTTTGCCATAATATTGACAAAAATTTTTGTTTGTTTTTCAGTCATTATGTGCCCTGCAGGTGTTATAGTGGTAGCTAAGAACAGAGAGATGTACTCCCATTTTTATTGTCATTTTTCAATAAAATTTTCAGTAGCTTGACACTTTATACTCAAATAAGGTTTTCATCTTATTCATTGACCTTTCCTCAGTTTGTGACATTTTTTGGATAGGTTTTTCTGACTCTTGCAATACAGGAAAATTATTTCAGTAGCAGTACTAATTCTTCAGTCAGTGATGTATTTATACCAGTGATTCCTCTTTGGTATTGGTACCAAGAGGTACTTCAGCTGCGTAAGTAAAATTTTGTCCTCCAATCTCCTCTCCTGTCTCTCTTGTGTCTCAGACTGCAATATCACAGATTTCTGTTGCTCATCTGAAAACTTCATTTATCTGTGAGCTTAGTCTGTGTCTCATGTATCAGTGAGTGCCCACAAGATGATGTAGTGTGTCATGTCTGGCAATTATTGACCTGGATTTATAGGCAAGGCTGTTTTAAAAAGTCTTTTTGGCAAGAGGATGAAGAAAGAACCTCAGTCTAGGGTCTTCCTGTAGATCACAGGGTGATGCAACTGGAAGGGTGTCACATGCTCATCCATAAAAATTATATATATATATATATATATATATATATATATATGTAATTTTTTTTATATGCACACAAAAATCTATCAAATACTTCAGTAGTTGCATCAACCATTTCCAGTTCAGAAAGGCAGATATTAGAATTCTGAGAAATCTTCAGGTATGACCAAGCAACTGTCACTAAAAAAAAAAAATCAGGATAGAAGATTTTCCACCAAGAAGCCCCAGTTATGGAATTTAGGATCACATTTAATTAGTTTTGTGCTTTATAATAGTTTTCCTTTTTTTTTTTTTTTGAAAGAATATTGATTTTTTTTCTTCTTTTTTTGTACTGAAAGAAAAGTCTTTCCTCTAATAAACCAGAACAAAAGAAGTTGCTATTTATTTTTCCTATTCTGTCTGGGAAATTTAAAAAGAACAGCCTTTGGCTGTTCAAAAGTAAAACTATATAAGAATATTTTATTCTCTCTTTATTCAATCAAAATGCAAATATACAGGAAATGGTTAAATATACAGGAAATAGCTTAGTGATTGGGATTATACCCTAAAAATATTGATGTCCTTCAAGTTTAAATTTTGTTCTGTGGGAGACACCTTAAGCACTTTTTCCAAGTCAGTGATAGACATGGTGATGAGTGAATAGATGAAAATTCAGTCTTAGCAATGCAGAAGGAACAGCAGATTTGGATAGAAAAAAAGCAAAGAATACTTTCTATGTTCATGTGCACAGAGAAGGGGAATCAGTAGTGACTGCATCTAGTTAATGTGGACTGTATCAAGATTTTTGGTTCTGCCAAGACAGCTCTGTTTTGTTGAATAACTGGAAACTACAAAGTCTGTATCCTCTTTTAGACACTATGTGAGGAGGTTCAAAGAACCTGTTGGGGAGGATTACAATTTATATGGGATTCCTATGGTTTTGTAAAACAATTTAGAACTGCCGAATCATAGAACATCTCAAACTGGAAATTACTCCTAAGGATCATCAAGACCAACTCCATGTTTCCTGCAGGACCACTTGAAAGTAAATCACATAATTGAGAGCACTCTCCAGACATTCTTTGAGCTCTGACAGGCTTGGTGCCATGACCACTTTCCTGGGAAGCCTTATCTTGTGACTGACCATGATCTCAGTGAAGAACCTTTTCCTAATCTCCACCCTGATGCAGTTTCACTGCATTTCCTTGTGTCCTTGGCCAATGCCTTCCTCTACAAGCAACTTGTGCAAAGCTTTACCTCTTCTTCCTTCTCAGCCCCTGAGTTACCAGCAACCTTTTTTTCCGGCTAAAAACACAATTAACAGGACTTGTTGTAACATCACTGACAGTTAAGATGCATTGCCTGAGTCCTCATCAATTATTTCAAGAGGAAAAACTCAAAACTTTTTTGCTCTGTACCAGAGGAAGATATGGTTCCAATTTTCAGAAACATCTCCAGCTCATCATGTTTGCTCTGTTTCTTTGTATGGAAAGATGTTGGAGTGGTTTCCACCGCCACATATCAATGGAAGCTGTAGCTTGTGGAATTTTAAGATTTATTTATTTATATACATTTATATATTAATTTTATATAATATATTTATTATCAAATAATATTGATAATATATTTGATAATATATCAAATAATATATCAAATAATATATCAAATAATACTGTGCATATGCACTTGTCTACATAGATGAGGACCCTTCTCTGCTTTGTATCCTTTCACAGCTTCTTTTCACTGCTCCCCCAAACCAGAATGATGTTTAAAAGCGGCTACTAGCTTCTTTTTAAAGAAAATTCTCTTAAGTTATTACTGTCATATGCATCAGTGTTTTCTTCATAGGCCCCATGCTCATTAGCTTTCTCCTGTTTCCTCCCCTCTGACCTGACTGATAGAAATGAAAAGTGGTTATTATGCATCCCAGAGCTACTATTAGAGGAGACACAGGAAGCATAAGAGATATTTAATAGCTTTCTTAAAAGTTTTATATTAGCCTCTATGGGAGGAATGCTTGGTCAATCAATCAAACCTCTTTGCAGCCTGAAATTACCTGTCAGGTCTCCCAAAACACCACCAATATTTAACAATATTCCTTTGTTTTTTCTTTTTTTTTTCAGGAATGCTTTTGATAAGATTCTAATTTACATATTTATGGAAGCAGGTTGAGTAAATAAAAATTAATTTAATGGCTATATTTACTAGTAAATTGTCAGACAGATTGAAGTGTTCTGTTTTCCAAGGCACCTCATTCTAGAAAAACGTAATTTGTCTGATGAATTGTGTAACAGTTCACACACTCTCATAGTGCAGTTATAATTATGATAGAGAATTTGCTGAAGCAGGTATCTAAAATGCACTGCCAACCAACAGCCCTTTAAAAGTCACATTTTCATCCAGAGAAATTCACTGAGTCATCACAATATGACAAGTGTGTGATTTTTTCCTAAACCCAGAAGCTACTAAAGTGCCAGAATTACAGACGTCATTTCAATGAGACTGAGGTATTTGAGAACAGAAAAAGTTTAGATGGCAAGGATGGAGACGAATGAGACAGCAGAAAGTGGGAGGAAAATCCAGAAACAAGAACAGAAGAAAGAAAAAAAACAAAAAAACCCCAATCAAACAAACAAACAAAAAAACACCCAAAACAACAACAACAAAAACAAACTAAACTAAACTAAACTGAACTAAACTAAACTAAACAAAAAACCTCAAATACACAAACTGAAAAAGCCTGTCTAATTTGAAAGCACAATCAAAATGGGATTGAAATTATATATTTTTCAATCCTTTGAAGTGTAAGAAATAAGAGTGTTTAGAAATAGGATGTTTAGACTTAGTGTAGAAAAAATTCTGTGTCACTTCTGAAAGTATAAAAATTATAACAGCTTCAAAATTGCAAGTAAAATCCTAGAAGAAAAATACCTGGAAATTGGTACATTAAATCTGTATCTCAGTTAAATATGATTATTACACTATGGAATTTCTCTCTTATGATAAAACAATGTCATGTGTTAAAGTAAATCTGTTTCTTCTCTTGGGTTATTTTAATTTCTATTCCAGATATTATTATCCAAATATTATCCAGATATTATTAATGGGGAAATAAAGTAGCATGACACATATTTAGCAAATGAGAGCATTTCACTTTTATTGTAATTTTTTTCTTCCCACCAGCTTTCTCAACCAGGAATCTGCTGGCCTGTAAAATCCAGACCTCTGCTTCATGACTATGCAGCTTTGCACTTCTCTCATTTATTCTGACGACCAAAAAGGATAAATTTCTTTGTCCAGAAGGTCACACAAAACTTAGTTCAAGGACTGAAGTTTTCCTCTTGAATATGGAATAAGAAATGGTACTTTCCCCATTTTATTTAGCTATGCAAAGGCTATCTCTCCCAGGTGACCTGACACAGACCTAGTCAACACCATCCATAATGAAAATCAATGGCACCAAGTCACTAAACAATTACTCCATCTTCTTTAAAAATGCACAAGTCTTCAAAAAAACAAGGATTCAGAGACTGATTAATTTGCCATTTGCTTTGGAGATTGCACAAGTTGCATTATTTAAGATGTTTCCTTTACTTTGTGTTCTCAAAGAATGGACCAAGATCAAAGTCTTATAGAGTGTTGTGTCTCCAAAAGAAGTGGTGGCTAGATGATAGGAAATACAGATCTGAGTCATGGTTGTGGAAGTTTCATAAATACCGCTTTGATAAACATTTTTCTTCTGAACACAAAAACCTCAGTTGTCTAGCTTTTCAGGCTTCCAAATCTGAGTTGATATTAAAGAAGGCATTTTACATAAAATAATGTGAACATAAATCTAGAAAAATACCAACAAAATAATTAGAAATTGCAGCCAATTTTGACTAGAACCAGGCACTAAAGAGCTCTTTTAAAGAGGGTATTTTCAGAAGATTTTTAAACAGTGAGAATTTATGTAAGAAATTTGATAAACCATGTCTAATATAGACAGGGCTAGAAGTGTAAGTAGAAGTAAAGATAGAAGAATAATAAATAGTTTCCTTGGAAGAAGGATGTGTTGTTTCCTTCTGCAAGCAGCAATAGAATTATTGTGATAATCTTAATGACCAAAATTTACTGTAGCTTGAAGGAATGGTCCCAGCAGGGAATAGAGGAAGCTTTCAGTCTCATAAAATGTCTTGGCTGCTCACATCCTCCCCTCCTAATTTTTCTCCTACTTCTTTAAAGTATCATATTTTAAAAACTCTTCACATTGAGTTTTTTAACAAAGGACCATATGCTTTGAACAGCAACTTTCTTTCCAGTATGCTTGATTTTTGTTATATATTCTCTACATCTAAACACACTTAAAAAGGCAGCTACTAGCATAAATAGGATGTACTTGTATATACACATATATGTATACATGTATGTTTTATAATACGTGTATCTATGCATATACATTTCAATGTCTATGTTGTTATTTCATTCTCTTTTTTTCCTAATTGTTTTCAATTCTTTCCAGGGCTTTACTATGTCCTGAAACAGCTCATGTAACATTTATGCTATTATAAAATCTCTTCTGCTATTTATATAATACCAAACTTCCTCTGATTTTTCATTTCTACCCTGGATACTAGTCACTCTCACAATAGAAATGAGTATTTAGACGAACTTGTGCTTTTGTTCCTGAGATTATTATTTCTACCTTTAAGTTCAGTAGTCGGCAACCTTTTCTGTGGGAATTATTTCATAACCATTACAAAGGCATCACTTATGTGTCCTGGTTTCTGTAATATCTAACAAATTTACTTCAGATTCATTATTGTGGAAACAGGGATTGATCCTAGAATATTGTTGGTTGCAATCACTGATTTAGGACAGAGACTGGTGTACTATTACAATGAAATATCATGAAGACTCTGTAGCACCAAGTCAAGAAAACTTGTCACTATTACACCAGAGCCACCAGAATTACCAGAGCCCTGGGACACATTTAGGCATCTAAAAGTATTGATCATGCACCATGCAGCCCTGTTATTAAATCTGTTTGTTCATCAAGGCTTTTTGCAAAATCAAGTTGTAAATTCAGATACATAAATATAGATTTAGAAGCCAAACTTTAGACACCATTAAAAAACCCAAACCAAACAAACAAACAAAAACAATAGAAAAAAAACAAAAACGAAACCAAAAAAACCCAAAAAAACAAAAAAACCCAAAAAACAGAAAACCCCACCAAAACACTAAGTGACAAGCATGACAACATTAAAGGACATGCAAAACAAAGAAAATTGACAAAACTGTTGTTTCTGACATAGATTTTAATAACTGACTCCAGAGTGGTAAGAAAACCCAAGTTGTAACATCTTTGTCTCCTAAATCAATTTGTCTGTGGCTCATATTATTAGTACACACCCTTGATATGACACTGAATGCAATAAGAGCATTTCTTATTTTCTTTCAGAAATCCATTGCAGCTGATTTTTTTGTTTGTTTCTTCAGTGTCAGTTTGAGTGAACGCTCTTGATGCTTTCTTCACTTAAATTTAACATTGCCAAAAATCAAGGACCTTTGCTTCTTTAAAACTCTATTAAATAATTCATGCTGCAAAAGGAACTCTAAGTCCTTGCTCAGAACAATAATAAAAAATTGTCCTAAGATATCTGCATTTTGTCATGTTGATGCTTCCAGACTGCTGTCCAAACTAAAGAAGGGCTGTGAAGAAACTGGGGTGACATAGCACTTTGTAACGGGAGTATAAAAGCCTCAAGTACAAAGATACTGCAGGACTAATCCTTGAAAACTGATGGATTGCAGAACTGAAGCTATAAATCTTATGAGGAGTGGCTGAGGGAGCTGGAGGTATTTAGCCTGGAGAAAAGGAGGATCAGGCTTCACTCTCTCTCACTAACTGAAAGGAGGTTGTTAAGAGCATGGAATTGGTCTCTTCTCCCTGGTAACAAGCAACAGGATGAGAGGAAATCACAAGTTGCATCTGTGAAGGTTTAGATTACATATTAGGAAAATTTTCTGCATTTACAATGGTTATCAAGCATTGGAACAGGATGCCCAGGGAAGTGGTTGTGACACCGTCTTTAGAGGTATTTTTAAAAAGTGCACATGTGGCACTTAGAGAGACGGATTAGTAATGGATTTGACACTGCTGGGCTAGTTGGACTCCATATCCTTAAAGGTCTTGTCCAACCTAAATGACCTTATGACTATGAATCTATTTACAGAGTGCATAATCAAAGGGGATTTCTCCTCTGTTACTAGGGACACATTTATTTGATCCAGGGAAATGCCTGTAAGTTTTTTTTGTAGCATGTATGCTTACTAATTGGTTTTGCTCATAGGGTCAGTAAGAAGGAAATCAGGACTGATTCTATTGTTGGTTAGGCCTACACAAATACAACAATAAATTTCTGTACAGATTCTTCTAGATATCAGAACCTAATCTCATCTGAGGAAGAAAAATACAGTACATATCTCAGCTAGTTGGACTGAAGAGAGAGAAAGCAATCTTTCCTTTCAGACACATGTCTGGGATTTATTTAATGGGGACTTTGTTACTGCCTTTACTATTTTTCTCC
The DNA here is from genome assembly GCA_025920805.1 of Petroica traversi. Taxonomy (NCBI): domain Eukaryota; kingdom Metazoa; phylum Chordata; class Aves; order Passeriformes; family Petroicidae; genus Petroica; species Petroica traversi. The sequence goes on along the minus strand of JAHLSL010013452.1, from coordinate 2,271,707 downwards.
CTCAGTGTGGATCTCTGGTGCCTGAGCCTGCATTTGCACTGTCACAGCTCTTCTACACCTGAGGTTACAAGAAAAGAGAAAAATAAAATAAATATTGTCCTGGGTTTGCCCAAGGAAGGCCAGATTTAGAAGAAACCTACATGGCAGAAAGTAATACGGCTTCCTTCCTGCTAGACAGACGGAGTAAGCAGCTAGTCTTCAGTATTGATAGGTATGCAAACCAGTTAAAAGTTCCACCTTCGGCTAAAAAATATATTTAAGAGAAAGACGCTGGGAAAGAGCCAGTTTGTCCTGTTGCTGCCAGAGAAGCAGGTGTCCTGCTCTCTCTCTCTGGTAATCCTGGGCCCTTCCCAGCCCCTCCCGAGTGAGGGGGGAAGGGGGGTTTGGAGCAGCAGTGCAGAAGGGCTTGGCAAGGACCCAGCCTGAGCTCTCTGGCTCAGATGCAGCCCTGCCGACATTCCAACTACGGTGGGCAGGGCCAGGCCCTTGCTCTATGCCAGGTTTCATCCGACTTGGGCTGGGCCCTGCTCTGTCACCCTGGGCAGACCAGCCCTGCTGGGCCAGGCCGACTTCGCAGAGCAAGGCCACTGAGACACTGACTGCTTCTACTGCCTGGCTCAAACTTTAAAACAGCCTCGCAGAGACCATGTCACTGCAGCACAGGCCAGAGAGATTAACCCTTTTCAGCGTCCCGATGAAGCTTGCAGACATCCATCTTCCTCTGCACAGAGAGAAAAAGAATGAGGGCACTTACAAAAATACAGCATAGAGACTCTAAAGTCAGTGAAAGAAGCAGAGCCCATGCCTGGGAGGAGCATGAGGAGTGCTTCTTGTGGAAGCTGAAAATTCTTTTGTGAAGCCATAGTTGGGGTAAGCTAAAATATTCTCGGTAATGTATGAGGAAATGTATGAGGAAAGGGCAATGTGATGTTCTAACTGCAGCCAGTGAGGCAAGGCATCTGTGTAGAGAGGAGTAGATACTGAAGTAACTGCAGCCTGATGATGAACACAGACAAAGAAGAAGCCGTGACCCAGTCCCTCGCCCCTCAGGTTGGTAAAGAGTACTTAATGTTGCCAGTAATGGAAGAAGGGGATTTCTTGGCTGCTGTAGTAGAACCACTCATCCTTAAAACTGTACTCCATGGACTGCCATAGCCCACTGTAGTAGCTGTGGGAAGGGTACTAATGTCGGAGAGATCTTTCACATCAAGCAGATTTTTTCCTCCGGGGCAGCTGCTTGTTGTGAGGCTGGGACCATAAAAAACTGTATTTTCATCTGGAAAGGTCCATGGTATAAGCAAGAAAAGACTTCTCTCCCTAAAAATGCTGAGATAAGATTATTTTAGGGGTGGTGAACTGACTGAAGGTTGAAGCATTGTCTTTTTGTTTTGTCAGTGAAAAAGAGAGAGAAAGAAGGGAAAGGAAGGGTATTCTGAAGGTTTTGTACTGATTCTTGGGTTTTTTCCCCCTCCTTTTAAAATCTGTTAATAAACTTTCTTTATAATCTTTGAAGTTTGAGCATGCTTTGCCTACTCCTCCTTATCGCACAGCAAAATTGAGTAAATTTTGATGAGTGTGCTGATGTTTGGCCAGAAACTCAGATTGGCAAACTCAAACCATTACAAGATATGTATTCAACTTTAAAGTCTGAGTTGTTCCATGTGACTGCTCTCACATTTTGACAGAGAAATTAGTTAAAGAGTAGCTTTCTGAAGGACCTCATTGCATTCCCAGGCAGGTGAGCCCCATGATCCCAGCTCTGTGCGCCCAGACTACAGGTGGTGTGGGTAAGTGTCCACCTGCACATGTCCCACAGGCTCTGTCACCAGCTATCCTGCAGAAACCATCCTGCTCACACTCCCAAAGGGTTGGGACACACTCTGGCTCCTGCTGATGGCTGCAGAGACAAAAAAGTGTTCATGCCAGGAAACAAACACTAAACACTGCAGGCTTTCTGCTGTTGTTTCATACAGTACCCAACACAATCTTAGCTGAACTATGTTACAGAATATTTGAACTATTGGTATTCTGCTTTATACTTGCCAGTTTGTGACATCTTAACCTTTTTTCAGTGTGTATTCATATTGTGACTTCTGTTTGTATCTGGGTCAAATAATTAAGTTTTAAACTTTATTATGAAGTAAACTCCAACTCTTTGTAACTCTATATACACAGAAAAACCACTGTAAGAATCCCCTTATTTATAAATGGCCTTACTATCACCAGGAAAGAAGAAATAATTAAAAATAAAATTAATAATTAGAAGTTCCAAGCCCATAAAAACATTGTAAAAATTAGCAAAACAGTATGTCAAAGATCCTCCAAAAGTTCTACTATGATGGAAGATTGATTAAAAATTAGAAAGCACTAAAATGAATTACCGTTTCTAAGGGATCTATTCTGTTCAATTTAAATATACTTTTATACCAGGAATTACCTAGCTTGTATTTTTCTTTCATAATTACATTATAGACCAATAATATCCATTATAATATAATGGACTTGTCATAAAAGCACAATAACGTCACAGTCCTATGTTTCAGCAATTCAGGATAATATATTTATTTTGCTTTCCTTGGTAAGTGGTGCTTTTGATGTTACTTTCCTTCAGTGGAAAATATGTGTCTCATTTGCTTTTTGATCTCACTTCATTTTTTTGTTTGTTTGTTTGTTTGATTTTTCATTCTGGGGGCATTAAGGTTTCTTAAGGAAAAAAACTGCTCATCACATTTGGAGTGGTAATCTGAAACCAGACCAATTGAGAGTATTCAAAATAGGGTGGTCTTTGTGAAACAAAGGTGCTATAAAACTGCTAGACAATTCTTAACATTTTTTTCTATGTGGATAAGACACATAGAAAGAATTTTTTTTAGTAACTGACATGATAGGGAAGGAATAATTGATACTATTCAATGAAGGTGTATTAATAAAACTCAGGATTTAAAAAATTATCATTATATTATTTCTGAGTGCCATGTAAATTTACTTGTGTATAACAAAGGAGATTCTTACTATATAGCTGGATAAAAGTGAGGTGAAATTACAGACTCCAATCTGTAAATCTTGCCCTGCTTCTTTATGGGTTCTGTATTGATGATATTATTTCCTGGAAATACAATTTATATCAGTATCCTGATGTCATCACAAAACCTCTCTCAGTGATTTCTGAGCAGTCTTGGGAATCTGGAAAAGTCCCAGCTGACAGGAAGCTGGTGAACATCATCCCAGTTTTCAAGAAGGGCAAGAAGGAGGCCTTCAGACTTGTTAGTCCCATTTCAGTGCCTGGTAAAGTTATGGAGAGGGTTATTTTGGGAAGTATTGTAGGGGCAAAGCAGCCACTGGTCACAGCCTGAATAGCTTCGTGAAGGGAAAGTCCTGCTTATCAAACCTGATTTCCTTTCATTACAGAATAACCTACCTAGCTGATCAAGGGAAAACAGCTTTTTGGATTTCAATAAAGCTTTTGATACAGTGTCATTCAGGACAAAATATCCATTGTTCAGCTGGATAAACACATCACATGATGGGTGAGCATCTGACTCATGGGCCAGGCATAATGGATTACAGTGAATGGGGTGACACCAGATTGGTGACCTCTCATAAGGGAAGTCCCACAGGGCTCCATCCTCAGCCCTGTGCTCTTCAACATCTTCATAAATTATGTGGACACAGGACTGGAATGTATACTTAACAAGTTCACAGGTAATACAAAACCATGAGGACCTGTGTATTCTCTCAAATGCAGGGGAGCCCTGCAGAAAGACCTTGATAAATAAGAGGGCTGGGCCATCACCATCAATATGAAGTTTAACAAGGGAAAATGCTGGATTTTGCACCAGGGATGGGACAACCCTGGATGTACAGACAGACTGGGAAATTTGATGCTGGAAAGTAGGTGTGTGAAAAGGGACCTGGAGATCCTGGTTGACTGAAAGCTGAATGGGAGTCAGCAGAGAGGGCCACCCATATCTGGGGGGACATCAGGAACTCCATTGCCAGGCAAGGGAGGGAGGGGATTGTCCCACTATGCTCTGCACTGGGGTGGCCTCACTTCAAGTGCTGGGAGCAGTTATAGGTGCCACAATACAAAAAGACATTGAGCTGTTTAAGAATGTCCAAAGGAGGGCCATGAGGGTGAAGGGCCTTCAGGGGAAACTGTATGAGGAGTGGCTGAGAGAACTGTTCAGCCTGGAGTCTGTTCAGTCCAGAGAAGAGGAGACAGAGGGGAGATCTTGTTGCAGTCTGCAACTTCCTTGTGAGGGAAACAGGGTGAGCAGGTACTGATCTGTCTGGTCACCAGTGACAGGATCCAAGGAAACAGAATGAAGCTGAATCAGGAGAGGTTTAGGGTGGATATTGTAAGAAGGTTCTTCCCCCAGAAGGTGTTTGGGCACTGGAAGAGGTTCCCCAGGGAAGTGGTCACAGCACCAAGCCTGACAGAGCTCAAGAAGTGTTTGGACAAAGCTCTCAAGCTTTGTCCAAAGCATGATATGGGCTCGCCTGTGCAGGGCCAAGAGTTGGATTTCGTTGATCCTTGTGTGACCCTTCCAACTCAGATTATTCTTCAAATCTGTGACAGAAGTTTTTGTATTTGTTCATTCCGTGTATCTTCATTGCCCCTCTGTTAAAAAGAGGTTTTCTTGCAACTGTAGTATTTATACCCATAAATATATTCTCAGTTTACAAAGACTGACTAGCAATAGATGTGCAACAGTCCATCATACTATGAAGTAGTCATTTTTCCATAACTAACCCTTTGCAAATATAAATATAGACAAACAGACATCCTTTTAAGAAATACTTTTATTGCATTTGTAAATCATGTCAACATACTTCTTAATGCTTGGTCTGCATGGTTCTCTAAAACAAAAGTAATAAATTAATTTTGTGACAGAAAGTACAATTATCATTAATTTTAATCTTCTGTAGCAAGTCATTATGTTGCTACATTTCTTCCCGGTATTTAAAGCAGAAGGATTGGAAGGGGATAACAGTCATTATGACACAGGCCTGAAGGAGTTTTTACACCTCAAACTGTATATTTAGTAGGTGGATCCTTTTCATATAGGGCTGTAAATCTGTCATTTATTTCATATTATTCTGTGGTAGTGCCATCAGTCATAGATGTGATAAAGTAATCTAGGATTAGGAAGAGTGTTGGTTCCTATTTCCTGGCTTTTTCTTTCTTTCTTGCATGCAAGCTGCTACCCATGAACCACAGTGCAGACTGACTTACACATCCCTCTGAGGGGAAAGGAAATCGGTGATCTGATGACCTTTTTTTTCATGTAGCCTGAGTGGTCCAGAAATGTGCAAAGAGAACTAGCTCTGTAGCAGCCTTTTTGTCTTTCTCTAGAGTAAAGCGTTGCAGGAAACAAGGAAAGCTGCCGCTATGCTGACCCCTAACTGCTTGAAATTAAGTGAGTTAGAGGCAGCAACAGTGCATGCAGCACACCCAGGCAGTCTCTCAGGAATCCACTGACAAAAAAAAAAGAAGCAGAGCAGAATTGCTCCTTATCTAGAGGAAATGATGCTTCCTTCTCAGCCGTTTGTCCTAGGCTGAGCCAGAAGTCTCAAGATAGCCCACAAGCAACTCCCTATTAGATACTATGGCATGTAATCACAGTCAAACCTCAGGATAATTCTGCAAATAAATGAGGTGTTTTAGACAGTGAGTTGGTATGAAGAAGACTGGGTCTAATACAGTAGCAATAAATGTCTGATTTCTCATATGTCAGGTTTCCAAAAATGTGTTTATTTTAAGATCCAGCTCTTCATCTCCATCATATCAATCTCCAGCCATGAAAAAAAACCAAATCCAAAATGTCTCCTGAAATGACAACCTGCCTGCCCCTGACTGTGAAGCTTCTGAAATCATGCTGAGCATCTCATTATAAGTCTCTCAATTATGGTTGGCTTTCTGCCTGAAATTTACTTGTGAAGATTGATTGATATCTTCATGGAACTGCTTTTTCCTTTTACACTGATAAATGACAGCTTCTGAAGAGATACTTTGCAAACTGTCTATGCTTATAGTAGGTCGAAGTGTCTTCCTTCCTGTTCAGGTCTGATATCTAAAAAAATACTTATAGACAGAGGATGAAGAAAGGGAAATGTAGTAGAAAGTAATTCCAGTGCCCATGAGGATGAAAATGGGTCTTTTCAACCATTTTTACTATTTTGGCCCCAAGAAAGAGGAAAATTCACCATATGCTTTGCAAAATGAAAAAAAAACCTCAAAAAGCCAAACCAACAACAACAACAACAAAAAAAACAAAACAAAACACAAACAGAACAAAACAAAACTGAAAAAACCAAACCCCAAACAAACCAAACCTAAATCCAAAATCCATAAGCTAGGTCCCAGCAATCTACATATAAATTTTTTGGCTCACAATTCCCAAACTGCACTTACCCATCTCACAGGAAGCAGCAGGTGAGTGCTGAGCACACAAGTCCTTTTAGCAAAGACAAAACTGATGTCAGTGTAGATTTCACTAGTGCCCCTCACAGGACGAAGAAAAATATTGATTCAGATTGCAATTTCACCCATAATTCTAACATTCCTCCTTTACAGAAGGACAGAACTTCTGCATTTCAAATTTGCTTCATCCTCTTATTTCAGGTTATTACCTAAACACATCTTGATGTGAGCACTATCTCACATTCAGTGGCAACCACAACTGACTGCTGTTACTCTCTCTCTTTGTAAAAAAGAAATTGTTTTAGAGATGGCTGTCTAGTAAAATAATTGCATGAATGCATCTGACCAGAGTTTATGAAGAAAATATAAACAGATGGGTTTTATTCTTTGCTCATGAACATGAATAATACAGATTTCTTGTAAAATGGATAAAAGAGTCTCAAAAATTATGAGATATTTGATAGAAAAGGGATTAGATATTATTTAATGTTAGTTCTGTGTTACTATTTTATCAGTGCTAGACGTTATAAAGGTAGTGCAGCATCAAAGGAGATGTAAGGAACTGCATTTTTAAATGTGATTTTAACAGCACCATTCCCACTGTACATACTACCATTTAAATCACATGAAATATAGAGAGAATTTAAACATAGATTTGCAGATACTACAGCTGTATTAATCTTTAAAATGAAACAGGTTTGCTGTCAGTAAAATATTGAAAATAATGTAAATCTCAAGATTATTTGTACTTTACAGATCAGTGAATTAAAGCTGAGACACTTACATGAAAAGTGAATTATATTTCACATACTTTTTACTTTAAATAAACTATATTTTTGCAAAAATATGTATAAAAGGCTTCTGAACACTCTAAATATATATAAAATATATTATGATTTTACCAATGTAAGCTATATGATTTTGGCTCTGACAAGATATAGTTTCTATTCTTTCCCTTCCAGAAATAAAAATATCCCTTTTCAAGAGAATTAAACTGAGCTATTTTGATTGTAACTAAGCATTTTAAAGGATATACTTTAAAGTTTTCAGACAGTACAAACCAGGAACTTATTTAAGGACAGAACAAGTAATTTCATGAATTTTCTCTCTATCCATTTTTTCAGTAATTTCAAAAGAATTTTATAAGAACGCTTTGGTTTTGTGTTTTGTATTTTTTTAAATTATGTTTTAACTCTGAAGTAGTGTACATATTTGAATGTTAAAATGCTTTCATGGAAGATTAATGGTGCAGAAAACATGCTTCTCTCTTTGATTTTTGGAAAATTTGCTCTGCAAAATCTGATTGCTGCTCTTTTGGAATGTCCTTGGCTTTTTTGAGGGTTTTTTTTGTTGTTGTTTCATTTTGTTTTTATTTGTTTTGATAATAATCTGTAAGACATTGTTAGGAAGAAAAATTCACCCTATCAGATATTTTGTGCAGAATGCAAACTCATCCTTCTGATAAATCAGCTCTATTCTCAAAGTGGCAATTCTTACTTTGAGTTTCAGGCTGTAGTGAAGCTCAATAAATTTGGGAAACAGAAGAAAAGGCAGAAAAATACCACAGAATGCAAACTGTAGGGGAAAAAAAGAAAGTTATATTCAAAGCTGTATGTATTCTCTATGTTGTGTAAGGGTGAAGAGTTTTGTTCTAAAACTTAGCTTCTGCTTCTGCTATGTCTGTATTTTTGCTTCTGTAAGTCCCTAGACTTTAATGAAACTGGTTGGAATGAAATAAAACCACAAAATCTCTCCTCCTGCTCAGTTCAGCCCAGCCCAGCCTGTAACCAGTCTTTGCCTCCCGAAGATGTTTCTGCTTTAAACTTAAGGCAAATAAAACTGGAGGTAATTGTTTTAATTACTGCTCTGAGTGCAAACATCGCTACAGAGCAGCACAGAAACGTGCCAGCTGATGTCCACAACAAATTACTGACTTTTGTGGCAATATCACAACAGGAATGATGGACTGCAGACAACCAAACAGGCTTATAAACGCATGATGATTGATTGACTGGGTGTTTCAGGGTTTCATCTTACCATTACACTGTCAGAGACTGAAATATTTTAGTTTTTGACTTAAACATTTTTGTGAAGGACTTTCAGAACTGTGTTACAAAAGCTGCAAAGAATACCATCACACCCTATATAGGCCTTAGGAGTGAGGCCCTCCATCTCAGTGATGGAGATAAGATAAAGTAACAACTCAGGACTGGGGCCATTCATAGGTTTAGCACCTTCAGGAAGGAGATGAGAGCCCCAGGGCTCTCAGCTGCCAGGCTGCACAGACCCTCACACCAAAATGTGAGGGGAGAGAGGCTTTGGGTGTGTGTTGGAAAACCTTTACTGAGAGGCAGTGATCGCCCATCCTCTGCTATGCAGAGCAGCTCACTGAGGGGCCCTTCTCCTGGGGGAAAGCTCATCCACAGCACAGGGGGTGTCATGGCCATCTAAGGGCCCCCCAAAGGGATCCCCAGACCCTGCACCAGAGCACCAGAGATGATGCAACAGAGCTCCAGTGTTACAAGGGCCAGTGTCAACCTGGCCCCTGCAAGAGGGGCATGTGGGCATTCCCACCTGGCCCAAAGCGTGTATTAACCCATGGGATTTTATACTCTTCAGCCTATGGTGGTGTGTGGCGGTGGGGGACCCTCACCACTAGGAGAGTGGGTGGAGGGGATCAACGAGACGACATTGGGATCCCATCAACGATGGGTGATAGGCTTCCACCTGACCCCTGTCACTCTCTCTGTCCCTCCAGCCCCCAAACACACCTCTTTTTCTGTCTCATTCGCTCTTTCTCTATGCCTCTTTTACTATTAAATAAAATGCATCCATTTTTTGGCACCAACATCTAACTTCATTTGGTTTTAATCTTGTTCTTGGGAATATTTTGGACCTTCTACATTCTGTCCTGTTTGTACAGAGGGACTTAGTTTTCCCTTGCTTTTCTGGGTTTAAATCAGATCCTAACATACACAAGGAGGGGTCTCCCCCAGCCCAGCCCTGAGAGCTGCCATGTGCCTTCAGCCCATGTGGTTCACCAAGCACAGGGCCACTCCCCACACATTTTGAGCAACTCGGACAGTTAGCAGGACAGTGAACAGCATCATGGTCTGGGACAATCTGTGCTATTGCCCTTGCCTCTGTTATTGACCTGTTCAGGGTCAAAACAACCCTTGTATTTTTTTTTTAATAGGGATAAATCTATTTGATCTCTTTGGTTTTACTATCTCTGAGGGCACAGAGGAATTTTCATTAATTTTTTCACATAAGGAGCAGAGATTTGCCGCTAATTATTTTATTGGGAAAGACAGAAGAGCTAAGCTTTCTGTTTAATTAAGAGCACATAGACTTATTTAATTTCAGTGGGAGGCTTTTAAAAATAATGATTTTTCTGGACTAGGTCTATATTTTAGTTTTCATGAAGTAAGAGGAAACAGAAAACCCAGCATAAAAAATACTGTTTTAAATTATTAGGCTAATACTTGGTAACCTATTTTTATAATTCTTAGTGTTGAGTTGCCACCAACAAGTGTATTCTGAAAATTTCTATCATTCTTTTCCTTTCCTCATTTGGTTTTCAGTAGATAGCAAATCCTTTTGGATATCAGCAAATTCTTGGACATCAGCAAACACAGATAGAAGCAGAATGATTCTTCTTATGAAATCTGTCAGCATCTGAATGATATACAAAATTCAGAAAGCATGCATTAAATAAAATTGTAATATTTTCTTAGATGAAAGAAAGGATACCACAGCTCTCAACACATGATAAACATGATAAAAGCCAATCACATAATTATCACAACAGGTAAGGTTTTGCATAGCAAAAGATCCATGATTTGGTTTAAGATTTTACGCCATTCTTTGCCATCCTGTCTTTAACCAGGTATGTTTCTTTACCCCAGTCTTCTCACACTGCTCTGTAATACAGTGAAAACCTTCATTAAGTTGTAATGAAGATACTAAAATACCTTTCAAGGGTCTTGAAAGAGCATTAACAGCGGTAATGTTCCCCACAGAGAAAAAGATGAATAGGTTAGAGAAGGAGACCAAGCTGAAATAAACCTACAGTCTGTGTTCACTCTGTATTTCATGATGATTGTAAAACAACAAAAATAACAACATAGGTTTTTTATCTTTCTTAAAAGAGTTCCGTATCTTAATACTGTGCTAATTATTTATCATCAATTTTTAAAATTGCTATATAAAAGGAAGTGGATTTTCCTGTGTTTTGTTTATCAGAGGATTGTTTAGTAAAGAGGATCTGACTGAGAACGAGACTAATTAGGCACAACTGCAATCCAGTTTCTAAGAAGCCAAGGAATTGGATGCATTAACATGAAGCTAAAAATTAACATGACTTTAGGTAAGTTTATGGATGTGATAATTCATACCCTTGGAGTTAGATACATACTTGATATTTTCCTGAATTAAGACGTACCAGTCAAAAAATTTTGTTATCATTATTTTTCAATGCACTAACAGTTTTTAGGGGTTTATTCTCTTCAAAGAGCTTGCTTGATATTTTCTTCACATATATGAATAATCCAAGCAGCATTACACAAACAAAACAGTGCCTTGGCAATGCTCTTTGTTGCTCATGGGAGAACTGCAGGACAAAGTAGCTACAGACGTTTGTATCTGACTTGCACAGGGCAAATGTTTCTTGCCAGAGTAACCCAGGGGTTTAATAGGAAATGAAATATTTAGACCATTGTCTTTTACCGATTATTTTAATAGTATTAATTTTAATAGTTATGCATGGCAACATGTAGAATGAAACTAATCTTTTTTTAGAGCTTTGACAGTAAAATGCAATCGCATCACTTACATGTAGAGAGCTTTTCGGAGAGCTGGCTACAGGGTAAGGGTCACCTAGACACTGTGGAACTTATCAAGAGGGACATGTAGGAGAGATTGCCTCAGGGGCATCATGTCCTTGAGCCCAGATGTTGTAACAAGACATGGAACAAGGAGGATGGCTAGAGGGTAGAGAGCCAAGTCTGAAAACAATGGCCACAAGTACGTGATGATGAGAGGGGGTTAACATTTGAGCAATAACCAAGGATGAGCTTAGCCTTTGCAATATGTATGAGCCTAATTAACAATTGTATAAGAGTAGCAATAACAATAGAATAAACGAGATTTGCTGATCATCACCGCGGTAGTGTGCATTTCTCCCGCCCATTCTCTGCACTTACACCCTCAATTTCAAGCATTTGAAGGGATCTGAAGTTTTAGTACGGACAGAACAGAATATGCCAGATAGGGCAATACTTAAGTTTAAGCAATTGAAGGGGATACTGAATTTTCTCAACTATCTACCAAACCAGTTTCTTAAAAAGCCAAGGCTAATCTAATATCTTGGATTCTGTTCTCATTAGTTACAGATAAGAAAAATTCTTTTACTGACTCACTAGTACTGAAATTATGGATACTGTTTTAATTTTTCATGTTAGGCCTACATATTACTTAGTAACACTGTTGGATAATTCTGTTCCTTCCTTCACTCCTGTCTTTCCATCTATGAAGAACTGAGAAGAAAATTTCAGTTACTCCTTCAAATCATCTGAATAATAAGTATTTCTCTAAGTAATTAAAAGTTGCACAGAGATAGAAACAAAGCCAAAAATGTGTGTGAGAGAGAAAATGACAAAGGTATGATCCAAATAAAGAACATAACAGCCTTCATACAAGTTTTGAATCTCTATTTTTTCAATTGTTTTAGGATGTAATCCCTGCAAATATTTTTTACATAGCCATACTTTAAATATTGAAAAGAATTCTTTTGTATTAACTTCATTTTAAGGAACTTGCAGAGGTCTCCTAGTGGATTAAAGTAGTAGTGCTGATCACAGATCTTTGTCTTTCTTGAGATTTTCTAATAACTCTAAAAGTTTCAAAATAAACAATGAAATTTAAAAGATCTAAAATTTCTGGAAGAAGTATTTAGAGAGTGAATGTGCTATTAAATAGCCATCCATTATACTGGAATGATAGTATAATTTAGATTTACATTTGTTTTCTGTTACATTTACATATGTTTGAAAGTGCTCTTCAGGACCAGAGGCTTTTGTAGTCTGAAATACATAAAGGTCTTGTTGATTTTTAGAAGGTGGTTCTGAATCGTCTCTGTCTTTTCATACTGGAGCCTTTACTGATATGTAGACAGAGTCTTAAAGGGGCACAGAAGGGTCTAAAATTAAGAACTGTGTTTATCCCTGATTCTAAAACCACAGAGCATTTTTCTTTTACTTTGTCTTGTTTTCTGTCCTGTTTGGCAGCTCCTTTCTAACATAGGTAACTCAACTCTTGGCTTCCTGTCTTGCTTTTATGCCTTGGCATGTTTATACATCTAAGTCCTTGAAGAAAGTCACCAATGGATATCACAATAAATTTTTTACTCTCTACCAACACTATATATGTGAAGATAGGGTTTGCAAGTCTATAGTATACATCTTAGACCTGCCAAAAAGTAAATAAAAGAGGTACTACAAAATAGATCCTTTGATCAACAGAGAAAATTTCAGTTCAAATAATGAGGGCTTCATACGTAGTTTAAGTGCATGTGAATGGCTAGTTAGCATTGTTGCTTAGAATGAATGATTCCCTTGCACCCTTTTTTTTCCTTGTAAAATACAACTAGTTTGATTTGATGGGTCCTGTTTCCAGTTGAAGAAAAAAATTTTGTTTTTATTTGGTAAGATTTTTTTTTACAAAACAAAACAAAACAAAAACAACAACCACAAAAACAACAACAACAACAACAACAACAACAACAAAAGTGGAGTTTTCCATTCCATTCTCTATTTTTATTGCCCAGCAAACACCTGGATTATTCTGCACATAGTCGTCACTATAATCAGATTTATTCTAGCCCAGCCCTATCATAATAACAGAAGCTACTACAGAAGAATTTCCAAAATTTTTTCACCAATCATAGCAGGACTCAAAATTCTGTAGGATTTTTTGTGTTTTTTCTATATTTGCTTTGTTGGGGGGGCAGGGGGAGGGGGTTTAGGATAAAGGAAACATAGTACATTTCAACAGGTTAGTAATATCAGTGGAAGGATGTTTCTTTTTCTGTCTGCTGCAATGAGTTAATTATTGTACCTGGGGTTTTTTTGTTTGTTTGTTTGTTTTGTTTCCATAGAATCACGTAATTTTAGAATCATAGAATGGTTTGGGTTGGAAGAGAGCTTAAAGATCCTTCACTCTAATTTCCATGTACTGGGCAGGCACACTTTCCACCAGATCAAGTGCTCAGAGTCCCATCCAGCCTGGTCTTTAAGGTGTCCAGGGATAGGGAGTCTAAAACTTCTCTGGGCAAGCTGTTACAGTGTATCACCAACCTTACAGTAAAGAATTCCTGATGTATAACCTAAACCTACTGTTCTTCAACTTAATTCCCCCTTTTCCTGTCACGACCTGACCTTGGGAAAAGCCCCTCTTCGGTCTTCTTGTAAAGCCCCTTTACTGGTACTGGAAGTTGGTGTTAATTCACCCCAGAGCCTTCTCTTCTCCAGGCTGAACAGCCCCAACCCTCTCAACCTGGTTGCCTGGAGAAGTGAATAAGTGTTCCAGCTCTGATCAAGTTAGTGGCAGTCCTGTGGGCTTTTTGCAACAGGAAAACATCTTTCTTCTGCTGGGGACTTCAGATCTAGACTCATTACTCCGAATAACCGGACAATAATCATTGTCCAGTTCACACTGCACAAATCTTTGATTAAAACTCATGTTCGATACTGATGTATCAGCTAGAAATTGATTTTTTTCTGCAGAATCACGACTGAGTCCCACTGTCAATACCTTCCTGCATCAGTGTGAAACATTTTCATACTATTTCCATGCAATTTCAAAGGGACTGTTTCAGTTCCCTAATAGCATTCTAGATAGGTATGAGTTCTGCAGAGCCTTGTTTTTCAGCTCTCTTTCTAGGAGAAGCCCATAAGACATCACTAGTTCTAGATTTAGTTCCACAATCAAAAGTCATTTTCACAGAAAGTGAAAATGCCTAGAAGAAAGTTGAATTATTTAAAAGAGATATGAACACAGATTCGTACTTAATCACATACAGAGAATTCTTGGGTTGTACTTGGGGGGGAAAAATCCACAAACAAAAACCTACAAAACCCCAAAATCCCTTGCAACCCCAAAAAACATAAAACCTTGAACAAAATATATTTTATTTTAAGAATATTATGAAAGCTAGAGGATTTAATTGGTCTCAGTTGACCAAATTCAGCTACCAGTAATGTGCTGCATTCATTTCTGTAAAGGTGTCTACATTCTTATAAAACACATTTTTCTTCTTGTTCCCTGTTTTTTACCTTATACACTGTCTTTTTTGTATATATTTGATAAACAGTTGAAAGTCTTACTGCTAAATATTACATTGTCCCAATGAGCCTTCCAATGCTTAGTCGAGCTTTTAATTTCAAGCTTCAGTTTTTTTTAATAGATAACTTGCTACCTTTACTATAGTCAAGCCATTTCCAGGCTTCCATCTTCAGTTTTCCTTTAGAATTATTTTCCTTACATTTCAGCTTCTAAGCCACACTTTTTGGTATCCGGTTCACAAATTACACAAAAGCCCTCTTTTCGTGAAGAATCTGAGATGAAAGATACTAGAGCAAGGGATATTAACCTAATTTCAGGGGTAAGCATAGATTTTGAAATCTTGCTCCTCTGTGAGGAAATTCTCTTATATCCCATCTTTCAGCACTAGTTATGGAGAAGACCCTGGTGTTCCATATTGGTGATATATATATAAATAAATAAATAAATAAATAAATAAATAAATAAATAAATATGAAATGTCATCTATAGAAAATATATATATAATAGATAATATAGAGTACTTATCTTCCCCTTCCTTTCCCCCTTTTCTTTCTTCTTCTTCATTCCTTTTTGTTCATGACCAAGTCATATCACAATTTCTCCGGTGTGGTATCCATTCTCACGGCTTTCCTTTTTGTGTGTGACTGTCATGATTTAACTCCCACCAGCAGCCAACCCCACCAGCTGCTCACTCACTTCTCCACATGTGGTGGAATGAAGGAGAGAATCAACAGAGTAAAAGCCAGAAAGTTCATAGGTTGAGATAAATACAATTTAAGAGGGACACCAAATGCCATGCACACAAGCGAACAAAAACAAAGAAAGGAATTAGTTCAACACCTCCCATGAGCGGGCAGGAGTTCAGTCATCTCCAGAAGAGCAGGGTCCCATCACCTGTAATGGTGACCTGGGAAGACAGATGTCATAGCCCCAAAAAATCCCTTCTTCTCCTTTCTTCTCCCCAGCTTTATGTACTGAGCATGATGTCACATGGTCTGGAATTTCCCTTTGTTCAGTTTGGGTCGCCTGTCCCAGCTGTGTCTCCTCCCAGCCTCCGATGCACCCCCAACTTCCTCACCAGCATGGCAGGACAAAGAACAGAAAAGGCCTTGACTCTGTATAAGCCCTGCTCAGCAATAACAAAAATATCTCTGTATTATCAACCTTGTGTTCAGCACAAATCCAAAACACAGCCCCATACCAGCCACTATGAAGGAAGCTGACACCCAGCCAAAACCAACACAATGTGTCTTCTGCCTATGCATTAGGACTTACTTTTGAACAGACACAGTACCTTCCTGCTTTTTAAATGTTGCCCAAATTATGACATAATTACACTCATGATCCCCTAAAACTAGTGCAGAGTTGAACAAATCCTCCTGCCCTTGGGTGCAGGCCAGAGGCTTCTCTCTCCAGGCATGAGACAGTCCTCACTCTGCCTTCACCCCTCGTGAAACATCCTTTTAATTAGGAAAACTATTTTAACTAATTATAAGATACTCACTAAAAAAGGACAAGTGAGAATTAAGGTAATGGATAGATCTGACATTTTTCCCCCCTAGGTTTTTTTTGGCCTTATGGGAACTAAACAGAAGCAGGCGCTGCAGAGAGAGGTTTGCGCAACCACAAAGACTTTGTCTAATTGCAAAGAACGTGTACTTTCTGTCAGACAGACGAGAAATAAAAAAAATGTCTATAAAACAAAAATAATTTGGAGCTAGAGGTTGGATGAACTAATGACTCTGCAACAGTTCACACTCATTGCTGTCAGGGTTAACATATATATAAAGCGTCTTTTATGTGATGGGACAGTGTTATCATAATAACTGAATACAATATTGAGCCAAGTCAGTCCCAGTACCCTATTAGCTCTCCTGTTCCTGTTACCCAAAATTCTAAAGCATCCTGAGTAAAAGTATTACCCATTTCAGCTGTTATTCAATCTGTTTCCTATGTCACTGAGCAATTAGAACCCACCAAGAAGAATTAGGATTCACATGGTTTTATGGCTGGTATCCTGAAGTTTTCCTCTGCCAGACCATGACTTAAGGGCTTAGGTCAGTGTTAGGTTATTTAGGATGCAGGGAGAGATGCAGTTCGCAGAAACCAAAAAATGGACAGCATTTATTTGAACAAGACAGACTATTTCTATTTAGAAGAACTGAAATTATGTTGGTACCTGGTTTTAAGCAGCGATGTCTGTGACCAAATCTGGTTTTGAAAACTGCGATATAATTTTGAATGTGCAAAAGTGTTAAGAAATTGAAAGGTTGGATGGTAACTCTTAAGATTAAAAAGTTAAGACTAAGTTCTCAGAATTAAAGGAAATCTCCTTTGGGGACTGCAAGATAGCACATAGTGACTAATTTGTGGATTGAGTCACATTTGAAGAGTCTAGCTGTTGTGTAATCAAAAGTACATAGCAGCTCTTTCTTGTACAAAAAAATTATCGCTCCTGGGATAGCTCATCTTGTGCCATACATGCTTGTGAAATAGGAGTTTGAAAGCATAACTTATCAGCACACAAGCATATACAACATATGAGCATAAAGTATCACACGCTGCGCTACAATTTTCCAGATCACTGGGAAGGGTATTTACTGGTAACGTTAATGCATTCAGAGGTACTAGATCCCAAATTTCAGACATTTGAATATCAGAGGAGATCTAATGTAAGGTCAGCCAATTCCATAGATTTATAGCAGGAATAAAATTGTTTCATTGTCATTTTACAGATTTAGAAAATGAACACTTTTTTTTCTGGAGTAGATAGAAAGTCTATCTTCAGCTGCTTTGACATGAGAAGTTTAAACACAGGACGGGTCTAACACTGCAATACTCTGAGAGCACATACAGCACAAGAGCAAGAAAATGCCCTTCTACAGCTGACACCTTATTTCAAGTGTGTTTTTCACGTTCTATTGAAATGAGTATAAAATAATTCTTTTGGGGGGGCATGGGGAACAAGTAAAAACATATGCTTTTAGAGAAAGACTGTCATGCCTTTGATTTAACACAACTCCAAATACACATGGTAAAAGAGATGGGAAACCGTCCTGCTACCACAAAAGTCTACATTTTAGTAAGCAGATTTATACGGAATTTCCCTGAGGATTTTTGGAAAATGCCACTAACTTCCTCTAATGAATGTGCATTCTGACTAAGAATCCACATGGCAAAAGGTTTTCACAAGAGTATAATTTGGCTGAAACAAATATCCCGATTCAGCTAACTTCACAATTGGCTTCTTGTAGTTAAGAAACTACAAGCTATTTCTTAAAAATTCAGCTATTTTTCCCAGAAGAAGATGCCTTTTATAATAACTAGAAGGTGTCCTTTGCTAACCCCGAAACTGCACCTTCTCATGCCTGAGCAAGGGATAAATGATTTATAATCTAACCAAAAAAGTGGTATGTCATAGAGAATTTGGTTGCCAAACAGTGAAATTGTAGACTACAACAGAAGAGCTTGGCACAGCTTCAAATATGATCACATGACATTATTTCTTCCAATCCATAACTTCAATTAACTTTATCTGTCTGACAACCCTTTCATTTTACTTTTATCTACAGCCTTGCTCTTTCTTTTTGTTAAAAGGGGAAATGTCCTTTTGAAAATCAGTCTTCTGTAGTGAGTCCAAAGCAATTGGTTTCCTTTAAGTCAACCTTTTAACCAAAGAAAAAAAGGTATAGGGCACAGAGAAATTATCAAGGCAATTGAACCTGCATGTTTCACTAAGAGAATTAACATTGTTAGGTGAGGCTGTGAAGATAAAATCTCTAGCCCTGAGAAATTTTTATTGTGAAATGGTTTTCTTATCAGTGAGGTTAATGAAGATGTCAGCAAATGGGATGAGATTTTGCCAAATGGAATTGCTTTCACCTCAAATCCAACTTGGAAAAGGTGTTAATCAGTGCATTAATCTTATCAGCAACTGAGAAGATGGCTTTGAAACTGGCCATTTCTATTTTTCATAGGAAAAGCTGAAAAGATAATTATTCTCAAAATCCATATTACCAATATAATTCTTCCTTCTCACTCTGCTTCAAGTGCATACTTTTTGCAAAGATATGACAAGAATGAATGTGTGAGAAGTGGAAGAGTAGGTGAAAGGATTTCTTGCAAATGTGGCTGAAATTTCCTTGCCGTTTTCAAGATATTCTTGAACAGTCTTTTTAATTTAAAGTTATGAAAATGCAGGGGAAATCTTTGTATGTATAGCCATAACATATTAAACAGCAATTTCTCTCATACAAAATACATATTATGACTACTTAAAATTATAGTGATAGCATGATTTGATCATGCATGTCAGCTAGTATATTGGTTGATTAGCAAAAAAAATGAAATTTTAATTGACCCTACAGTTATGTGATTCTGTTATCTTTGTGAAAGACCTTTGTTATGCAAAGTACTTACTTCTAAGTGTTTAGGAATAAATTTGCACTCCAGAATAATGGAATATATCAATTTTGGGTTGTGTGATAATTTCAGATAACTTTGCTACAGAAATGATACTGTCATTTACATCAATCAATCTTTTGCACACCTTACTTTGTTTTGTGAGAGTTCCTTGGAAGTGACAAGATACAAATTCATGAGTGCTAATCAAATCATACTGCTGCTGAAGAAGGTATTACAATTAAGTAATGGATCAGAAGAAGTACAATATTTGTTTTATTAATTTATACTAACACAGGGTTTTCTCTTTTAAAACTAACACACATGAATAAAATATAACTTTAAAAATGTTTGTTTGCTTTGCCCTAAATAAAATACAGGAAGAAAAAAAATAGATAATTGTTTGACGGTCTTAGTGTGAAGGCAAAATAAATCATGGTCAAAACTCTAAATCTGACTCTAATTTCCTGGCCCTGAACAAGAGAGAAGATGATTTTGAAGTATTGGAAATGGCTGGCAGTGGACTGGAAAGAGATTTTTCTAAGGCTTCTGCTTGAAAGAACATGAAAAAGGAGGACTCAGAATCTGGGGAGATTTTCAGAGAAATGCCCCAAATAATGCAGGTTGGAGCTCTGACATTATTCTTCCATTCCTTTTCTGAGTAATGAATACAATGACAGATCTCATCCATACAGGAATCTTTAACAAAAAAATTCATTCATGAGTGTCAATTACCTAGATAGGTTGATATAAGTAAAAAGAGATTCATCTTAAAAGAAAGATGAAGTTCAAAATATTTAGAATTTTTAAATATTTAGTAATATTTAGGATTTCTAGAACCAGTTATGGGCCAAAATAGAAGAGTTTTACACCTGGAGGTTCTTTCTACACTTCCAAAATTAAAAAAAAAAAATTACTCCCAATTAAAAAAACAAAAAAACAAAAAACAAAAAAGGAGTGATCTAGGTAAGCAGTGAAGTCATGTTTTGTCCTATTTGAACAATCAAAATTTCCAGTTGTAAAGATTAGTCTCGAGATGGGGTAAAACAGGAGTCAGAGAAATGAAAGAAAATTGCTATGCATTACTAATGACTCATCAGAGGAAGAGATGGCAATTTCATCTCATTTCTTCTTGCACAGCAAAAACTATTAGAGTATCTGTTTTTCCATCTTGTGCAGAATTGATTCTAAGTTTCCACCAAAGTGATGTTTGGATTTGGTAAATCATGCAGAAAGAAACTCCAATTATTAAAATAATGTTTACCTTTAGAGGTTTTGGAGCTCTGAAGCACTAATCACAGCTTCAGTATGATGGGCTGACCCGGCTGAATACCAGGTGCCCACCAATGCTACTCTCTTATCTCCCCCACACCACTTGGACAAGGAAGGAAAATAGACTAAAAGGCTCATGGGTTGAAACAAGGACAGGGAGAGATCACGAGCAATTACCATCATGGATAACACAGACCCGACTTGGGAAAATCAATTTATTTACTAACTATCAAATCAAAGTAGGATAATGAGAAGTAAAAACAAAATATAAAACACCTTCCCCCAGCTTCCCTCCTTTTAGGCTTAACTTCCCTCCTTGTATTCTCAACCTGCACCCCAGCAGCACACAGAGATGGGGGATGAGGTCTGCAGTCAGTTCATAGCATGTTATTTCTTTTGCTTCTTCCTTCTCACAGAGTCCCCTCACACTGTTCCCCTGTCCCAGTGTGGAGTCCCTCCCATGGGACACAATCCTTCACAAACTTCTCCAGTGTGAGGTACTCTCATGGGCTCCAGTTCTCCATAAACTGTTCCAGAGTGGGGTTCTGTCCCTCAGGAACACACCACTTTAGCCTGGATCCCTGTAGGGTCACAGGCCTTGCCAGAAAACCTACTCCAGCATGGGCTCCTCTGCCCACAGGGCCACAGGTCCTGCCAGAACCCTACTCCAGCATGGGGCCTTCCACAGGCTGCAGATGGATCTCTGCTCCCTCACGGACCCCCATGGGCTGCAGGAGCACAGTTTCCTCACCCTGCTCTGCACCACGGAATTCATTGGACCTTAGCTCCGGCATTTGGGACAACGCCTCCTCTTCCTGCTCCAGGGACCTTGGTGTCTGCAGAGCTGTGCCCCTCACATTCCTTCTCATCCCTCTCTTCCCTGGATGCAGTTCTGTCTCCTGTCTTGTGATGCAGGTGTTTTTGTGACTAGAGGTTTGTGAGACATATTTACTTAATTTTAGATATTTTATATATGTTCATTATATAAAGTGTAAGCTTAAATTTGATTCAAAGGCCTTAAAGAAGAGTGTGCACTAAATGAAATTTCACTAATTTTAATTTCCAAAGAGAAGAAAGAATGACAGAGATTGAAGGTCAGAGAAAGATGTACACGGAAAGGGGAATGGCCTTATTTTATCTAAAAAAAAAAACAACAAACTACAAACCACGACCAAAAAAAACCCCAAACAAACAAACAAACAAACAAAACCCCACCCAAAAATGTATTTTGAAATATACAAGTAATAACGTACATTTAAAGTGATAACAATAACTTTTGAGTTAAAGGTTAAGCTTAGGAACACTGTTTTTGAGATGAATTTGTAGCTGACACAGGAATGGTTGAAACCATACTGACAACCTTATGTTAATCTGGTGGTTATTATTAAGGTATTATTTCATAATTTTTATGTGGAGTGAAATGAGCTGGCGCTGAATCATAACTGAACTGCAAAACACAAGGGAATAGAAAGCGTAGTACACAAAACAGACTTTTCACTGTAGACATCATGGGGAAAATTGCCTGCGGACTTGCCAGTTCACCTTGAAAAACTTTGTAGACCATCTATGCAACATTTTTAGTATTTTCAGCTATAACTAAGTTGTGATAGTCCTTGAAAGTTTTCAGAAAGGTTTTTGAGAAATTCTGTACCTACACACTTCCTTAATTTCATGATCTCCACAATCTTACTGGTCCTGTAATACTGTGGAGACAAAAGAGCCAAGAAGGACAAAAACTGAAACAATGTAGGATTTAAAGGCAAAAACCACCCCTCCTTGATATTGCAAATGGGTCTGAAGCTCATAATTTAAGGTACATGCAAATCTGCTTATCTGAACCATCTATAGGACAAGTATATCCATAAATTCACAATGCTGCTGCTAATCTCATTCCCTCTCTCCTCTGCCTAAATGCTGTCTTGATTCCTTTGTTCCTACTATTGCATCAAGTCCTTCCACCTGAAAATAAAAAGGCCCACACCGAGTTAAACTAAATTCAGTATTCTGTCTGATGATTACCATGTACCATATTTCTACTGAAAGGAAAAAACCCTCAATCTCAGACACGTTTTAGTCCCTATGATTAGGATTTTGAGTCAGAGGTGTGTAGTAGCTCCTGAGGTATTTTTCTTCCTTGATTCTTTTCAATGGCTTTGAGAACAGCTGTAAAATCCTGGCAAGCGTCAAATCTCACAGTGAACATTTTACAGCTTGTCTACTTAGAATGTGATGGTTACAGTTTATACCTAGTATTTCTCATATTGTAGGAGGAAGTAGATAATGTGTCTCTATTTATTCTTCACTGTATTAATGATTTTAAAGATGTTTAAAATAACTTACTTCCTGCAAACATAACCAGAACTGATATAACAAGGTTACATTTTTCCCTTTCTAGAGAGTGTTCCATATAAATAACTACTCTTAGTTTTTCACTTTCTCTGTGTGCTTTGGAAATAGATGCCAGAACTGACCCTATCTTAGAGATGTAGGTACAGTTCATAGTGGGATTCTTTTGCTGAAATACTGCTGAAATAGTATTCTATTTTCTTTAACTGCTACTAAAAGTTTGAATAAAGCTAGATGTCATCTCTCTAGGATTCCAATCTTACGTTTAAAAATCATTTTCTAACCCATCATGTCCTGGGCTGGCCATATGATTTTTCTTTGTATCCCCAATCGTCCCTCCTGCTTATGCTGGATATTAAGCTCTACAACTTTAAGTTAGGCCTAGAGAGACAGAGAGAGTGAAAGTGGAGGAAAAAAAAAAACCGAGCCATTTGTCTGCAGGAGTTATACCTTTACTCCCCCGGAAATACCTTGAAAAGACTGTGTTCCGGCAGGACAGTGATATCTCACTCACTCTCTGGCTGTGTGCTCCGACAGCACACAGCGGAGTGTTTCCTCGGATCTTTCTCAGCTTTTTTGCAGGGAAAGCCTTTGTTTCTTTTGCTGTTTTTGTTTTTTTTCTTCCTCCTTGGACTGGTCTATATCTCGTTGGCCCAAGACACCAGGGAATCCCTGAGGGCCCCCCCCAACTTCTACAGCCGGGCCTGGCAATCGGCCCCCCCGCTGGAGTACTGAACCGGACTCAGACGAACTCTGAATCTACCATCTCTTCAGAGGAAGGAGAGGTTTTATTGTTTTCATATTATCCAAATTTTCTGTGCTTGTGAATATTCTATTTGTTAAATAAATAGTTTTTTTCCACATTTCTCTCAGGAAATTTTTCCTGAACTTGTTTGGGAGAGGGGTGGTTAAAATAGGCTTTTCTAGAGGAGGCCGCCCCAGAGGTTTTCTCCTAAAATTTGCCCTAAACCAGGACACATCACCACCCAAAAAAGGTTGTTTTGCTAATATATAAGTGACATTACTCACCTCTGCACTGAATGTCATTACCTGCTTGTTAACTTATTGTTTGGAGGCAATCTTCCTGCAACTGTACGCAGGCAGCCTATGTGCTTACCTCCCTAAACAGCTCAGAAAACTTTGTCTGTGTTGTTTATTCTTCCTTTATTCTTCATCTGCAGACCTTAAGCATATTTTAATTCTGAAAAGTACTACTTTAAATAATTCCTTTAAATTTGTAGCATTCACCAGTTACTACTGGTAGTAAAACACTTTAAATTAGAAGAACTCAACAGAGTTGAACTGCCTAGACACCCAGGAACTACTCGGCCAATGATTTGTTTTTCTAGCTGAGTTAATTGACCTTTATCTTGCAAGAGATGTATTCTTAATCTCTTTGAAAATCACACTCTGACTAATTCCATTTTAAAGGCTTAAAAAGTAAAATTAAAGCATGCAGAATTAAATTCATGTAGAAAATTTTGCATAATTATGTGCCTGAGATATCGAAGCAAATCAGTAAGAATCAAGAACAAAGCACTGGCGTCCTGAAACCAGAGCACCGGAATCACATGGTATTTGCCAACACTCCTGACTAGACCTTCCACTCACTGGGACAAAGCAGCCAACAAAGCAAGTCTTTCAATTAGGCAGAGAAATTCCTCTTACTTCAAAACATGTAATCATGACAATCCTACCTTGCAAAATCTTCATGGTTATCATCTCTATATACAAGTCCATAGCGTGGATAAGAACGGAAAAGCAACATTTATCTGCCTGCCTGGCACAGGACTGGCAGAGGGCATGTGGTCTTTAGGCCCAAACTCTGCTACGGGACTGAAGGACTAAGGAAAAGCCATTATGGCTAGCATGGGCTGTGAGTACCTTAAGGATCTGGTTAAAATCTTACAAAGATTCAGAGAAAAGGGAACCTTTAATACCTTGACTGGATCATGAAGTAGTTTGCAAGAGTACAGAGAGATACAAGCAAAATTCTGGTTCCATAAATGCATTATGAAAAAAATACTGAAAATTTATATGAAGTTTATTTTTAAAATAACAGAATTAAACCATTTTTACAAAAATTAGGGTGGCTTATCTTTTATTGGTATAATTTTAAGTTGACCAGAACTTAAGTTGGAGAAATGAAAATGGAATATTGTAGGAGCTGTCAGCTACACAATGTTATAGTGGGCACTATGCAGAAAAATTAGAGAGCTGGGGCTGTTCTTGCAGCACAACGATTTGATTCCTTAACACTTTTTGAGTTCTGTATAATCAAATTTTGGATACTCTGACCTAAATTCTACTCTAATTTTTTGTACTGCTAATGTCGAATAAATCCTCCTGTTATAATTTGGAGCAGAATCAGACCCAGTGCTTTGCTACCCCATATTCATTACTACAATGCTTTGGCAATCCATATCATTTTGTCTTCGGTAAGTAATAACCACTGAAAGGCTTACAATATTTAAAATTAAAGCCTTCTTTATATTATGTACAGCTCAGGTGGAGGTTTTCTTTCTCCGTATCATCAGGGACTGCAAAACATGAGAAACAATGTCCACGGAAGTGAAGTGCCCTGCACTAATGGCCCATAAAAACAATTGACATGGTAGAGTGAAACTGCAACTTTCTACAATTTGGGTTTTGGTGAACTATTGAGAATATTGACATGAAAGGAATGGAAGGCCTTTACAATGTCTGATTCCTGGAGTTAGCTCAGGATCTGTGTTGTTCAGTTTCAAAGGAGTCCTGTCATATTCACTGTACCAATATAAATATCTGGGGTAAATCTGCTAGGAGATGTCTATGTAGTGGAGTGCAGCAGAGACTTTCTGAGGGCTTTGAGAATAGGCTAGAGGAGACCAGTGCGCCCGGTGGCGTGGGCCGGACAGCTGACCACAGGGACGGCCGGCGGCTCGGCGGCTTGTTCTGAGAGCTTCCTGTTCGTGAAGTCAGCTTCAGGTAGGGACTTCTTTTCCCCTCGCCGTGAGCCGGGCTTCCCTGGGATGGTGGCCGCTGTCCTAAAAACTGGAGAGGTGCTGA
Source organism: Petroica traversi (assembly GCA_025920805.1). Lineage (NCBI taxonomy): Eukaryota > Metazoa > Chordata > Aves > Passeriformes > Petroicidae > Petroica > Petroica traversi. The sequence continues at coordinate 2,245,873 of JAHLSL010013452.1, read as the reverse complement.
GAGAGAGAGTGTTCCTTTGCCCGGAGCCCCAAATCAGACACAAGACACGAGGGTCTGCTCTGCTTGGGCTCAGGGGCAAAAGACCCGGAATAGCCCAACATTCAGACTTTTATTCTGAGGGTTACAGCTTATCTCATAACGGTACAGGGGAGGACACGGAGAAGGGTCGAAGGTCAGGATGCAGTCAGGAAGGAGGAAGGGAGGAAAGAGTGAGACACAAGACACTATTGTTAACTGAGGGGTAGGCGGGGGGAGTTCGACTCCCTTTCCAAGGCCAAACTTAACTCTACCTTCCGAGGGGCCTCACTTTCTAGGCCCTCAGAAATTCTTCAGGGGATATGTCATTCTCTGAGCTTGAACCACCGCTACAGACCAGGGAAGAAAAATATTTAGAGAATAAATTTTTTTTTCATTATCTAAAGCAGTGTGAGCAATTTCAATCCAAGTATGCACCAATAATAATAGTCATTATTATTTCTAATGAAAATTTTTAGTGCTTAGGAACTTTTCCTTCAATATTTAAAAAATATCATCCTAAAAAAAACAATTTAGCAAAAAGTTCATCTGCAATGTTCGCAGTCTAATTATTCTGGTCATTGTGCCATTTTCTGAACAATTGAGTTATTTAATTTAATAATAACTTTTCAAGCATGGTTACTACTTTTTATTGCATTAGAGACACTGTGATCTGTTGAGGCAATGACCTCCCAGCTGAAATACTTGATATCAGCCTTGGTGCCATAGGCCATAATGTGCATTAGAAGGATCATTACAGTTCACCATGCCAACTATGGAACTGATATTGATCTGGTCTATGCCAGCTACATGAGGGTCCTGTCAGTGCTTTCCTACAAACATACCCAGACCCTGTATGTGCAGATTTCCTCTTGCACAGGTCAACTGATTCACTCAAATGTGATATCATCTGCTGACTTCAGAATGCCTGCTCTACCTCTTCCTCCAGACTATTCATAAACATATTAACGTGAAAAGTCCCATAACAGATGCTGAGAAGATCTAGCTGTGACCATTCTTCAACAATTAATTACTAGCCTCGAGTCTGATGATCTGGACAGTTTTTTTTTAGCCCTCCAGAAGTGATTACAGGGATAGTGATGTGTGAAATCAGTCTTTTCTAAGTCAAGGTAGGAAACATCTCTCACCTCCTCACATTCATGGATCTAGTAATCTTATAATGAAAGTAAATCAGGTTGGTTTGATTATCATTCACAAACATTTATTTCTTCATATGCCTCGAAATAACTTCAAAGAGCATTTATACCGTGATTTTTGCAGGAATTGAAGTAATGTGACTACTACAGAGTTCTCTAATTTTTCACCTTTGAAGTATTCCCAAATATTATGCACTATTTGGCTTTCTATTTTTGCTGACTGGAGACTTTCTCTGGCCTTTATGATTCCTCATAGAGAGTTTTGACAAGCTCTTTCAGAACTTTGTGTTCATCTTGCCTAGTCTCAAGGATTTTAAACGTGGAAATTTCTCAAGACATACATTATTCAAATCTTCCTACTCAGAGTAATTTCTTTTCTTCTTGTGCCCTCTAGGCACAAAGGTTTGTGAGACACTCAGAAAGACTCAAATAACTAAAATTTTAGTTCTCTCCCTTTTATCTGCATTTACTGTCACTACATAACCTACATATTTAGCAGTGAACACATGCTTTTCTTACCCTTTTACTGTTAGGTTAATAACAGAAGTCCTTCATATTGCTCTTGATGTCTGTTACCAGTTCTGGCTCTAATTTAGCTTAACATCATTCATGCATGCCCAGAAAATGTTTCTAAGTTCCTTTCAGTCTGTCCCTGCTTCAGCATCCACTTGATTTTTTATTTTTTTTTTGCACTGCAGTTGTGACAGAAATTCTATGTTTAGTCAAAAGGGTCTCCTGATATGCCACTCAATTTCATGAGGATAAGGTGGGCTTTTGTTCTTACAAGAGGTTGCTCTTCTCCATCTGACAGCTCCCTTGAGCTCTTTACGCTAAGAAATGTCTGCTCTCTTCAAGTCCAGGGTCTGTACTCTGCTAATTTCTTTCTTCACTCAAGATTTTGAACTCATGTTTCATATGGTGCCATTGTGCCTCTAACTAATGAGGTTTGTTCTATTCCTTAGCAGCAGTTCTAAAATCATGTCTGTCCAGCAGGGCCATCTCATGCTATTTATTGTTAAGGAGCTCTCCCTGAGACCCTCCTCCAGCTCCCAGACTGCTTGTGATCTGTATTTCTAGGAGATTTCAGGAACATTAAATTTTTCCATTAGATCCAGTCCTCATCAAATACCAAAAAGGAGATCTAGTCCAATTCTGCACTGTAATTACTCTGTGATGCTCATCAATCAAAGTTTGCAGAATTTTACCATAAAAATCTTTAAGATTAATTTTTCTTTAGTCTTAGATCGCCAAGTAGAGTTCAGTTGTGAAGGGAACATGAGTTCCATGAAGCAGTTGAAGTTTATAACTGCCTCAAATATTTCAAATAAGTAACAGTCTGAATTTGAACAGTGACACAACTACTTTCATAGAGAGATAGGATGGTCCCCTTGATACAGCTACAGAATTCAGCTTGACCAAAGGTCATAAATATGTCAAGTACTAATATTGACTGGAAAACAATAGTCATGCATGCTTCCATCACTGAGAACAATTTGGCAGGACATTTGCATTGTCATGCTAGTTTCCATGCTGTCTTTCCAAGCAGTTGATAATGTACTGTTCTGGACCTGTTGCAAAGATTTCCTCCCTCCTACACTGCTGCTTTATTTGTGTCAGTAGTATGAACTCTTGCTCTGTTCTAATTAAATATTTCAGTGTCTTCTAAATATATGCTGCTACCAACATCTTAACTCATAAAAAAGATTTTTGCATTGCTTTTGTTTTAAAGCATAAATATTTGACTGTGTGAGAGAATAACTAGCATAAACAGCTGCTAGATATTTTTATTAATAAATAAGTTCTCTGTACTAAATGTCAGAGAAGATGCTGTGGGACTCTATCTAAATACATCTCATAAATTGGACATAAGTGTTCTAAGGTGCAGAACTGCAATTGTACTGCCATTTTTTATTTTCTTAATGAAGAATTTTGATATTTTTGTTAAAAACCAAAAAGATAAAAGCAAGTTAAATTTTATTGATCTTTCTATTCATCTCTGTGTTCACATTTTTAATTGCTCTTTAGTTTTAGATGTGTTTTAAAAGTAAATTTAAATTTACAATACAAAACAAAGATCAGTAAAAGCACCTCTTTCATGCTTCTTAGATTGCTTGATTATTAATAATTGGCTTCAGAATATTTTAAGAATTGTTAATAGTGTTGCATTTCTATGAATTGAATCTTGAACACTTGCAGTTCTGTCATAATCTTCCATGCAAATTACAGTTCTTTCATTAGGGAAATGAGGTTTACACAGGTGGGAGTGATTGACGGTGCCTCTTTTATATCAGAAAAAAATAGATAAAAATTTGGCCAGATGTCCTCCCAATAAAGGCCCATAGTAGAAAATGACAAGTGTGGAACTGAGACACTCAGCAATCAGCGAAACACATATGCCAAATTCTCCTATACGTCTCATGTATAAGAGTTCCATCTTTCTTTGGGCAGGTTTACTCAGACGTCTCTCATTGTCAAAATATTACTATCTCCAAACTCTTAATCAGCTTTTGTCATCCAGGAAAAAGAGTGTTGCTAATGGAGGGGAACCACTGTCTTGCTGAAAATCTAGTTTGTTCTCCCCAGTTGTCAAGTACTATAATCTGACTTTTTCCCTACAGTGTAAGTGGAGGAGGTCTCACTGCCAGTGGCATTGCTATGCAATCTGGTAGGGAGGACTATTTTAGGTGTTTTGCAGTCTTGTTAAGTTCTTTGCATCTAATAAAAGAATAAATGAACTTCTGCTGGAGGGCCTTTCTTTTTTTTTTTTTTTTTGGTAATTTTCTTTATATAATGTGGACTATCTTTCTTTTTTTTTTTTTTGCATAGACATGTAGATCCTTCAGTTGCCAATAATACTTCCAGCAAGATATGCAGCTTACAAATATAAATCCAACTATCACTTAAGGCTATTATCAGGCAATGCAGTACAAAAAAACACTTCACAGCTTTTAAATAAGCCTTCTGCATGGATTGTAATTCCTCTCTGTCCCTGTGGCCTGTTCCCTGATCCTTAAGCTTCTTTTTCCCCAATCTTGAATGCATAATTTGGGACTCAATATGGGAAGTTGCATATTACAACTGAGGAAACTGTATAGTATTTATCTGTGTACAAATTCTATTAGGGTTTAGATACTTCTGGTTGAATATTTGGGCCTTGAAACTGTAAAGAGAATACGTATGTCTTCCTGGTAATTGTCAGAGTCATTTCATGCAATGCAAACTTCTGACACCTCCATTGACTTATATCACTAAGGCAGCAAAAAGATAAAAATGAGTAATATTTTTCTTAACCAAGTACCAAATATATTCATTCTGCTACCTCTTCTTCTTTGGAAATTAGCTGCAATTCCAAATGACACTTAAATCCAGCCATTGCAGATGCAAGTCCCTAATTCAATGCTGAAACTTTTGAAAATTTAGTCTTTAATTTGGAGGTGTGTCAGTACTTCACATTCTGAACTGCAAACACTTGTACCACGATAAATTAGCCAATGCCAGAGCAAAGGTAAATTTAGTTCTTACTGTAACTGAGTCAGAATTCCAATTTTACTGAATCACATCATGGTCTACAGTCAGCAAACCCACATACTCCCTACTGGAAATTTTAATTGACAGCCCTGTAGTATAGCACTGCTACTGCCAGCAACAGGCCATAACATTTGCAGCAAATTTGGAAGGCCTGAGAAAGGGCACTCCTTGGGCTTACTCAGCCTGTAAGTTTCTTAACCTGCCTTCAGCTTTGTTTTAATTTGGTTCAGCTGTGACAGAAAACTTGTTAGTGAACCTGTTGTCTATGGCTGAGCTGTTTAATTTCGTGACTTTGGGTGCTACAACCATATTTTTACACTGATAGAAGCAACAAAGGTTGGATCTGTGAAGAATTAGATATTTATAACCCCAATTTAAACCAAGCGGCGTAGAAGAAATTCTGATGACACTTGAATTAGACTGCTATGATTTCACTTACACTATGAATATATTCTTGGCTTTATCCATAAATATATACAGATGTATATGTCTGTTTGAACTTAACAGTTGCAGCGAACACAGAAAGTGGACCAGGCATACTACTTTTCATTCTGTTATTTTATTTTCAAAACCATGTTTGTCATGGTTTACCAAAAGGGATTCTAATTCAGATAATAAAGACATTTATATTCAAAGCATATTGAAAAAAATGATGAAAAATATCCCAAATGGATAATTGTAAACAATATTTTATTCTGAAGTAGTTCAAAAAATAATTGCTGTGCAATGGCACTACATTGCAGCTTTTTCTGAGTCTTTTTGACAATTACTCAAAGTAAATATCTTCATCTCAAAACTTGAGCTGCAGCTGGAAGCCAAATTAGGCTGAAGGACAGCTTGCCAGTGTCTCAAGTTATATATTATTCTGAGCTTATTACCAAAATCACCTTTATAATTTTAATCGACATAAAATTTTCTACTGTATTTTAATCAAGTTATAATTAATGAGTGTGATATGAATAGTTTTTTTTACTTACTGAAATATTATTTTGCTTCTATTCTTAAAGGAGAGCCCATGTTTTTCAACAAACAGGAAAAAATATCTTTAGCCAAATATATTGAGATCTTTCTCATTTTGCAAAAGCAAGATCTGAACATCTCTATGCAGAGTAAATATTTAGCTCTGACCTCACACTACTCTGAAATTTCTCTACACTGCCATGGATTATAAAAAATTCTCCTTTTTTTTAATAAAGCTGGAAGCTAATCTATGTTTTAATTATTCAAGAAATCCTCCTGCCTCATAAGCAGAAAAAAGGATCACCCAAATATAATGGACTACAGATTCCTCACAGTTGCCAAAAAATTAAAGCTCATCATGTCTGTACCAGTGTTTCTCTTTCGTATTATATAGTGGTGAGAACATGAACATCTTTTAAACAACCTCTTCTCTGACCTTTTTCCTTCTCTTTGAAAAGTTAACTTTGAAACAAGTAATTGTGAAAGGAGCTCTGTTTCCTAAAGAAAACAACTGGAAAACTCTTTCATTATTTATTGAAGGCTCTTTTAAAGGTGATGGTGCTTTGATTTTAAGTGTCCATTTTCAAAGATTTCCAATCCTGCACAGGAAGAAATGAGAACTGCACTGTGATATCAAGCAACAAAATTTTTCCTAACAGCATTTGGATCTTCAGTGTTTGTGTATGAACTGGAGAATAGTAATCATTATAGCCCAGCAATTCCAAAGTGTAATTTTTAACAAACTTTTGCCTGATACAAAACTATTAGCATTTAAATATCTGTAAAGAAAACAGTTCTTATGCATTAGAAGCAGTAGGATTTTCAGGAAGGTCTCACAAAACTGTCAACGGTCTTTAGGGTTTATGCATAATATAAATAATATAAATATATCTATGTTTATGAGTTTTCTTTTTCTTTACAAGAAAGTATTTGGTACTATGCAAATATTTTGTGGGTGGAAAATTGCTAAACTAAGAGCTATGGAACAAGAGGTTAAAAAAAATCCCAGTATAAGATACAGCTCTTCTTCAGCAACTTCAAAGGTCAGCGAGGGTAGATATTTATCATTTAGATTTGTTCCAGCTATTTATGGCATTGCATGTTCCTTAAACCATCTGACAGGTTCTTCTCTGTTGTTATCTCTGAGAAACATTCGGAGAAGCAGTAGCTTCCGTACCTTACACAACAGCTGATAACTGAACTGCAACCCCTAAGGGACTGAGGCAAGCTTGCATAGCTGCTTCCAGTTGAGACATTCCTAACCTCTCTGAAGCAGTGTGTGTGAGGAGGTGTATGTGGAAGCACCTTCTCTAATGCAATGTGTTTTAGCATTTTGCTGATGCTAGGAGAAGGAAGCCACAGTGCACACACAAAATGCCTGTTCCCTTAATCTTGTCTGCAGATGCCAGGACTGCTGTAAGGAACTTCAACAACCCCTGGTCTATTTAAAAATACACACAACTTGTGACTAAGGACATCAAGCAAGTACAGTGCAAAACTCAGATGATATTCGAGAAGACTTCTGGAAGTGCAAAACTAAATTGAGTTTTGGAATTTTTTCTTAGGTATATTTGTTCAAAAATCACAGATTCTTGTTATTCAGACATTGTACTCCATATTGTTTTGTTATGGGCCTTGCTTCAACATTTTTTCTAAGATGTAACTTCTTAGAGACATAATTGAAATATTTATTGGTCTAGAATAATAAGAGTTAATCTCTTGACATCGACTTTCTGTCAGCTAATAAATATTTTTATTGAAAATAATTGAGTTTCATCTGTCAGACAAATGGGTGCACAGGAAGACTTGTTTTGAAATCAAAGTCATGGATAAGCTATCTAGCGCAAAATATTCACCAAATATCTCCTCCCTTTAGACTTCTAAAGTATTTATAAACTTAAGTAAGCTATAAAATTTTATGTACAGCGAATGCAGCTTAAAACCTATTTTCAACCTGCATCTCACTGCACTAAACTGTTGCTCACAAATTTCAGAAATCAGAGGGAATTGCCAGCAAGGACAGAGTTTTTCTCCAGAAAAAGTGTTGCTGTGCTGAAGCCCCTTTTTGTTTACTTATGAAACATCCAGAAGCAGAAGGGCACTAAAAATAAAGAGGTTTCTTTTTAAATTGTTGAAAATTATAGGGGCTTTTCACATTTTATAACTAGATTTTCTTTTCTTTCCTCTTTCTCAAACATCTGTACAATCAAGATCTGTACAATCAAGAAAGAATAGGTCGAAGACAGAGATGAAGAAAATTAAATTAACAAGAACATCTGATACATACCTTACCAGGCACTTGTCTAGTTCTGCTATTTAAAAAGCAAGGTCTTATAAGGTACTCAGCTAGGTCTCCTACATTGTGTTCCATATTGAAGATATTTCATTTGTTTGGCTTAATATGTTTAATAAAACAAGAAAAGTATGGCCGTTATATAATTTAATGTTAACCTCTCTTATAGATCTAAATATGACAGCATAAAGAAAAATTGTTAAATCCTGTTAAAGAAGTTTTTTTAATTTTAGAACATGAATAATGAAATATCTACAATACATTTAACAAAATTTAATAAACTCAAAATAAACTGCATAGTGCCATATTGAAAACTGGATAGTTTTGGTGTACTACAAGTATTGTGATATAGGAAGCTGAGAAAAGCAAAATTTCAAGTTGCAACTGGATTTCCATGCATACTAAATTTAACAATGGCAACTGTTAACTAATAATTTACTGCATGGCAGCGAAGTTTATATTTTTGTAACTGGTGGAATCAAAGTTGCTAACTGAACTATGTGTGTTTTAAAAATTTGATTGCTTGACACCTTGGATATCAGAATAAAGCTTATCTCTATTTTAATATTGGAGGAGGAAAAACATCACAAAATGTTCACATATTAGATGTATCTAAATAAATTTAATGATGTCGTACTAAAATTACCAGATTTGTGGGTCATTTAACATTCTTGAAAAATCATTGACTGAATAGAGATGTCACAGTTTGGTAAATTAAAAAAAAGGGACATATGCCAGGTTAAAACCAGTGACATAGTGGGAGCATTTGACATCTGTTTGACATTATGGAAATTCTTTGAACACAACCCTGCATCTGGAGCAGAGACAAGGCCTAAATCAGATTAGACTCAGTCACCAGTAAATAAACATCACTTATAAAATATCATTTCGCATTATAAGACTTCCAAAATCTGTTTTCAGTACTGTCTATATTGTCATTATGATCCATTAACATAAATGAGTACAGGTCTGAGGAATACTCAGCAGGAAAAGCTGATGAAAAACAAAGTGTATACCCCACCATTTTTCCAGTATATCAGAGTCTTGGAGTTAAATGGGGCAGAATAAGTCATTAAAAATACCTGATAAAATGTTTAATGATGGTGAATATGAATGGGGAGATCATGAAGGTTTATTTGGTTAGGAATGGTAATGATTTATTAGTGAATCAAAATAGGTAAAGCTGATAGTGGAGCACAGTTGTGGTCTCTAAGAATTAAGCTTCCATTAAGTTCTGTTTATATTGAAATCCCCTTTCACTCTGTGCCAATTTTTGTTTCAGTTTTTAATTTTCTCTGAAGTTCTCCTGGCAATAACCTCTGCAATCTTTGATTTCAGTGTTGTGCAAACATTTAATTTTACTGTTAAAAATAGAAGAACATATTCTCAGATTTTTGAATGACCATCTGTCATTGTAAATTCTCATCATTTATAGGACCATTGAATATTATGAGTTGTAAGAGATGCACAAGCTTTGTCAAGTCCAAATCCTGGCCTTTATAATTTTCTGTTTTCAAGCACATCCAGTCTATACCCTTGGCACAGCACAACATTTTCCAAGTTTCTGTCTATCTAACAACAGTGAAACAATTGTTATTGCTTACCTTTGCACAATAACTTATTAGGAGGTGTACAAGAATTTCCACCACAAAGCCAGATCTGTTGGTCTGGTAGGCATTTGCTAGGTTTTAATATTGCAATAGCAACAAAAGTGAACTTTTTTCCACTTTCATATATTAACATTCTATTTAAAAAATCCCCCATCTTCTGACATAGAAATTTAAAGTGAGAGATGAATTATTATTCTTTTGAACGATAGACTGAGCAAATATTCTTTCATGCGAGTCATTGATTTAGTTCAGAGCTAAGTTAAGTTGGACATGGCTAAAGGAAGTTGCATGTCAGGTGAGTACTCTTGAACATTTTGCCATGTTCTGACAGAAAAAAATATCTATTCACTGTGACAGCCAAAGTACTCTTTCCTATTCTGTTTATCCAGAGGGTCACTGTGAGAGATGCATCACCATTGTTTTGTGTTACTTTAGAGAAAGTGGACTTGTCTGAAACAGTATTCTGTGTGCAAACTTGTGGAACCATGTTCTAGCTTCTGTGAGACAAATGCAGCCACCATAAATAAAGACCAAAGGGGTCCTCTATCCATCCCCCAGAAAGAAGGTATCAGTTGTAAAGCAAGAAGCGAATGTAGCTTAGTCCATATTCTGGGAGGCAAGCAAAATGTTTCTCCATCCTCCTCATACCCCCAGGTGCCTCTGCACAGTGGGTCTGAGGCTTTGTATGTAGAAGACCAGCCTAAGGATGAAGAGGATGAAGGTCCAGTCACACCAGAGGCACCATCACAATCAGTAACATCAATCCACCGGGTTACAGCTGTTTACAAGAAAAAGAAAAGATGGGGCACAGCTGTAGGATATTTCCTTCTAAAGAGAACAGAGGGCCTGATATGCCAGCTGGGCCCAACCCATAGGAGGGTCTGCTGCCTCCCTGTGTTAAGGATGTCACCAGGAAACTCCCAAACCTAGTGTGGCCTGTGGGATGCTGACTGTTGGTGATATGCAATGTAGGATGCAAGGAAGTGGCAGCACATAATCTGAGGGCAATCAAAACAATTTCAGGCCCTTTGGACATTTTGTGCGGGAATCTGGGCCACAAGTTATTTTCTGCACTATACTTTCAGTTGAAAGAGGCAACATCGAAAAACACAAATGAGTTGAGTCTGTTAATATACATCTTCACAGATGTGTCATCACCTAAATTTTGGAGTTTTTCACAGGGTCAGTCATGCTGGCATCAGGTGTCAGACATCATCTCAATGAGAAAGGAATTAATGAGACTTACTGGCAGAACTTTAAATATGATGGGGGAGAGGGGTAGAATCAAGCTTTTTCCTGGCAAACTGTGGGATAATATGAAAAAGTTAGATGGAAAGGGTACTTGTGATGGTCCTCTGGATGACTCTGAGATGTACCAGTCACACTGGAGCACAGCTGCAATCTTAGAGATATGAGCCAAGGACTCCTGAAATAATAGAAACCATTGAGGAAACATTTTGTTATTTGTGTAGTTTAAGCCTGTATTACATTCAGCCCCAAAATCCATTGCAAGTGAAAATTTAATAGTTTTGAATCACAACTTTTAAATAAGTATACAATTAACTATAGGTTAAAATTTGTCCCAAATCCCCTGGAAAACTGAATTTAGTACTCTGTATATCCATCCACTTCCTGTGTCATACAGAAGTTCTTCCCATGACAGATTTCTGTCTATTGTTTCATTATCAAGCCCCAAAAGAATCCTGAGACACATTCTTTTTAGACATTTAGAGAACAGTTCCTTTTTCTAAGCAAATGAAAACAAAGAACTGGAGTCTCTCATTTTTTAGAGTGCTGAACTCAAGTTCCTACAATGAAGTTATTTATCAGAAGGTACCACACTGTAGGCCAGCAAAAGTGCATCAGCCAGGGTAACAGCACATCCCATGATCATGTTGCTAACTATGGACCACACAGAAAAGTGGGAAAGTTGCATCTGCAGGACAAATTCTGAGACTTCAGGTATGCAGACATGGCTGTGAAAGCCTTTGGCAAATCTTACTCCAACACCCATTGATTGATATCTTCTCACCTGCTAAGAACTTGAGATTTTAGATTCTCAGACTGGTCTTGCCTATTTCACCGAACATATTTAAATGTCAGAAGTAAGTAATAACGACAAAGCTCTCCTTCATAAGTGCAATGAGTACAGCTAACTTGCAGTGTTGTTTGTATTAAGCAACTGTCCATCACTCTAGAGGGTCAGTGTTTTATGTGTCTTGGTCTTAAGCAGAAGTAGCATAACAGGTGAAGAGACTAGAAGGACTTGTTATAATTTTAATATAGTAATAATAGTAAAGTGATAATTCTTTAATTTTAAGCAGAAGTTATAAATACCTGGTTTTTAACAGCTATGGTTTAAGGCAAAAATTGAATAGCAACTTTATTACCGAATGAAAGTCATATTCTTGTACATGGAAACAAGTCACCAATTCCCACACTATGTTTCCAAGAAATAAAGCAAAACAAACCAACAAAAAAAACCCTTAGATTTTAAATTACAAAGCATTATATGAGCCAGTTAAGCACATTTTAAATTTTATTGTTTATTGAACTACTCAAGACGCCTTAACTACCTTTAAAAAGACATAGCCTAAGGGAAATCCATGATAAAAAGTACTTTTGAAAAACATTTCTTTGATCATAACTGTTTTTCCTAATTTTCTTCAATAATAAATTGTCTGTGAGAACATGAACCTATTTTTCAGACGAGGCTGCCTGGACATACTGGTGTAGAGAATGCAAGGCAAAGATGAAGAAAAAATCAGAAGCATAGATGAGTTGGAGAGAAAAAGGACTCACTTTTGTTTTTCTGAACAAAAGGCAGGACCAGGAACTGAAGATATAGAGTAAACCAGTCAGTAGTGAAGTAAGGGAGAAATGAATTGTGGATTGTAGCTGGAAATGTTACAAAAAGGTCATTTAAGTTAAATGTATGGGCCTGAAAAATTGAAAGGAAATGAATGTAAAACTATAGCAGGTGTACTCCACTGTAACCTCAAATCATGCTTGTATGATTCCTGTTGCGCAAGACATCACCTGACTGCTTGACATCCTCATTAAAAATACTTATTTCACCTGCAATTAATGCCATTTTGATTTTATTTATGATGCTCATCTATTGTTTTACAGCTCAGCTCCTCCCCAGTTCCCATGAATTTTTCATTCCTTGTCTGAAAGAAATCCAACATGCAAAAGCAAAATCAAAAAAGGAAAAAGTGGGAAAACTGTCACAATAGTCAGAACTAAAATGTATTCAAAGACTAAAGTAGAACTTACCTCTGCATTTATTAAAAAATGCATCAAAGTAATAGATTTTGTTCACTTCAGATAAGAATAAATAAATTCAAATAAATTCAAATTCCTGTTATTTTTCATAAGGAGGAAACTATTTCAAGTACTTTGAGAAATTACCAAAAAACATTCACTACTTTTGGGGTTATTTTTGTCTATTACTATAGTTGCCTGTTGCAAAACTGATAGGAGTTTTAGACCAGAATTATATTCTATATTAAGTTTTTTCACTTAACCCTAAGTATTTTAAGGTTCTGTCAAGAAATCTTCAATACTAAAAATTTATACCAGGATATAATGTATATAGCCCATAAAAAGGTTATCTTTTTCTCAGAGTTTAACTTAGTAGCTATAGCAGAAGAAAATACTTTTTCTGAATTTGACAGTGTAGTAAAAAGTTGAAATTGACAGAAAATTAAAAGTTGCAATTTTTAATGTCATATTTTATTGCCTCTTCACACAGATACCCAGGTTCATAATTCTCTGCCTTTGTTAATGCTTGATCAACCTCTCTTTTGCATTGCCGTTTTCACTGCTGTATTTTACAGAATAATGTTTTAATGATATTGTTGTTATGGTTATAATGGTAATGAAATCCATGAAATGATGCCACAAGCAATTTATACAAAAGCTTGGCTTTCAAGGTCAGTTGAGTCCTCAAAACAATGATGTTTCAATCTGTTCATTTGTAGCAGCTTTGTGGTTTTGGAGCCAAAAGTCATAGACGTTGACACGCAACGTTGACAGCACACAGGAACAGATTTTCATGTTGTGGGTTTTTGTATCAGGAGGATGCCTTGAAGACTTTCTGACAAGTCTGCATCCTGAAGAGGAACTCTGAAAGCTTGTTTTGGGTACAGCAGAATATTCTTGGGAGAAAAAGATGCAATTCTGTTTTCTTACTATTGCACAAAACTGTATTTACTATGGCTTTTTGGGGTTTTTATCTGTGACAGCATAGCAGATTATACTTAGACTTTTTTCAAGTAAAGGTGTTCCACTGATCTCTCAGTAACTCTATCTAGAAGTAATATAATCTTTTGCACAGAAAAAAATAGATTTGATATAGGCTTGACTGATTTTTGAAGAAGCTCATATTGCTAGTGTTAGCATACCTCTGAACTGATAGCATTTTCTTTAATTGCTGCAGTAGAGCAATGGAGCTCTCTACTACTCCAAGACTTTGAAACACCTACTAATATGGTAACAAATCATAGTCCAATGGATTTGGAATCAAAGTGGACTTTTCACTTTTCTTCTCCCAGACATTATTTTATATCATGTACATTGAGTACTAACCTGCCTGAATACATTTTAAATACGCCTCTAAAATCACTGAAGGGTCTGAACTGCAGTAGTGTGGCCACTAGAATAAATACCTTAGTAGCACCTGTGCAGCACTTAGCAATGTATGGGCAAAAGATTTCAGTGTAACATATTGCCAGAGAGAGTCTCATTCTAGACTTTTCCCCACTCATTTTAATAACTGGAAAAGCATACTTTCGTGGTTCTGTGACAGTTCTAAACAAAGAATCTGAGGAAAACATCTCAGCTACTCTCATGACAATTAGGACATATTTAGGACAAGATAAAAAAGCCATACAGATACTCTTTCAGATCTCAGCATGTTTGTGACCAAGGTGGGATTTTGAATTGGTTTTTGATGGATGAAACAGTAAATTTTCTTAGGGGAGATGTCAACAAAAGTTCCATTTTCTAGGTAAAGCCCTCTGTCAGTCTGTGAAATGAGTAATTTTTTTCCTGTGGAAGAGTTAAAATAATTTTTTAAATGTTTTATTTTTTCTCTCTATCTTCACAAAAGCCTCTATATATTATTACAGTATGTGTGGTGATCTGAGGTTTTCAGAACATTAACACATGGATTGCGGAAACCAAGGGAAAAAAGAAATATGTCCATATTTTTGCAATCTTCCTGTGTGGATTTCCCTGAACCAAAAATCAGCCTACACTGTAAGTTAGAGAAAGCTGAGTGTCATCACTGAAGAAAAACCATAGCACATAAATGGCATACCTAAATTTTGATAGCATCTTCTGATGCAAACTCTCTGACCAGAACTGAGCAGTTCAACAAACTGATCTTTGTCCAGATATGATAATTCTTCAAAATAAGTCTGTTGGGAAAAACAAACAAATAAACAAACAGACAAAACCCCCAAACCAAAAAGGGTTAATGTGCGGTTATCACCTCTGTTTTGTCTCAGGCATCCAGAATTTCAGTAGTCTCCAACAGTTTTTTTATTAAGATATTGAGTAATCAGAAATATGGCTAGTCTACCGCAAATTATAGAAATTGAATTAGGCCATTTACAGGATTGTCTGAAAAAAAAAACAAAAACCACATCAAATTTTATGAAGAAACCTTCTAAGGGCACTATATCAGTGAGTCTTGTGAGTCTTAGAAATTTTTAATTCACTTTTGAAGAAATATCATAAAAGAACATATGACCATTGTAGGGGCAGTTTCAAGAAGCAAGCTAAATACAAGAAAACATTAAGAAACATAGGCAATTAAGAAATTAAATGAGGAAATTGAAACATTCCTATGATGTCCCACAACAAACTGTTGTTTATCAATAAACATCACCTTCAGAAGCCTACTAGTCATTAACAACTGAAGCTCATCTTCCAGAAGGGAGTTCCACAGGAAATTATGTTAATTTACATTGGATGTAAAAATATTTCACAAACGCATTTCACAAAAGAATACACAGCAAGGATCCAAGAATCAAATTAACTCTCTGGTGTTTCTACATTAAGCACCTACCTTATTTCTCAAAGAAATATATTAAGACCACCAGAAGTTTTAAGAATGGCATTAAGCTATAAAAAATTATATTTAGTAGCTCTCAAGGTTACTTTGTTTAAACCCAAAATTTTTGAGTGACCAGAACATACCTAGGGTTTTTCAATCCTATAGATAAAAGCACTGAAAAAAAACCCAGTTTGATGAAAATATGTATCTGAAGGTGCCTCCATGAAGAATATAAAATAGCATTTTTTAGTGCTGCACAGAAAGTACTTGTCAAATGACACTGCATAAAAGGCACCTCACCTAGGCAGCAAAGGCAAAGAGAAAATAGGTGTTCCAATGTGTTTGGAAGTACTGCTGCTTTCAATTCAACATCCCAAGTATGAAAACTACCCCAGTTGCTTTGAACATAATGCCTCTGTAATTTGCTGAACTTCGTAACAACTGTGAGGTAAAGAGTAAGAACGATAAAACAGGGTATGGAAAACTAATTACAGAAAATTCCAAGAAGGAGATACAAAACCATGTTCTACCAACATATGCAAGGGTACAGCTTCATTACCAGAGTTCTACTTCATGACCATAAACATAGATGTAGATAATGCCTGGCATTTAATTCTGAAGCTTGCCTGAAGAGACAACACTTTGAGGTGCATTAAGGATGAGATACAACTTGAAATATCTGAAAAAAATTGAATATTCTTCAAAAAAGACAAGTCTATGCCATGAAAATTACACTTCTGATGGTGGAAAATGTGTATAAAAATCTTATTCTCTATGTTAATTCGGTTAAATTTACTAACAGCAATTACTTCTGCCATTAAAATTTATGAACACATTAATACAATTCACAAATTAAATATCAGCCAGAAATGTTACATAGCAGTATAATGATTACTGAATTCCTCAAAATAATGACAGTGCATTTTAAATTTTAGGCAGGATGATTTTATTAACTCAAACCCTATGAGATGACAGAACAATTCTGCTGTTGGAACATGATTGAAATATTTCTTTTGTTGTAATATCCACTATTTCATCATGCCCAAATCAATCCAATTAAATACCATCAGACAATGATAGTATAAATTTTTTTTACAGGATACTGAATGATTAACAGACATTTTTAATTGCTGTGTAAAAAGAAAATGCTTTTGTTCAAATCAAAGTTATTATTATTTTCAGGGAGAAGAAAGCTCACACACAGCTGTTTTTCTTTCACTTTCCATGTTTTGAGGAAGAAAGAACATAATGGTTATTGGGAAATTGAGAGGGATTGTGACTAAGATTTCATTTCTACTAGGAAGAAAAAATATTTTTAATTCACTTCTCATTATTTCGAGTTATTGCATATAATTTTATGCTTTTTTTTCCTAACATGTTCCAGTGAAAATATGGAAAAATATGCAATGTTATGAACTAGACAGAGTAACTTGAGAGTGAAGTGGTTTCATTCATAATAACAAACTTCGAAATAATAAAAAGCTCCAGTCATTTATGTGCAAGGAGGTCAGACTGATAGAATAAAAATGCAATATCTAAAAGGCAGTGTACCATAAAATTACCAGCATTCACAGAAAGCAACACTGTAACAAGTTCAGTAAATATTTTCCTGATTTATCAAAGGGTTCTTTCATTAATCTTCTCCTTCTTTTGTATTTAGATACATCAGCATATCTCAGACATTATGGCTTCATTTGCCTCAGAGAAATTGTATTCTACATAAGAAAATTTTGTTCTGGCATATTTGTACTTTGCTGATATGAATCTCCCCTGCAGCCCAACCAAAATACTTAAAATGCTGTGTGTAATAAATATTTTTCCCTGAACCCACATAACAGACAAATCCAATTGATGTGGGGCAAGAATATCCTGAGGTGATACAAACAGGAAGGTGACACAGGAAAATATAGAATATGAGATCTTTCAGGAAATAAAAAAGGAGACAGAAAAGTTAAAAATCATCTTGTAAGCAGGTCAGAATTGTGGGCTCAAATTATAAATGTTTACATATATTACTAGTACAAACCCTTTCATTCCAGTCTCAGAAATAATAACCTACCAGAATGGGAAGTGAGGCCTAAAAGGCAGGATACACATACGGACAACATTATTTCTTGCCAGTTTATGGATATTTCTGGTCTATTGAAAACTCTCACAAACTATTTGTATTCTCTAAGCTTTGGGTCACATTTTGAGCTGTAACCCATAACCACTTGGTTCAGCTCCAGAACGGAAGCAAATATTTCATCAACCACAGACTTTCTAAGCATTTTGTATTGGACTAATTGGTAAAGAAAAGAATGTATTTGGATTAGGAGTGTTTTACAGAAAGTAAAAAAACTTACCAAGGGAGTTCCTGATGGTAACTACGTAAGCAGAATTGAAATAATTTTTTTTTCAACTCCATCTATATAGCAGAATATCATAACTACCAAATTCCTAATATATGAGTAATTCATGTTAGTACTTCAATATTATTGTGGAGATAGAAACTAACATTACAACTACAAGGTGACTAGCAGTCATTTCATCTCCTGTCTTAAAGATTTCTTGCAGATATTTCGTATTTTGCTGCATGGCACATAGCTATTATTACCAGGACAGTAGCAATAGCAGATTAAAACTCCTACTCCTCTGTTGCTCTCCAGTGTTAGCTAAATTCCAGACCTTGACTACAATGATTCTGCAACTATAAAGGACAGTTATTTTAATACATTTAATAATTTTATCATATTATTTGACAAAACAATATCTGTTGGGGTTTTTTTCTTCTCCTTCCTCTCTTCCTGCCTGGAGGGACAAGGCCAAAATAGAAATGTTAAAAATATTTTTTCTGAGATTATTCTTCCATTGCACATGGCCTTCCTATCATTTGGTTTCCATTCATTAAACTAGCATCAGGTCACAAAAATTCACATTCTATTCAGTAATATCAAGAAGAGAAAATGAGCAAGCTCAACAATTAATAATTTTGTAGGAAAACTAAAGGAGATGAGTAGAAAAATTGTATATGCCTAGAGATGAATAAAAGTGAACAAACTTTTTGTAGCTTCAAATCCACATTCAAGCTGTCGACAGTTATCTGTCAGGTTTGTCTAAGATAAGCATGAAGGGAAAAAAGTATCAGACTTGCATTGCAAAAGCACATGCTCAAGCTAACACTAATTATTACATCTTCAGTCCCTTTTTGTTATTGAGAAGATCCTGGACAGGAAGAAGAATGTATGTACTCTCAAAATTGCTCCAGCTTTCACTCTGGAAATAAAATGGTCTTCTACACTGCCTCTTCTGTACACTTGTATTCTGTGTGAGAGTCAGATTTTCAGAATAGCATTTGTTATTGTTTCAATATTTTGCAGAGCTAACGCAATTTTCCTGTATAATCATATGTTAAAATCATAGGTCCATGAGAAACCTGTATTAAACATCTCAGAAAATCCCATGTTTTTAGCAGCAACTAATCTATAATACTGTAGGGCAGAAGTGAAAACCAATACAAAGATTCAGATCTGCATTACTATTCTGGCATCGAGCTATTTCAACAGCAGAAATTTATTATATTTTTCCCTTTGAAGGAAGAGGAAGAGGTATAATGACACTGCAATGCCAAAAAAAATCAAAAAGAACAAAACCAAAACCTAAACAAAACAAAACAAACCCCAAGACAAACAAAGAAAATGCAAAAAAACCCCAAAAAAAAACTCCAAAAAAAATCCCTCAGCAACAACAACAACAAAAAGCTGAAAGGATGTCTCAGTGTAAACAGCATCAAGTGCAAGAGGAAAACATCCTTAAGGTTCTTTGAGGAATTTCTAAGTGCTCTGATAATCAAGCTGCTGAAAACAGAACTTCTCTCAAATGCCTGAACTTGAGGAATACTGAGGAGGGGAGGATTCAGTGGAGAGCAATGGAGAGAGTGAGCTCTTTATTAGATTATCATCTCACAAGATTTTACATTTCACTGCACTGTATTTTGACCCTGAACTAGATTTGGAATAAAACTGAAACGGATCCAAAAGCTTTTTTCTTCTCTCTGGTTCATGCTTGTGGAATGAATGGCAGAATATGAGACAACACTTTGCTTATGGATACTAAAGGGAATCATTCTAACTTGAAGGCTAATGAAAAATGTCCTGTTGATTATCATCATCCTAGAGTAAGTAGTTCTGCCTATTTTTTTCCCAGATAAGCATTGGGCAGACATGGAAGCCAGATGAGAAAATAAACTCCTATTATAATTATTTTTCCACACAAAGCAAGGATTATTGTGCCTTCTTAGATTCCTGTAAAATGGAGCCAACAAGTATTTCTCTTCACTTTCTTGACAGCCTAGAATTATAAGAGGCTCAGCAGGATCACCATAAAATCATGTTCTAATACAGAAAACGGCCTGTCAGAGAAATTTCTTCTAGGACACCAGCTGAGCAATGAACTCTTGCCTTGTATTTTCCCCAAAGATTTTCACTTTAGTTGCTATAATTCATAAGTAATTTGATCTATTATTAGTTAAAAAAAAAACCCAGAACAGTAAGAAAAACAGTTCTATTTTTCTTTACTCCAGTCCTTCTTGATTCATCTTCAGGATGAACCATTCCAAATGTTCATCTTTTTCATTTTACAAGCCAAAGTAATTTTACTTTTTTTTATTATTATTATTTTTTTTACTATGAGGTTAATTGAGAACAAAAAATCATGGAAAGAGATGAGATACAAGCTTATCTTTAATTCAGCTCCAACATTAGATTTTTGAAAATAATCTCTCACTTGTTATCATGTCCTCCTCTTTAGTTTTAGAACAGAGCAATTTTTTAAAAAAACAAAAACTGCTTACTTTTGGTTAAACATAAAACAGAAGGTGTGGTCCAGTCTGGTGCTCTGTGTTTAGACTTCCAAAGTATCACAAATTTCTGAGAAAGTGCACCAAATCTCAGAAAAATATCTCAATGGGTTTGGAAATAATCTCAGAAATATTAATATCTTTCTCCTGAAAAACAAAGTAAAGTCATTCCATTGGAAAGCAATCATCACCACTCCACAGACCATCGAAACTCTGTGAATAAGAAAGAGTGAAGAAATCATGAACACAAAATGAGGACAAGGTTGACTTGCTCAATTAATTTTTGATGCACATTTTTAAAAAGAAGGCACATATTTACAACACATTCTATTTTTCAAGAACAAAATGTTTTCTCATTTTTGCCTACTATAGCTGCAGAGCATGAATGTAGGTTGGATTCTTTGATTAGTTGTTAAAAGACACATCATCTTAAAGGACAAATATTTTAAGTTAATATTTGCGTAATATTAAAATGCCAAATCCCTGTGGCATTTGCAGCAGAAGACTAAAGCATATTAGATAAACATCCACTAGCACTTCAGAGCAGTTTAGGACAGTTACACAGGTAATGACAACATCTGCCACCATATCGGACATAGCTGGAAAAGGAACACAGTGAAGATCAGGAGTGAACATCTGAGAAGAAAATACTTCAAATCTCTTGATATATTATATTTTCGATTCAACATTTTCATCTTTCTTTCAATAAGTCATCAATTTTCTTGTTCTAACTTTATCCCTGTGTCATTGCTGGACCACAGTCCCACTGTAGTCCTAACCTACTAACAAGCAGAGCTGACTTGATTTGAAGTGTGATAAAACTTTCTTAATCAAAAGAGGATTATTAAGACCTGCAAATCTAATAGACCTAGCTTGAATGTGAGTAAAACTCAGTTCAGAAAAAAAGAGGCTAAAATTATTATGTTTTCAATATGTGTGATAATAACCTTTTGAAGTGCCTTTACTCTATTTAATCAAAATAAATTAACATTTTGCATTAATAATTTTGAAAACAAAAGAGTTATAATTATTCAATGTGATTCTAATATTAGATTCTATCCAGAGTCTTTGACGTGGCATTCATTACTTGGTTAAAATTTCTACAGCAACTTGTAAACTGTCTTAGAATTAGTAATGTCAAGTAATTGATTTCTAAAATTCAGTGAAAAAGCTGTCCACTATTATGAAGTTTATGCAGATAGACTATGTATGAAATAACTGATGAAAGTACTGGCCTGACCTAAGCAGGGGAACACTCTGTATGATTCAGTAGTTCTATTTGGCTCTGAGATGTATGGATGTATAAACAGGGAAGCCCAAACATAGATTGGGCTTGGATATAAACCAAAACCTTTAAAACTTTTTACCCATTCAGACATCCACAGAAGAGAAAAACTTCCTTATTGTGGCAGAAGTCTGATTTATTTTGTTTTAAAGGAAAGACAAAATGCTAATGCAGATTTTTAAGGTAATTCTCTGCTGTTGATAGTTTAACATCAGACAGTACAACTAATTTTCTTTCAAATCAAATGAGAACCAGGGAATACCAAAAATGGGCACATTTTTTCAGAAGGTAGACTCTGAGAGCTTTAAAAGGATATATACTGTTTCATCCAACTCAGTGACTTCATGTATCATTTCCAGGCAGCCTAAGAGTAAAAGACCCTTGAGACTGTTCTAAGTTTTGATCTTATTTTATGGAGATGAATTGATTTAAGTTGCTTGCCATAGCTGCAGAATGACTCCGATTCTTCTCCTTATAATATTCTCTACCAATATAACTAAATTTTTTATCTCATTACCGTTCATTTAATTTTAAAATCCAACATATCTAGACAGTAGAAAGAAGAGGCATGTGTGACAATTGGAGCAATGGAAAGAATGAAATTTTCAAAGTATTTCACAAAGTAATTCTAGCTTTTGTAGCCTTACCTCCCAAAAGGCAGCAAATGAGACTCTTCAGTTTGCATGATTTAAAGTATGCAGAGAAAACAAAAACAACAAATGAATTATGGTTAGAGCTAAAGGGTCTTACTATATATTTTCATAGAGTAAGTAACCCACAGTAAATGCCCTCTGCTGAGTACATTTTAAAACTCCTATATTACTGAACCAAACATTTCCTTGACAGCTTTTCCTGATTTTAAGTTGAGTTGGGGATTTTTGGTGAGCTGATCCTGAGCAGCTCACTGCTCCCATTGCTTTCAATTTTAACGCAAGTAACCTAAACTAGGGGGTTACTTAATTCCATGTGCCTCTTCTAAGTCAAAGAACACTTATTTATTATTCCAAAGTAAAGACTTAGGATTTTTTCTTTTTTTTAAATTTTTAATTTTAAAAGGTAAGAATGGAGCAGTGGATTTGATAGGGAAAATGGATGGAGAAGAATGCCTCATCCCTGGAAGTTTTTAAGGTTAGGCTGGATGTGGGCCCTGAGCAAACTGAGCTAGGGCAATGTGTCCCTGTCCATGGCAGAGGAGTTGGAACTAGGTGATCTTTAACGTCCCTTCCAACCAACATTACTCTATGATTCTATGAAATTCATGTTATTTTTAAAACAAAAGTGGTTAAATTCAAGTATATACTTGTAATCTGTGCACGCACAAAAGACTCATTTGCAGTTTTGTAACTGAATTGTAAAGGATTCATTGAAAGTATAGCAAAGAGCAGTCAAGCTATTAAGTATTTAATAAATATTGCAATTAAAAATATTTTCACTTTTGTACATCTTACATCTGCAAAACCATTAAAAATATAAGCATCTATGTACCATGAGAATGACCTTGCCTTTCCTTCCATTCCCATTAGAGAAGGATCCGTGTGTGCATAAACACACATGTATTTGCTAATTTATTATCTGAGGAAAATAAGGCTTTATTTTAGCAGCTGCATGGTTCTAATACTCTATTCCTTTAATGCAGCCACAATTCAGCAAGAAGGAAAAGAATATTCAGTAGCTTAAAAAAATACCACCACAACCACCAAACCCCCTAATATTCAGGCAGCAGCTGCAGAAGATAATGGATATGGTTTTATATTTTTAACCATCCAGACTGGATTAATTATTTAGAAGCCTTAAATATATAATGCTTTCAAAGCAGGGAAATGGACCAGGTTTCTAATGATATTGACTTCCAAAGTGCTATGTGGAGAGAAAAAGTATTAGATTATTAACTATTCTGATCTTAATCTCTGCATTACACACTATCTGTGTATTGATTAGAGTAGTATGTTTTTCCTTCTAGTGAAAACCGTTTGAAGACATCACTAGCTGCTGTTCTAGGAAATGCATGATTGTGTCCTCTCTATCTTCTCACATTATCCAAAAGTCCTAGGGTTTGTTGGGTCAAGGTTGACATTTTGCCAATTTTTTTTAAAGCATGATATGTAGTTCTAGTTTTCATGAAAAATAGCCTCTTTGTTAAATTGTTAAAGGCGTAAAAAGATGTCTGTTTAAGTGCAACTTTGGATTTTGCAAACCCAGAGCTGCTGTTCCAGCATTTAAAAAAAAATGCAAAGAGTCTGAGTTCAAATAGTAAGATATTCAAGAACACTAGAATCATAGAAGATTCAGAGTTGGAAAGGACCCTCAGTGATCAAAGTCCAACTCCTGGCCCTGCACAGGACACCCCAAGAATCACACCAGATGCCTGAGCATTGCCAAATCCTAGACCTCTGTCAGGCCTGGTGCTATGACTGCTTCCCTGGCAATCCTGTTCCAGTGCCCAACCATCCTCTGGGTAAAGAACTTTTCCTAAAATCAAATCAGTTTCCAGTATGTGATACATTTTCAAGTAATTTCCAATACCCTGATGACAGTCATCAAAAAGATCTGAGATGTCAAGATGTTCCATTACACTCTGCATCCCTATGACAAAGAACATAAAATGAAGGGTTCTAAAGTTTAATTTCTTTTAATACATAGTGGTAAGATATTATTTATAAAAAAGGTGTTTAATACTATCTTTTTTTGTGATATAAAACCAGTGATTTTTATTTATAAACATGCTGTAGGTTCTATACAATGCTGTAATCTGATTTTTCAATTGTGCTTTAAAAAATATAGTTCGTTCATCGGAAGCTGTAAATTCAGCTTAAAAATGAGAAAACATTTCTCAGACTGAGTAAAACACTGGAATAGCCTTATTAGGGCCTCCAGCACTTGAGATTTGTAAGAATAGGCTAAACCACTCCTGTTAGTAGTAATAATACCATAGTTGTTTCTGCTCTGAGCTTTGAGAGTTGTAAAAATATTCTCCTTTTTTCTAGCCCCATCAAGCTGTTCTGGAACAGTGTCTCAATAAGATATATTCTTCAACACCTTCTTAAATGCTTAATCTACCGTGGAATTATTTGTATAGCTTTCAAGAAGAAAGGAAAAAAAATCTGAAATATTTAAAAAATATTTCGCATGTAGAGTTTTAATAGTCTTCCTTCCCTGACACTATACTTCTGGTCTAGAAAATACATTGTAGGATTTTACATGTTTCAATTTTGCTCAAGGAGGTTGAGCTGAAAAATTCTAGAAGTCTTTTCCTGTGCAGCTTAGAAGTGAAAAAATGGTGTGAGAAGGATTTAGATATATCTTAGAACTTTTCTACTATATCTGTTGCTGTAATTCAACTACACACAGTAAGAAAATATTTAGAATACAGAAGATGAAAGACATAGTGAAAAACCTGCCAGTAGCAATATAGTAATAGTATGCAAGTGCAGGGAGCACCACTGTTCTGAACTTCTTGTCTCTGTGTCTTGAACTTCTCAAATTCCATTTCAGTTCTGAAATCTTCAACAGTCAATTGCCCTTAGTATTGCAGGTTTACATTTTTGCATACAAAAATTATTAGTAAAAAGTCTTGGAACTGAAAGAGTAAAAAGAGAAGAATTCCTGCCATCTGAAGTTTTATCACACATCCAAAATAAGAATTAAAAAGGACATTACATTCCACTTAATTAAGAACAAATAAAATACTATGATTAGCTGGGTACAGATTTGAGCATGTTGATGCAGTTTTGATCCTATTGAAAGCCATAAAAAATTCTCACTTCCTGAATTAGACATAGGATACATTTTTTCTTAATAGATCTGTATTACAGAGATAATTGAAAGAAAGAAGTAAACGTTCAGAGAATTCTGTTGAAACAAACAATTTAATATAAAATCAAAAAAGAGACAGAAAGAAAAAAATGATAATTATTTGAAAATTTGGCAAAACTGAAGAAATTTTTCTAAATATTGCAATTTAGAGTTCATGGGTGTTTCAATATATGTCAGATCTCAAATATAATAAATGTGGGAGTGAAACAAAAGAAAATAGGGAAAATCCACAAAAAAATTAAATTTATATGCTAATAAATTCTTCAATCAATTTTATGTACAGTAGAACTCTTTGGTCTCATGCAGTGACCTCTATAAGTGCTCAATTTGGACATCTGCTTGTGAACTACACCTCTGTATGCAATGAACCTTCAAAGAGGTACTCAACAATCCAGTTCCTTCTTTTCTTACATGCTTCTCAGCTGTCTCAAGGCACTGATGGGATTTCTTTTCCCATTCATTCTCTACCAATTACTACAGAAATTTGAGTGAAGTACAGAGTATGCTGTCCCTGGGTTTATTCCAGTATGGAGGCTGTACCTAAAAATTTTTTGTGTTTCTTGGTCATGCAATACTAGAACATGACCACACAAGTATGTAGATCTAACAAGATGCATCCCAGGATCTTGGAGGAGGGTCTAGGGAAACTTTGTCTCAGCCTTTCAGTACTTAAAGCAGTGAAAGAGAGGAAAGGCTTTTTATCAGGGCCTGTGGTATTCCAGTGTTACAAATAGAAAGATAATTATTTCAATAGTCAATATGTCACCTATTACCAAATATATGAAACTACAGTGTCTTGAGAACAATTTCTTGCGTATTTTTTCTTTTCAAGTACATGTATTTTTTGTGATTCTGGGTTTATCTCTTAGATGAACTTGTAGACTATTTTCAACATTAATGTGAAATTAGAACATTTTAATGACATTAAAAAATCTGAATGTTTATTGAGTATAAAATTAAGAGTTCCATGGATGGAGTGGTTTGCCAATTTCTAAGAACCAATATTAGTAATAGTATTAGTAATAGACAGGATACAAATCTTAAAAAATAGCAAGATGTTCTAGCAATTAAAAAAAGTAAAGGTTGATAACAATATGCCTGTCCATGCTAGATTTGGGTTTAGAAAAGAAAATTATTCTTGCCTCAGAAATATTCAGAAAGGAGAAGAAATAAAAACTTCTTTTAAAAAACGGCAAATATTTGAAAGCGTGGTGGAACCACTGACTTTACAAATCAGCAGTATTCTTTATGTTGTGTCCTGTTTTTTTGGCTTCAGCTCTTTAATCATCTGTAACTCAGGTATAAATGAAATTAACAATACTATAGATGCTCTAAAAATTGATTCTAACCTTGTTCCATAAACTTTAGACAGAAGGAATCAATACCTTTTTTTCATTTCTGGGAGGCTTTTGTGCAACGCAGACATGGTAGGAAAGAAGAGTAATGAATTAAAACAGATATTTTACAAATCACTAGAAGATTACTGCAACAATTATGTCTAAAGAGGTAAATGAAACATCGTGGAACAATTTCATATCTAAAAGTTCCAATTAGTAATTCATTAGACAAATCTTTCCTTAAATTCAACTTCAGTTGCTGTTTGGAGGCTTATCAATGGACATGCCTTTTGCAATAGTACCAAAGACTTAGACATAAACAAGACAAGAAAATTTCAAAGAAATATTTCAGCCTGCCTTTACATGTCGTCCATCTGAATTCACAGCATGATTATGTTCTAATGAACTCTCAGAGGTAAAAAAAGAGTGACTTCTCTGCTGTGTTCCATCACCACAGACTTCAGCAACATTTACATTCAATTTCACACAGGAGTGCTAAAAATGCAGATTCAAATTTTAAGTCTACCCTTAATCTCTTCTAAACCTGTTACTGGAGATACCTACATGTCCTGGGTTGGCCATATGACCTGTTTGTATCCCCAGTCGACCTCTTGCTTATGCTGGACATTAAGTTCTACAGCTTTAAGTTGGTCCCAGAGAGACAGAGAGAGTGAAAGTGGAGGAAAAAAAAACACTGGCCATTTGTCTGCAGGATACCTTTTACTCCTACAAACCAAGGCCTTGAGAGAGCGGAGAGGCTACATTCCAGTGGGACAGCGTTATCTTTTTTTTTTTTCATTCTCTCTGGTGTGGGTGCTGGAACAGCTCACAGCGGAGGGTTTCCTCGGATTTTTCCCAGCTTTTTGCGGGGAGAGACTTTGTTTCTTTTGCTGGGTATTTTTTCCTTCTTCCTCTTCCTGGGACTGGCTGGCATCGCGTGGGCCCAGGACACCAGGGAACCCTGGGGGGCCCCCCCCTCGCCGACTTCTACAGCCGGGCCTGGCAATCGGCGCCCCCACTGGAGAACTGAACCGGACTCAGATGGACTCTGGAATCGGCTCTTCCTAGAGGAGACCCCCCCCACACAGAGGTTTCCCCCTAAATATTTGCCCTAAACCAGGATACTACATCGATTGCTATTAGTAACAGGCAGCTCAAAATGCCATTAAAATAATTTAAAGTCTGAATATGTTAATGTCAGGCAAAAGACATTCTTTACATATTCTACATGAGCAATGGAAACATTGATCATTCTGAGACCTTGAGCATTCCTGAAGTTCCTAAATGAGCAATATGGTATTATATCATTTGCAGTGTCCACTTGCAGTTGACTCATTAAGTGCTAGTAAAGCCCAAAACCCAGCACAGAGACACTAATTTCTCCCCTAAAATTTATAATAACTTAATCCACACAGCATGAACCACTGATAATATTGCTGCCAATATGAGAGTCACTATGACAAGACACCAAAGTTCCTCATGAAACACTGCGAGATCCTAAATCATGTGCCTTTCCATGATCCTATCTTTCTATCAATTAAATTACAATAATAAAGTTCTCTCATCGTCTTAAGAATCTAAAAGTATCCACAAATATTAAGAATTACACAAACAAGACCAAAGCAAAAAATTTAAAAAAAAAGTGTGAAGTGTTCGTGAATTTTTTTTTCTGTTTGTTTCATTTTTATTTTGTTCTTATAGGTGTCATTGCATTTCAACAGATAGGTTACTTTTTTTCATTGCATTAGAATAATTTCCACTGAAAGACATATATTGTGCAAGTTTTTGGAATGGAGTCCCCATGTTAATTTACTAAGATACATTCTTATTTTATGAGAACATAAATACTGATTTATAAAGCAATTTGTGCATAAAGTAATTTGAGCATTAGAGATTGCGGTCTCAGAAATAAAACTTATTCTGTGGTCATCAGAGATGTCTTTAGTAGGAACAACAACAATAACAACAACAACAACAACAACAACAATAATAATAATAATAATAATAAGTCTTAGGAGGAGAAACATTCCTCCTAGACATCCCACTTCTTATGGGGGGAGCTTGGCTTGTCAAGGAATTACATATTTGCAAGGAGGAAACAGAGGCCAAACACCACTACTATCAGTCTGAAGGAAGTTTAGAAGCCATTTGAATTTCAATTGCTCTTCATTATACCTAGATCTATTCTATATTTGGGGTTGAGTTCTTAAATACTATTTAGCATTTCAGCCACCAAGTAAATTAAAACAAACAAACAAATACAATAAAATAAATAAAACAAGAAAAAGGCCACACTGCCCAGAGATTTTCATTCTCATAAAAAATTCAAGGTACCTATGTTGGAGCAAACTGTTACTATGAGGCTACATAACTTTTTAGGGAAAATGCAGTTATCTGTCCTATCTGGTTCTACAGAATTAAAGCTTAAGTCCCTATGTGGCAGCTTCATCTGCTGTGCAGAAATAAAGTTTAGGGACAGATGCTGATGTTCCTGCACAGGTCGTTTTGTGTTTTGGACCTTATTCTGCAAATCACCAGTGCGAAGGACACATTTATTCAGGTGTTGCTCATGACTGACTAGACTGCCAGTAAGTAAAGCTGTTGAAGCAGTGAGAAATAACAGAACTAGCATTTTTCAAGTACTTTTCTCAGAATTTATATTTTATTGTGTAGCTTTCAGTAGACGTGTCAATTGAGGGGTTTTGTTCTGAAGTGGTACTGGGTACTTTTCTCTGGGCAGGAAAAAGAAAATTTTTACGTGTACTTTACATTATTTTGTGATTTTGAAAAGTAAGCAAAATCAGCACTTTCATTTTTTCTATGTATTTCAGAGGTAGTTTAGATGATAGTTTATATACTAGAGTTTGATAAGTTATAAAATGCGGTGAGTGGCTTAAAAAGAGACTTGGAAATTAACCATTCAAAGAAGAGATGTAAGATAATGGTTTTGACTCCCTGAACTGTCTCAAACTGTACTGCCTTTCAAAAATATTTTTTTGAAAGTTTAATATTTCAAAAATTTATTCTCAAATTATTTCCATTGTATTCCTGAAACTGCTTTATTAGTACTGCAAAAAATTATTCTTCTACTCTGATCTGTACTGTTTTATAATGGGAAGGGATTTTTGTTACTAACATCTTATATGAAATTTGAAAAATTATTGCATATTCTTCCAACATGGAATGAGAATTTATGGCAGTAATTTCTACAGCCACATTAAGCCAAATATTCTAAAACACATGCAAGTGTAATCTGAAGTGTTTTTATATCCTGTACTTGTGCATAACAAAAAAATCAACAGATCAGGCTTGACTAATAAATGAAATATTGTCTGAATAGTCCAGACAAGTAGCACCTGAGGTATTGGTCTTCTCTCCAGCTGTGTTCTTTGAATTGAAAAATTGCTGCTTTTTTCACAAGAGACAGGAAACAGTACAGATGGAACATGAGTAAACTACAAATAATTATCTATAGGTATTATTTATAAATAGTTTTTAAGTACAACATTATCATATATGAGATATAAGCCAGAGACAAGATCTATGGTTAATTTTATTATTAATAAAATTGTGCTGGTACTAACTAAATATCAGAGAAATGGTGAGACTGGCAATGAGTTAACAAAAAAAAAAAGTTTATTTTGTTGGGTTTTCTTTCTTTTCCTAGCAAAAAATAAAATAAAAAGTTGTTGAGAGAATTCTCTTCTACTTCACATACTGTAGTCAGAATTGTTAAGTAATAATAAAAATATAGGTAGAATATGTACATATGAACATGAACTGTGCTGAAATTCACAAATTTTATTCCTAAATAAGAGACATAAATCCTAAAATACCAATTACAAATCTCAAAATATGAAGACGTGGCAATGAAATTGTTACAGTTGTAAAAAACCTTCCTTCCTTACACCATTCTGTCAGCTGAATAATATAAAACTCTTTTGGTTTTTGTGTCCACAGATAGACTAAAAGGTGTTTTAGTTTTCTGGAAAAAAATTGCAAATCTTCAATTGTGTATTGTCTTATAAACTGTCTGCTGAACTACCCATAAGCCTAATGAGCTTTTTGGTGCAAAAGATTCCCCAATTTTGATTCTCACTATCCTTTGTGATTAGGTCTCTGTGGAAGGACATTCATATTGAGAAAATTAGCCTTGGACTTAGCATAAGTTTCCCATTATTATGTTTTCTGCTGGCAGATGCATTTCAGTTATAAGGGGAAATTAATTTGGCCTAAGAGAAATTAAAGAGTTTGTATACAAACCACAGTTCTAATAACACATAAAAGTGTAATAGAAACAAACACCTCACTTGGACAAAAGTAAATTTATTTAGATATTCCCAAGGAAAACACTTTAAAATCTGTTGTCTGGTAAGAAAAAAAAAATTAACTTGCTTTGATAAGAGAAAAATCAGATTTTTCATAAAAGAGATACTCTAAAATTCTGTTAGTTATAAGCAAAACATTTCAATACTCTTCTAAATTATCTATGAAAAATCCTTCTACACCTTTAACATGCAGAACTTACACAGCCAGCAGGCTACGTGTTTCTTTAGTCTTAATTTAAAATGTCTGCCTTGGAAAACAGCCTGGCAATATGGCTAAAAGTTCCATTTTGCAACAGGCTACACTTTTCAGTCTAAAATGCTCCGTGCATAGCAGATGAAGTAAGATTTATTTGGTTTTTAAATGAGGGATATTTGATTCAGTAGCCACTGTATAAAAATGTCTTTAAATGTAATACATTTTTTTTTCATATTCAGTTAATGGAGTCTGTGGGGAAATTACAATCTCTGAGGCATCCATAAATATCTAAAGTAGCAAAAATCAAAACAGATTTTTTTTAAACAGACTGTGATGGCTTATTATTATAAGTTATCTGGAAGAATATATTTAAAAAATATGCTAATAAACCACATTCAAATTCTAGGAAGTATCAGTCAAAATATATCTTAAAGGAAAAATAGTAGATCTGACAAATCAATTTATGATATTGCAATTTACTTAAAATAAATTTTTTAAAAAGTAAAATAGGAGTTCTGCCTGAAACTTTATAGTCTTTTATTATGTATTAAAGCAATTGACACCCAGTCACTTAACCTCAAGGAGTCTGAGATACCTTTGGGGCTCATGAGACTCAGGAACTGACTTAGAGTTAAGGGATTGATAAAAAGAGGGGTCTGAGTGTTTTTCTTATTGTCATTGTCTTTACAATGTATTTTATATATTTAACAGAATTTTTTTATGCTGTGAATTGTTCTGATATATTTTTGAAATTATGTACTTTTGTATTCTGCTTTTGTATAGAGGCAAATACAATTTGGTGTGAAATAATTTTCTGGGATATTGACAAGAAGCTGAAAGAAGAAGACACTTGACAGTTAGTGGGAGAATCTCCTGTAAACAGTGATGGTTGAAGGGCTCTCTTATGCCTTGTGTACTTTTGTTCTCTGCCAAACAAAGTCAAAAGGAGTTAGCAAGGTGCTAATGTTAGCTGAAATAATACTCATAGTCTGAAACTTGGCTCCTACGTATTATGAACACAAAACAAAAATTGTGTTGGGGATAAGGAAGCTCAATAAGAAAAGCAAAACCCAACAAGATGATACACATATTTATAACCAGACAACAAGGTGTATAATATAATGCATTACAGTTTCGCAAACAATCAATACAATATATTGGATATAAAATTACTTTTTGATTACCACTGTGAAAACACAAGCTTTTCAAGTCATTCCCTACATTACTATTGATTTCACTCTACTTTTTCTATTGCACTTATATAGCATTTCACATTTATGCCTAAGACTCCATTCTGCTGCTAAATGCTAAGCAAATGCACAAAGGAAAACAGGGACAATTTAATGGTGGAGAGGTATGAATATTATTTTTCATACTTTAATCTCTGCTCTTTCAAACACTTCTTGTTTTAAGTCTGAAATACATTTTCCTAGTCACACTACACAGAGGAACGACCAGAATTTTCCTAAGCTTTTAACCCCTTCATTAATTTAATTCTGTTAGCCTTTTTCTGCGCCATAGCAGCTTTCAATCATGTGGCACTTTCTTCCTGCCAGTTCCCATGCCAATAGTCAGGTCATGTGTCAAGTAAAAGAATGATACACTATAGTCATATCTCAAATCTGGTAAGTGGCTTCTTTTATTTTTCGTTTGGCAATTTTTCAAATACTCTGTAACAAGCACAGTACTTCTGCCTCTTTTCTTTTCCTGCAAGGTAAAGCAGAAAACTTAAGGACAATCACAAAGACTTAGGAATATTCTTTCTATCGTATTAACTTTTTTCCTCAATTAATTTAGCTATAAACTTCTAAAGTGTTGCTTTCAATTTAGGGAGAGGCACAAATTTCTCTCAATATCTACCTATGGTGAGACCAGTATGTGCACCTTCTTATTTTTTCTATTATCTTGAAAATGTCAGTGTTTCTAGCTTATTGCAGTTCTGGTGTTCATTTCAATGTATTTATAATGCATAAGTCACTGAATATTGCTGAAAAAATATGCAAGGATATTCATACTAGTATTAGGACAGTATTGGAAATCTCTTTTGGAATGAAAGAGAATTAGAATTTATCAAGCATCAGCACAATGCCCAGGCTAACAGTGAAAAGACATACTACAAATAGATAGAAATTCAAGGGAATAGTTCTTGTTAACAGTCCAGTTCTCTAAAAAGTCTAAAAGGTCTGAAAAGTACCTATGTCATGACTTATGTGTAGTAGTCCTACTCTTGCAAGAAAATTTACACAATGATGAATATGGTAAAAATAATTAGTTTCAGCAGTGATGAGAAGCAGAGGATGCATAAAAAAGCCATCTGGAACACATGCCCTAATTAAGATTTTGATCAAAACTTCATCAAAACAGCAATGTGTGTGAAAACTCTGCTGAAGATATGAATTTTTTTTCTACCCAGAGATTAAACGTACAAAGAGCACAGAACATCAGGTTATCCTACATTGGACACAGCGTCAAAATGTCATTGCTAAGAAAATTTCAAATAACATCCAACCATAAAACAAGATGTCAAAAATGTGGAGTGCTTTAAAAATAATATAATCATAAAAGTTTTGGTGTTGACATTCAATTAGGAATCTACAGAGGAGAATAAGAAATAAGAATACTAATCCGGTCATAGGTTTGACAGATTCTGACTCAGAGAAATTTTTCATATAAACAATATTATTTGTTCAACTACTATGAGGCAGAGGAACTTATAGAAAACATAGCCTCAAATTAGAAATGAGACATTATTTGCGGTCTATAATAAATACTGAAAGTGGATGCAGGTTTAAAGGAATTGTGGCAATTTCCTGTATTTAAAAAGCAAATATGGCAACCATAAATAATTTACTTAAAAGGAGATTTCTTATAGGGTAAATTATCATAGAAAAATTACCTTAAAATAATGTTAGATTGATTTTTTTTTGTCTGTAGCCATGCCCATTATTAAAACCAATCAACTCTTTTATTTGAATAGCATAATTTAAGTAACATTGGCAGAGCTCTCCACATCTGGATTATATCAGTGCATTTCCCCTTTATAAGAAGGGCACAATGTGGCAAGGGATTGTCATATTATCTTTGCTCTTTATATTAAATTACATGTTTTAAAAAGAATTTTAAGGGAACTAGTTCATGAATTAACAACCTTCAACTATACAGTGACTAGATGTTCTAACAGACATGTAAAAACTCCATCCCCTAAACCTTGAAACCATTAAGAAAAGACAAAAAACCAGCAAACACAAAACAGCCCCCCCATTATTTTGATGTTTAAGAAAACATCTGAATGCAGTGAATCTAATTGTTGTCTTCACTGGGGGATTTTTTTGTTTGTTTGTTTAATCTCAGGCAATGACTGCTTTTCCTCATCAGTTATCAGAGTGGATTCATGTCTTTTTAAAATATGATAATTAGAGATTACACAGATAATACAGTGGAAGTCATATTAGTGTAGTCAACCATACATATATGATAGCTTAGTCATGGAATTTGGAAAATTCAATTTCTTAAAAAATTTAGAACTTATTCTACTGTAAAAAGCTTTATACATTATCCTCTTGATCTCTCATGAAAATCTGATGTTCAATGAGATTTTTGATTAAATAACCATCCTTGTCACTGAATTCACTAGTTTGTTACTCAGTTCTGAGTAGTGATTTACTGAACAATATCTTTAAAGAGAAAGAAATTAGCTCATGCACTGCTGATTGTTTCACATGCTGTAATTTTATACAGGTAACATGAATATGAATTGCACCAAATAAAAGTTGGAGAAAAGATCAGAGATGCATGAATAAGAATCACTTATTGTAAGCTTTAATTCAGCATTTAGAATATTGAATTTCAGATTTGTAAGAACAGACAGCATTTTTTTCATTTGGTCTCAAAGTGGAAAAATACTCAATTTTTTTAATCCAATATTGTATCCTTAATATTCATTATTTTCTTTATTATCCATGCAACATTACCATTAAACTGTTGTCAAATGTGCAATCTGTTTTGGTCCTGATTTGTGCTGGAATTTTCATCATCTCATCTCTGTCCTGCACCATTAATACACTAGTAGTTTTCAAAATAAGTTGAAGAGAATGTTTATAGATGAGAAAGAAACACACATGCTACAAAAAGTAAAATATTCTTTACCATTTTCATTTCAGTTTAATCTTTCTAATGAGTACTGATTAATTATGGACTGTGTAACCAAATATATTTTTCAGAAGAAAATAATAATTTACATGGATTCTTTCAAATGTCTGATTCTCTCTTGTAGCTCTCAACCACACCCTTACTCTGAACAGTTTTCCACACCAACTGATAAAAGAGTGTTGTATTTGACAGTGATGAGAAACGTAGTTTATAAAATATTAAAACATTCTCATGCAGTTGAACTGCATCATCAGAATGGATGACATATCTAGTTTTTATTAAAATGAGTAGATGTTTTGCTTAAAAGGTTTTCTTCCCTAGCCTTGTCATTTCTGATTGTTTGAGAGACATGGACAAACGAAGATATGATGTAAAGGAACAAACATATCTAGATATTGTGATAACAAGGATTATGGTAAAGACTGAAATAGCCTCCATTATCTCATACTAGTGAAGACTGAGGGAAACTGTGATTAGAGTCCTCAACTCAGAAGGTGAGCTGCCTCAAGGCCAAGAAGAATCATCTGTTCTCTGTGATCACAGTGTGTAACAAAAGGCAATAGATTTAAATTGCTCCAGGTGAGGTTAGAGTGGGCATACAAAAAACCTTTTTACAAATAGGTTAAGTACAGGCACTTCACAGCCACACTCAGCTGTGCAGTCTCTTCCCTGGAAATGTTATGTGCAGCCTAGCACTCTCCAAAACCTTGACTTTGCTCTTTCCTGTTGAAAATCGAAAGAAAAAGATGATATCCTTTGTTTCGGTCAGGAGACCTTGTGTGTTCTGAAGTAAGGGATAGCAAATTGATACTAATTTTTGAAGTGCTGGATTCACTATTTTATCTTCTCCACATTAAGAGGAGATATTGGATTGTATGTTAATGTAAAGCTGAACCAAAAATATTCATTGTTACTGTCCTTCTAAGAAACTTAGTTTTAACATAAGACAGCATCATGACTTGTCTATTTTTACTATTAAAAACAGACGCTTTTGTCATTCTTGTACATATTCAGTGGTGTTCTGTAAGATTTTTTAAATTTTCTCTGGAAAACTGGAGACAGACACAAATTCCCAGAGTAACAGCTGTGCTATCTGGCAGCTGATATAGAGGCATTATAGTTCAGTATTAACTTCATTCATATTTTATACATCATCTGCCACTGTAAATCAGGAGTGGGATCTTATTATCAAAAATCTTGTTCATTTTTTTCACAGTTCTTATTTGTGGTTGGTTAATTTTTTCAAGCAAATACAGTGATGAAAATATTTAGGATGTTTGTAATTGTAGTGTCTTTAATAGGTGATATAATAGTGTCTGTAACAGTAAAACAGCAGAAGAAAATAAATTAACATTTTGAAAACAGAACATATTTGATAGAATTAATCTAGAATTGAAAGACTTTATATTAAAATACTTCAAAAACACATAGTAAAGAAACATCCACAACTTTCTCTCCCTTTCTCTTTTAATAAAATCTAAGGTATTAGTCAACTTTTGATTGGTTAGTACTTCTACCTGTTCCAATATCTAATCAAAGGCTCCGAAGAGGAAATATATGTTATTCTCTGATTTTAACTGACAGATGATGGACCAGAAATGTCCACTACAGACTTAGCAGTTATAATCAAAGCAAAGTATCTATCACATTCAGTGAAACATGAGCCCTCTGTGTCACTGATCACACCACTGTGCTGTGCTCAGTGTCAGGCTGAAAGTCCTGTTAGAGAAGACCAGATCACTTTAAAGAAATGGATAAAGACATGAAACTAGGATAAAAGCATGCTTATAAATAGCACAGATTTATAGTTTTCATGCATGGTTGGATCTGTGGGACACTATCATATGTCCATTATAAGGCTTGCTTCTCCTGTCTTGCTTTGTTTATATCGCTTCCTACTTGCATTCTAATTTTCTAGCCTTGAATGCTGAGGTCTCTCCACATGTTTAATGAAATCTGCTAAAAATTTCCAAATCTCCTCAAGTAAGCAGCCCTGCTGCAGACTCAATTCTCTTTTCCCTGAGTTTATTAGAGGCAAAATAGATTTGTACTCTGACAGAACAAGCATTTGCTTTATCAGGAAGCATATTAATGTGGGTATGTCTCAGCATAATATACAGTGGCATCCAAGATTATGACTAATTTGTTCTGCTATTAAGTGAAAGATAAATTTACTTCAGTACATAGATATGGATAATCACATTTCCTAGGAACTATTTGTTGTCTCATCCTAAATCTCTGACGTTCTGGGAGATTTTAATGCATAAAATTATATTTAGGGAAAAGGCTGGGCTTCACATAGAGAAAATAAAATTGTGATGAACAGGAATTCAGCAAGAGCATTACAAGAGTTCTGTATCATGAACTCACAAAAGTTTTACAGTCTAATTTTGCCTTATCTCTTCTCACTATGGTATACACTAGGATGGGTTGCTCAAAGCCCCATTCAATGTGGCCTTGAACACTTTGAGGGATCCACAGCTTCTCTGGGTAACCGGTTTTGGTGCCTAGCCACTCCCACAGTAACTAATTTCTTCCTAATATGCCTGCTTTCACTTTAAAACCTTTCCCACTTGTACTATCACTCCATGCGTTTGTACAAGATCTTAGCATGTGCTCATAGAATATCACCAGACAAAGGAGGACTGTTTGGGGATGTGAAGATGGGGGCCAGCCTTGGCCACAAGTGACCATGAGATGGTGATACTTAGGATCCTATGAGGAGAGAGTAGAGCAATAAATATGACTACAACCCCAGACTTAGGAAAAGATAACTTTGGCTTCCTAATGGACCTACTCAGAGGATTCCCATGAGTTAGGTGTCTAGGATCCAAGAGATCTTATTAATATCCAAGTATCGCTTGCTCCATGCTCAAGATTAGTTCATCTCTGTCAGTAACACACCAAGCAAAGAGGGCAGGACACCTGGGTGGATGAGCCAGAAGCTTCTGGCAAAAACAGAAGAAGGAACTTTATGAAGTATGGAAAAAGGAACAAATGAATGTTGCCAATATGCAGGGATGTGACAGAGATAGGCACTTTAGGAATTAAACTTCGCAAAGGAAATCAAGAACAAGAGAAAGCTCCCTCAAATGCCCTGGTAGCAAGATTAGGGAAAATGTTTGTCCACTGTAGCACTGGGTGGGATTCCTGATGTTGAAGAAAAGGTGGAATTACTGAATACCGTCTTTGTATCGGTCTTTACTGAGAGGGTAGAGCCAGACAGTTTTCAGTGGTGCCAGTAAAAGCACAAATGGTAATGGGCAAAAACTAAACCACAGCAACCCCATCTGAACATAAAAAACTTCTTTAAGGGTGACCTTAAAAAATCCTGGAACAGCCTGCCCAGAGATGTTGTGGAGTCCCCTTGTCTCAAGATATTCAAAACCTACCTGGACAAGATCCTGTGCAACTTGCTCCAGGTAAACCAGTTCTAGCAAGGTGGGGGAGGGGGACTGGATGATCTCCAGAGGACACTTCCAACCCCAACCCCAACCCCAACAATTTCTGTGATTCTGTGATCTTTCAGATGCACCTGGACGCATATGTGAATGGCAGTGCACATGACATCTTCCAGTCTAATATTGAATGGACACATTAAATAATAAGCCTCTAAATGAAAGCCCCAATAGAAATTCTGCATTAGAAACCTCTGGCCTGGAATAATGGGACCCAAGGAATGGCCTGAAGCTGTGTCAGGGAGGTTTTGATTTGATATTAGGACAAGGGTCTTCATCCAGAGGGTGGTGGGCATTGAAACAGGTTCCCGAGGGAAGTGGCCACAGCCCCAAGGCTAACAGAGCTCAAGAAGTGTTTGGACAATACTCTCTGGTTTATGCTGTGACTCTTGGTGGTGTCCTGTGCAGAACCAGAAGCTGTACTTTGATGTTCCTTGTGGATCCCTTCCAACTCAGGATATTTTGTGATTCTGTAAACCCTGCAGAATTGAGTTAACATATAATAGTTTCAGTAGAAACATTGATTTAGGCTGTTGCACAAGAAAGCTGATGTACTGCTGCTGTGTCAAGCTGCAGCTTTCATTGCAGCTTACCTTCCCAAGAGAATCTATGACCCCATTAGAGGTCCAAACACCTTGCATGACCTGAATGAGTAAGTGAAGTACCAGTGGATAGGATTCAAGGTTACAGATCCCACACAATGTTTTTCAAATGCTGGATTCATCTGCAAGGGGAGACGATGGCCTTGTTTCCACCTGGGACATACAAATAGTGTTATTGAAGCGTCCTGAAGCCCATCAAGACATATCATTATAACTACTGGTCCTACTAGAGACAGGGTGCTACACCTCCGGGAATCCCAGTGAGCATAGGCAGTTTTTTTCCATTTCAGAAACACGGAATTTAGAGTCAGAAATAGAATGCATGATATACATGGTTAAGGGAAGGGTAATTTAAAGAATTAGAGGACAACTACAGTGCTAATAAGCCTTCCTCCCTCTCACTTCCCTGCCCAGGTTGTTCTTATTGGAAAGAATAAGATCAGCCAACACTAGAAAATTTTGCAACCTCACCTCCTACTCCTGGATTTTTTAGGGCAGCCTTTCTCCAATTACTGCAAACAAAGTCCTTATCAGAAAACTAAAAATATTAGAAATATTACTCAATTTTGCATTTCACCAGGTTTCAGGCATGTTTTCCAGGAAAATCAGGTTTTTGTCATTAGTAAGCCAGAGTCAGTTTTTGCTGTTAAAAACCCCATTTTCTCTTTAATGAAAAAATATCTAATGCACTGAAAAATGGCTAAAGAACTTATTAGTTAAAAGATATAGTCATTACTTCAGGCCTTTCTTGAAACCAACATTTAATACTTAGTTCATCTGCCATCTACCTCAATATTCAATCAACCTTTCTAAGACAGCATATTTTCTCTGTTATTTTATAAGATTAAAAAAGTTAGCACTCTTTAAATGCATTTTTTTCCTAACAGAATTTGGTAGGACCTTGTAAAACTATGGGATAGTAAAAGACATGCTGATACTGAAGTTTTTTGTGAGTTCCAATCTTTGCCAAAATTCATATGTTATCTACAGGCAAGGGAGGTCTTGATCTTCCATAACTGCTAATATGCTAAGAAAAAAATTATTTTAGGAAGACCAAGGAGTGGCATTTGGAAACTAAGTACAATCAATTGTTTGCTTGCATTGCTGTAATTTGAAGACATAGTAATGAATATATAAGATTTGTAAATACATATATAAATGGTCCATTAGAGAATTTGCATACACACACTTAATTAAAAGCTAATGCAATTTCATATACGAGAAAACACTCAAATGTTTCAACAGCACAGTACTAATTTCTAAGCCAAGTTTTTAATAGGACATGCTATGACACTGAAATGCATGTGTTCATGGAAGAAAGACATATAATAGGAATATTTTCAGGGAAGAAAATAGTCTCTCTATTAGTTGCTTGACTGTTGTTTTAACTTCTCCCTTCTTCCTTGAATACCTTGAATATGTCCTGTTAATTTTTCAGTGTTGCTAGGGTAACAACACTGCCAGATTTAAGGTACAGTGTGATGTTGTACCACTTGCAGGTACAGAGTTAAAACCGAATATTTCACCTACAGGAGATACTGACAGAGTAGCAGATAGACTAAAACCAGACTCAAGAACAACAAATTAAATAATTATTTTGTCTGTGGCAGAATAACACAGAACTGCTTCATATGGAAGTCCCAGGAGCACAGGACTTATGGGGATAGACCAAAAATTTCAGGATAGTCTGAAGCATTTGACACGGTGTGTGGAGTTGCCTTCCAACCCCTGCCCTCTGGTCTCCTTCCTATCAAAACAAAAATTTAAGGATGGTGGGCTTGGAAACAGACCAAGACCCAAGTCCACACCTCAATCTCAGCAGAGAAACCTAGAGCAGTCAGAGCACACCCCTGGATAATGATTTGGGAACTACTTCTGGGCACTGCGTGTTTCACTCTGACTGCAGGGCATTTGGCACCTCAGCCTCTTCAGCAGCTTCCAAAGGCTGCTGAAGAACAGGAAAATAAGTGAAACTAGGATTCGCAAGCGTTGATAAAAATTAAGGGAAAAGGTAATGGGATAATTAATTGCAGAGAAGAAATCAATAAGAATGGGAAGCTATTATTTATATTGTGGGGAGTAACATATAAATTCTTCCAGCTTCCATAAAAAAGAAAAATATTCCCAAAAAACCAGCATAGCCTTGGTTTTGAGAAGAAAATTAACAGAGGCCATGATATTGTATTTGTCATTTGTTTTCTAGTAACTTTCTAAAATCTAAATGACTGGAGTTTCCAAATGACGATGAAGATAATTTCTTTTAGACATTTTCAGAAAATTTGGGATATATTTGTATTTCTCAAGAATAATGTGAAATACATGTGTTCTTTAAGATTTTCACCATGATGTGGAAATACTTGTGTTTTTTAGATCCAGTACCAAGGATGGTATTATTACAGCAACTTGTATGAAACAAACCGTATATACAAGACAGTATAATGAACTGAATTTGAAACACTTCTCTCTGCAGAAATGCTAGATGAGTGAGGAAACAGAAGGAATTTAGCTGTGAAAGTGTAGGACTGTAGATGAGGAACAATGCATCAGTATCAGCCTTCACCCCCCAAATTTACTTCATTTTTATGGTAAAATTGTCTTACAGCATTCTGTAAGCATGAAAAAGTAGTGTTTAATAAATGTATTCACACAATAAGGGGCATGAGCAATATGGAAAAACGGCTTACTGCAAATATTAAATTTAAAACTAACTCACATTTAATTTAATAAATGTACCTCCTGGAATCACACCTTGTCTCCTAAAAATTCCTCTCCTATGCTTTTGAATTCAACTCAGACATATCTAGACATTAATGGCTTGCCTAACGTTCAAAATGGCAGTTCTAGAGGAAAACTCATGAGGTTTCCATTTCTATTATTTCCCAGCTATAGTCAGCAGTTCACAGACTGATCATAGACCATGAGCTTGAACTGTTTTTCCAGTAAACTTGCCATAAATCTTCTTGGTGTACTTTTGAAAGTAAATTATTTCCCACTGATGAGACTTGGGTAATACTGAGAGTGAAATAATAAAATCATATTTTAAAAACATAGTAATTGTGACTTGGTTTTTGTTTTGTTTTGTTTTGTTTTTTTAATAACAACAATAACACATGAAACACACACACACACACACAAAACCCAACAAAAACACAATCCCCTGGCATCAACAACTCTTTACTTTCTTTTTTATTCTTCCCCCTTCCTTTTTTACTGCAGAATATACTGGCCACTGTTGATGCACAAGGTTTGATGTATTTGAGAAGTGGCTTACTGGGAAGGTTTACAGAACCTGAAGGGTATGTCAAGGCTAGTTTATTAATAACTTTAAATAGTAACCTGTTTTGTCCCACCTCCCTTTCTGTG
Organism: Petroica traversi; assembly: GCA_025920805.1. Lineage (NCBI taxonomy): Eukaryota > Metazoa > Chordata > Aves > Passeriformes > Petroicidae > Petroica > Petroica traversi. The sequence goes on along the minus strand of JAHLSL010013452.1, from coordinate 2,202,875 downwards.
AAGCATTGCCTGATTCAGAATAATAAATTTGGAAAGAGAATGCTCTGTTGGTGTTTGAAAACCCTCTGATATATTTTTAAGCCTACATACACTATATTTTTTTGAACTAGAAAGGTATTGCCTATTTTGAACTGAAAAGCTGTATAATATCAGGAAGCTATATCATTCAAATGACATGAAATAAGTCTCATTAGCACAGACTCCACAGTTATTTAACCAAGACAGTGTGCTTTAGCATAGTAAGATTGATTAAATGAAAATCAAAGGAAAATATGCACTAGTTTGTCTGCAAAGTAAGAACAAATGCAAAGGATAAAGTATCTATAATAAATAAACATTAAAATATCAATTATGGCCTTGTACAATATTCACATGATATTTTATATTTAAAATATTTGATTCTGAACCTTTTGTTTTCCATCTGTATTCAGTTTTCCAAAAGAAATAAAACTGAATATGGTTTATCAATTAAATTTAAGGAGTGCAAGCTTTAACCCTGTATTACATAGTTTTCAACTAAACAGATCTAAATTCTGGCAGCATGATCCTTAGATTATCATTTATACCAGAGACTACATGCTGTCCGTTGCAAAGAAACCTCAAGTCTAAAACAAGAACACAAGAACATAAATACATAAAATGCAGGCATAAATCTCAGGGATTCTAAGTAAATGGAAAATTAAAAGGGTGAATGAGAGGCATGGATTGTTTTCATTATTTCTAGGTGCCTGCTTTAAACTCAGAAATGTAAGTGTGTAAGGAGTGGAAATGGCCCAAATCATAATCTTTGGTTGTACTAGAAAATAAGTCCAGCAAGGACTTTTTCATCTAACAGATGAAGAGAGTACTGACTTTTCTAGGTGAGTTGGTGTCTGTATTTGTTTTCAGATTTACAAGACACTTTATGATGTCATGGAACTGAACCCCAATATCACGTCCAAAAACAGAGCAGTAGAAATGCATTTTAACCAGGTGAAATGAAAATTTGGGTACTGCTGAACTTGTGCCTAAGCGGAGTTTTAAGAGTGGTGATTCTTTACTCTTATGACAGAGGCAGATATTCATCCCTATGTAGCAGCAGTAATTATGCTATGGATAAAGGACTGCATTCAAAGACAAAACAAATCAGAGATAGCAAAAACTTTTCACCTTAAGGCAATCAGAAACATTCAGGTACACAACTTCACCAGTGTTATCCATTGACTGTTAATAACACTGATAAAGACCAAGGTTCCAGCCCACGTTTTCCTAAGCCAATGAATCCTGAATTTCGAGGCTTTCTTTTTCATCTGGAAATCAGATCCAATGTTTTCTTGGGAAGTGAGTGCTTTCTCTCCTTGTCGACTTGATATGTGACACATGGTCTGGGTGAGAGAAGCAAAAGGAGATTTTGGAAAGTTTACTTAAGGTTTGAGCAGTGCAGACATGATGAAAATCCTCTGTCTTTTTTTTTTTTACAAGTAAACTATTTCTCTGCCACTTTGATTCACATAGATACAAATTTAAGCAAGTGTAAGTGAAGAATCATTGCAAATTACAACCATCTGCATCTCTGTAGTGGGCACGTGTGATCACACAGGCAAATATTCTTCAATATCTGCAATAGATGTAATGAAAATTAATCACTTGTAATAGAGTGAACAAGGAAAAAAAGTCTGTAACTTTTAAAATAAAAATGCTTTTCTTGTTCAACATTGAGACAGTTCATTCATTACAGCTTATGTGTTCAATTGTGTTATCCTCAATCACTTCTTACTTTTAAAGAACTCCAGTACTTTGAATTTTCAACTAGTATAATGTAACTTGCAATTTTTGTTTAGTTTTTTCCCATTGACAGACTATCTATGATTCAGCAGATATCTGCTCAATGCGGAGCTAAAGCAAGCAACCATACCTGAAGATTTGTTTCCTCAGACTTCTGTCCTCCACATTAAAACATGCTAAAGCTGACAGACAGTAATTGAAATCTAGTGTATAACATCATAATGCCATAGCAACAGAGATGACATCATATTCCACAAACAAAATTGGCAGCTAGATGAGACTCACTATTAGTGGCCATGCAATTCAGTTTGAAAAACATCATGATATGGCAACATTATTAGCAGCACAGAATAAAGCCGCAACATCTGTGTGCAGCAAACTCAGTAGTTGGCACTAAAAAAGAATTCAGTTGAACTTTCAACACAGTTATGGTAAAAAGAAAATCCCATTTCCTTCAACATGAAGAACAAAATTTTATCTTTGCCCTTCTCTTTTTTTTATTTTCCCCCTGAATGCTGCATTTTGTAGTTTTGGTTTTTCATGAGTTTATTTTAACAATCTCATCAGCAGACACCAGTTATTTAATTTATTTAAAATCTATTGAAGCAAAGTAACTGACTCATCAGTTAGGACCATGTAACACTATAAGTTGAAAATCAGGAACTTATATATCTGAATTATTCTTATTTGTTGAGATGCCATCCATTTGTCAGCTTTCTGACAGAATAGTTTAAAAAATGTTCCTACTGCACATAGAAATCCAAGTTAGCAACTTTTAATCTATCATATTATTACTTGCACTATTTATAACTACACAGATGAGTTTCAGCTCTGATAGTATTTCCATTCAGATGTAGATTGCTGATGGGTAAAATTCATTGGCTATTTATTGAATTGATTAGTATTGAAAATTAGCCTCAAATAACCCGTTCCTCCATATATATGCATTTCTCTTACTTCCTTTATATATATAAATATATATATATATAAATCCAGAACTGATCCATATTTTTAAATATTTCTATACTTACAGTAACAATAATGATAAAAATCATTGTAAAAGCTTTGAGAGTCATAAAGTTATATCAAAATAATAGGGTAAACCCAGTACAGAGAAATTAAGTCAAGAAGAACTCTAAAGTCATTGTAGCTGTGAATCTGTCCAGGAGTCCTGAAAATACTTTTATAAAGGAATGTTTGTGTAATTTAATACACTGTCCTAATCCTGTGCCTCTTTCAGATTTAACTGGCAGATACACAAAGGCTATCAGCATGCTATTTTCACCGCTTTATCAAAAACTGGTGAATAGTACAATTAAGTAAGAAACAACGTGTTCCCTGTGCTACCATATGAAGAAAATATCTAGTGGGTATTAAATTGGGGATTAAAAAATCCCCAGCAATACACTCATTTTTCTGTGAGAACGCCTTTAAGACTCATTATAAGCTCTAAGTTCTTTCTCCCATTTCGTGCAAAATATCCAAATCTACAGTTGCCATGAAGTTTGGCTGTGCTTTGCCTAGTTTTCTGTTCATGCATTATCATGATGCATTTGTGGCTCTTGTAAAGTATCATTTGGGTTTGTCAATTGCAACAATACACTCACGTGTTAGATTGTTTTCTTCACTCTTTATTTTTACTTTCATTACTGTTAGTAACTACTTGCAGTCCTTTTGTGCAGAGCTGTTGCAAATTCATTTTTCATGTTTTTTTATTTACAAAGCTTTTCAAAATTTTATTTTATTTTTAACATTATAGCTTCTTTCAAATTTGATATTATTTTATTTACATGGGGCATTAATCCTTTTAAATTTATTGTTATATATGTTACCTAAAAATGGTTATCAGTAACAAGCATAGGCAGAAATAATGTGCATGATGTAGGGGGTCAGACAGGGCAATTTCAAAATCAGATATGGGACATTGAATTACTAACAAAGAAGACAAATGAGGGAAAGAAAATAATAAGTAATTCCCTTAATATTTTTCCTCTTTTACAATGATGCATAGTATTAAGTTGGATGTTCAATGATCCTTGCTATTGAAATTGGAGATCCAAGCATATTTTGTTTTGTGGATAGGCAGACAACATTGCTAAGTTATTAAGACAGGCAGAAGGTTATAAAGCAATTAAATGGAAAAAGATGTGTTCTGCTACTTCTGAAAATTAAACTTCTGTTTAGTTTAATTGTCCATTTCTGTTGATGAAATATCCTTAACCTTTTACTGCAATGAATGTGCACTTACACACCCACTCATATGAGTAAGCAGTTCAGAAATAGAATATGCAAAGAAAGGTAAAAGAGGATAAGAAAGAACAAAGAGCATTTTTTCATCATGTTATCTAGCAGATAACATTTCCTTTCTATTGCCATATCAGATGGAATAGGGGTTGTGACTTGTTCTCTGTTTCAAATCAATTCATTGTTGTCCTAATGAGAAGTTTGGTTGCTACACACATTAAAAGGCTTAGGCTCAAAGATGCATCAGTGTTATTGATTTGCTAGATTAACATACCAGGATGGAAAGAAGGATGAACATAAATGAAGAAAAGTCCAAGGAATAATGCTCAGATAACCTGCTTAACACAGTTTTACTATAGTCCTACTAGGTGATTTTCTAGTCTTTCCCTTCTGCAGTTTTCCACTGATATCACTAATGTGTTTGTTATTATCAATATTGTCAATTGATATTAGTAGTATATTTACAAGTAAATATTTTGCATTTACACAGTTGAGTAAGATTTCATAGTCCCTATATCTTACCAAGCCTGAAAGTACTTGTACAGCATGTTTAGCAAAAGGTTTAATTCAGAAAGCTGCAGTGGGTTTTGTCTGTGTACCTCCCTATAATCTTAGAGTTTTACAGATTTGTTCATTCTACTTACTACTGTCATTACTCTTCCTTGGTGTTTCTGGCTACTATCATCACAGCTCCATGCTTTCCATTTTGGATAGTCAGCTCAGAAAGATTATAAATATAATGGCACAGAGGCAGGTAAATAGTGTGATTGGTGATGTGGAAAACCAGAAGGACAAGAATTAAATAAGAGAAATTCAAAAGGAAAGTCATATGTTGAAATTAATCTATCCCTTGATCTTTCACCTTTAAAATTGATATTTTAACCAAAACCAATAGCTTTCACATTCTTTGGCCCTCATAATTTGAGGGCTTTTATGAAAACAAAAACCAAAAATCGAGAAAGCAGAAAGAGAGTATAGCTGTGCTGTGGGTTGATAATGAGTTATAACATACAGTAAGTATCTAGAAACAAAAAAAGCAGTGTTTGTGGATTGTGTCATATAACAGTGCTTTGTACAAATCTTTGAGTCATGGCAGTTGATAAAAAGAGAAACCACTTAGAAAATTCACAACAATTAAAAAAATTAAAAAGACAGCTTTCCCTTGTCATCTTCTGAATTCAGTATTTCTATTTCAGTCAGATTCACCCAACCAAACTACTTACCAAGGTAAGTAACATGACCTTTAAGGAAAATACCTTTTGTTTCTAAATCTAGAGTGTAATTTGAAAACATAAACAAGAAATGATAGAATTATCAAAGATAATGCAGTGTTTACAAGCAATATGGAAGGATGAGGGAAATGCTACTCTCATTATATAAGAATATGTGTTTTAATAGCTAAATTTGCATATTTTATAATCCAGCCCTAATGAATATGTTAATGCAACTACTCCAAAGGATGATCTTCAGCATTTTCTTACATATGTCAAACTGGTTTTCAGCTATGGAAATACACATTTGGTGAATAGGAAAAATGTTCTTTCAGTGGTGACAATGAGTACTAACATTTCTCTCAAAATTAAACACCTATGGAAAGTTATGACATGATAAATATATTTGTCTAATCTACATAGAATTCCATCAACATGATAATAGAGACACCTATTAGGATGAATACATTTTGCAACTGAGACAATCTAGACTTTTGGTGTGACTGAAGGAGAGAGACACAATTCTCTTCTCTATCCTAAAACACACCTTCCTCATTTCTTTTGCCTTCTTTTGACTTTCTTCAAATCTGCTCTCAGAATATTAAATTCGGCTCCTAACACACTCTTTAAAAAACCCTGCTCATCCTTTTTTTTTCGTTTTATTTTCTTCAGGTTCAACAGCTGAACTGATTGAAAGCAAGATGTATCAACGGCCAGAGCCAGTCTGAAAAGATGCTAAAGTGCAAAGCCAGGATATCTCTCCACAAAGGTAGACCAGGTTCTTCTTATTTAAGCAATGGGAAAACACCAGACTTTGTAAAGTCATTGCTATGTCAACTTAATGTCTTCTGGTCAGAAAAACAAAACACAATAGGATCCAAACAGAAACAGTTTAATATCACTTAAATGCTGCCATCCATATTGTGCTGAAGGGGAGGTCAATGCATGATAAATAAATACTTTCTAAAATGACACGTTAATAATTTTTTGTAATGAGAGTTTGAATTTTCCATATTTTTGGTCTTTTGATTTACTTAGAAACTTATATTTGATTATGGTCAACATTCTGCCACTTGGGGGGTGAATCTACCTCTCCATATAGTTTGGTGCTCTTAATGGAAATTAACACTACTTGGAAAAGTATTCCATGTGGCATGTACAAATGAGCAGTTGCAGTTACTAAATTTACTTCCTACCGGCAAGTACTAGTCTAATCAATTTGGACTCACAAGATATTTCCATCAGTGTCTACAAAGTTTATTGTGTCACTTTTAATTTTTACTCTCCATAAAAAGAGGGGATTAGCATAATTCTTCTTAGTTGGCTAAATAGCATCTTAATGTTATACATTAATGCTGGTATTTTGTCCAAGTCTTAGCCACTCTGAATTTAAAAACTGATATGCAGATGTACAAACAATGCCAATGTTATCACAATTTATTGCACAGCTCTAGTTCAGAGTGGAGTAGGATCATGAAAGAACAAATGCATAAGGCAAATGAGAAAATTCCAAAATATGCACCACTTTGGAAAACCTGGTAGCTTAAGCAGTTATTGTGTCTTTAGCTAAGCCATTGTAGCTTTCAGCCATTTTTTCAGCTATTTCTCTTACTGTCCTCTCTTCACCTCTGTGCCTTTAACTCCTGGCCACCTTATAAGCACTAAAATATACTTTAGTTCACAAAAACCTTTCTTCTGGGTGTGGGTTTGTTAGTTTGTTGGGTTTTGTTTTAGGTATTTTTGCATATATATAAAAAAATGCATTTTGAAGATTATTTTCTTGTCTCAAGTGGGAATCTTATTATTGATTTAGGTCGGCTCAGTCAGACTATAATGGCTCCAGAGGGATATATGAGAGAAGTAATTTAACTACTCTTATAATTGCAATAAGAAAATGTCATATGAACTTATCAAAATTTTTAAAAAATCATACATATTTTAGGGGACATTTCAAGGTGTTTTGTACAAAGAACAAAAATCATAAGCATAACTGAGTTCAGATTTCAGCTGTCTCTCAAGAACACTTTTTGTGTTTGTATGGTTTTCTTAAAACAATCTTCATGCTGAAATAGGGGTTTTATAGTACTTGCCAAGGTAGCTCTTTATGTTACTGATTTTACTATGTAATACTATAGCTCTGAGGAATCCTCAGGACTGGCCCCATTCGTAAGCTTACAGTTAAAAATAGGGTGATACCTTAAAGCCATCTAAACACTGATGTGGCACTTGCAGCTCCAGTCTGTGCAGCTGTAGCATCATTCTCTGCCTTAAATGGCAGCTCCTTTAAGCCAACGTATATCCATGCTTCTGTGCACTTATCTGTTATCTTCACCTTGGGACAAATCCAAGATTGAAAGTATTGATGTAAGGAGAAATAAACAAAAAAAACCTGCCACACAACTGTTTCAAGAAGCAGTCTCCCCACCCCCCACTGCCAAGAGAAGCAAATTCTGCCGAAGGAGTACTCATCCCTACACAGAGATGAGGCACCAGGATTTGAGACTTCAGCAATCTTTTTTTATTTTTTTCCACAGGACAAAAAATCTCAGTTATTGTTGTGAGAAATAAAAATTCCTTCTGCATCAGAGGTTGTTTTTTTTTTTTATCATGGTATTATATTTAGAAATAGAGTAGGGTATATCTGTTGATCCATTTGAATCTCACTCTCTCACACAGTTAATTAGAGTGCTCTTCTGGGTTTCTATTACACTCCTTCAGCATTTACTTATGTTCTCATATCAAGTAAAGGGCCTTATAGCTCTTTAAAAAGCACAATTTACCAATAACTCTGCAGAACAGACCTGAAAAAATTCTGTCCAAGACAGCAAATATAGATCCTTTCCTTACAGCACTAAGGCAGGTAGATTAAAAAAATAGAATTTCTCTTACAGACCCAGGGAAGTAAAAAAGACAGGGGGAGGAAGGAAAGGGAGAGAGAAAGAAAAGAAAAAAGGCAATTAAGCTAATGCATGTTGGGTATCACAAGGTTATAGATATTTCAAGAGCTGAGCAATTTACCGTCTGGAAAGGGAGAAGAGCTCTTGCATAAAATGTCCCCCAGCTCAGATTTATTATGCTTTTACTTGCATTATATGTGATACAATTAGCAGGAGGTGCCAATAAGGCATTCTCTCAAGGATGTGGTCATTTCATACCATCTGTTATTAATTGCATTGTCCTTTCCACAGCTAGATAGAGGGGAAAAAGTTATCTGAAAACCACCTGCAAATTCTGACTCTATGATAGCTGGAATTTAAAAATATCTAACCAGAATATGTGGATAGATGAAAAGTATCAGAGAAAAACTGCTTCTCAAAAATTCAAGAAAATAAAATTTTGATCATGGAGTAATATTTTTCCACATTCTGATTCTTGGAAGTCCTGAAGTCTTTTGAAAGCAATATTTCAGTGGAAACTGAGGAAGGCTGTCATCAGAATTAGGAGCAAAGAGCAGACCATCACAGTAAGACTAAACAAAATTATTACAGATATGAGAAAAAGAAAGAGATGAGACCTTGTTTGGGTTAAAGAGTCTTGGTTTATTTTTGGCTTCATATATCAAACAAGCTGGCCAAAAGCAGGAATTTGAACTGTACTGCAGATGAAAATTTGTGGGACAGGAGGAGGAATTTGAGCGAACAGGATGAAAGCTGTTTGACCTCCAGGATGAAAACCAATGCTTTTCATATCAAGAAGTCAATATAAAGGATATTATAAAAGATTATAGCTTAATTATAAGGTCTCTACTATTTAATCAGGAACACTCAAAACATTTTAGAACACAATACAAAAATCAGGCTTGTCTGGCTTACAATTTTCATTTTAAGTGTTAGGGTGTCCAGCTTCCCAACAGTGTAGACATTTTCATTTAATTTTAAATATGCAAAGTCACAAAATCTTCTTCATGTGTTCTGGAAACTAACATACATGATATTTATTGATTCACATTCTCAAACATTTTACTCTTTATTTAAGCCTTAAAAATTAAGTGCTAGCATAGCTAGCCTTTTGTTTATGAAAATTTTATATTCTGTGCTTCTTATCTAATGCTTCAAAAGAGCAATTTAGGAATTTAAGCTTAAATATTGAATTCTGCGATACTTAATTACATAAATTAACTTTAATACTTAAATTAATATTTCCTTACACACAATAAATTAATGTTTATTTCCAAATCATACAAGTCTGTGAGACCTTTCCAACATTTTTTTCATTAAAAACTGTTTATGCTTTTTTTCTGATGAGGACATGCTAGGTCACAGAAAAACAGAAGTGAAATTTTTTATCATCTTGGTACTTTGTATTTAACAATGGAATTTTTATACTCATGTTTGATTTTGCAAACACAAACAAAAGAAAACAACTTTGTCCTCCTTCAAATAAGGCAGAAGTCGTTTTCAGTCCTTCCCAGGGATACACCCTATTTCTCCCAGGGGTTGTTCCCAGCCTTATTGTCTTGTTCCATGTCCAGCAGGAAGCCTTTTATATCTAAGTAGATTTCTATTTCATTAATTATTTATCCCAGCAGTCAGGGCTAGATGCCCTTTCCATCCTTATGATACTGTTAATGCATGCTCTGCAGTACAAGCACACATCAACTTCTCTGAAGCTGACCTAAACTTGAGTACTATTATGACTGAATTTAAGCTTCCTTCATTCATGTTCTATGTGAACACTAAAAATCCATAGACGTTTGCACTGCCCTTGTTAAAAAATAAGATGCACACATGAAGAATGTACAAAACTAACACTAGCACACAGAGCTCTGATTACAAAGATTGTAGGTTACATCATGGCCCTGGTTTTGCTAAGAAGGTCCTTTGAAACTGAAGCCATGATCTCACCATCTGATGTAGAAACAAAAGAAGAAGAACCTTTGCCCAAGGTATTGGCAAAGATTGTTCTACAGCTCTGTCAAAATCTACCTGTTTTTTCCCCATGTTTGTGGACAGTCCCAGAGTCACCACATCATTGACACAAGCAAAACCTGGTGGGAGAAGTTCTGCTACTGGTGTGCCATGATGAACCTTACGGGCTCTTCACGAGGGATGGGTGGGGCAGGAGAGCTTAGAGGGTGTCGCTACATAAGGGAGGATTTGGGTCGTGTGGCATCTTCAGTTGGCAAGGACGCAGTTGTGTAGCTCTGGATAAGAACATGGGCAAAGTGAATAGAGCAGGTGTTGTTGTGGGAGTGTGTTATTCAGGACAATGACACTGAGGAATTATTCCACAGAGAATTAAAGGATATCTCTAGATCATCTCTTGTTGTCCTTACGGGTGATTTTAACTTTCCAGCCATCAACTGGGAGTGTCACACAGGGGACAAAAGCAGGTCCTGGATGCACATTGCAGGTACTAAGGGAGCCAAGTAAGAAGGACACTCTCCTAGATTTGTTCTCTGAAAAAAGATAAAGAAATGGTGGGCAAAGTGGTGATTGGTGATGTCTTGGTCACAGTGACCATAAAATAGTTGACTTTCATGTTAGCAATAGGAGCAAAACTTCAACCCTGGATATGGGGAGACCAGACTTAAGGTTGATGAAGAAATTACTCAGATCCCCTGAGAATCAGCTTTTGAAGGTATTGTGGTTCATGAATTCTGGTCAGTTTTTCAGAGACATCTGTAAAGACCACAAAAGCAGGCAAATCCACGATGCTGGAAGTCAGGCAAGTGGGGCAAAAGAACAGCTTGGCTGAGCAGGAAACGTATATGGACATTGGAAACATGTGACATGGTAGAGAGTCCTTGCAAAAAGACCTGGATAGAAATACTGAATTCCCTCATCAAGATTTTGCTCTATGGGCATGATGCTTCCTGTAGTTCTTCATCAACAATATCCTCTTGATTGTGAGGCCTGTAATAAACATGAACTACAAAGATTCCTTTTCTGTCTTGGTCTCTGATATTCACTCATAAATTCTCAGCATGCGCATGTGTTTCCCATAAACAGAACTGTGCAGTCAATCCTTTATATACTAAGAAATATTATTTTAAAAAATCTAATTTTCTTTTGAAATTCAGAGAAAAATCCCCTGCCTTTCTTTCCCTGTCTGTCTCTCCTAAACCATTTATAGCCATTGATTGCAGCACTCCAATAATGTGATTCACCCCACTAAGTTTACCAAAAGACAAATAGATCATACTTTTCTAGCAGTACATGGGGAAATCTTACTATTTTCTCCTTTCTTTGCCTATATTACTGCACTACTGTTGACAAGCTTTGTACTACTATTAACATGCTTTCTCATGCGGAAAAAGCCCTTGCAAACTCAAGAGGGGTGGTTTAAATATATTATATTAAATTACACATTGATAAATCTCTTCACAGAGTACAGACCTATAAAAATGCCTAATAAGTGCATTTCTTACCATTTTACCTATGTGTTGCATTTGAGGCAACAATATAGCCTAAAATAAACACCTAGGGTCTGAAGTCAGATCCCATTATGGATCCTGATTTTAAGACATGCCTATGCTATTCCTCACACCTTCTTGAGTGCAGCTTCATATAATCTCCTGAGAAGCCAGCACCTCTCAAAAGACTGAATTCTGATTTCTCTTCCATGAAAAGTAGATCTTGTAGGCATATCCAGAGATTGATTGCTGCCTCAATCAACTAGGTTGCAACCTACTACTGGAGTAAGGCAGCTCCCTAAATTGCAAAAGAAGTCACAAACAAATAAACAGATGAACCTATCTTACTAGTTTTGCATTCCCCAGGTTATTTGTAGTCAAATTTTCAGCTCTTATTGATGCCGGAATGATTTTTGTCTTTTCTTTTATATACCTTTTACACAGTTCTCTGTATCCACAAGTATCAGCAGTATGCATACTTGCAACCTTTTACTTAGTTTAGTGCTTAGTGTTTTGTAAGTGTTCTGCAGGCCTGAGACTGAACAGCCCAGAGCTGCAGAGCCAGGGAGACCAAACATTCCTACTATCTCAGGAACCCAAGGTCTCCTGGCAGGAGGATTCTGTAAACTAGGGGTTAGCCCACCCCAACCTCATTATTGGGCCCCCTTGTTGCATATCTAACAAGGGGATATGCTAATGTGTAAAGTCTATAACTGGTGTGTATGATTGGCGGGGGTGTGCATTTTTCCACACTTCACCTGGTTGAAGTGGATGCACTGAACAGGATCCTGATTAAAATACTGAGGTAAAGACCCCAACCCCTCTAACCGTGTCTAGCTTCATTTTCCTAACAACAGGAAAAAGGCATCATTATTGCAAAACATACCCACTTACATATGCTTTGTTGAAATAAGCATGCTATGAAAAGGAGAACTCTTTGGGGAATGCTATAATCTTTTCTGTGCGCATCACATGTACTTCTTACAAGGGTAAACTACCAAAGTGAAAAATAGGAAGAAGAGTATTTAATGTAAAATATCCACCAATGTTATACAAAGCCAGAAACACAAACAGCTGAGAAAGCTGTATTAAAACATGTCTATATTTGAATTTAATGTTTATAGAAGATATTGGAGCAGCAGCCCTAGAGATGGTTCCTTTTTATTCAGCCACACCGGGGGAGAGCCCATATGCTTCTTTCTGTTCCATCGAACAGACAGCAGCAGATGGGCGCTTCTTTTTGCCTAAGAAAGCATAGGAAGATCATACTCAAGGGAAATGCAGCTAGATTACGAGAGGTTACTGCACTAAATAAACACCAGCAGACACAGCACATGCTATAAATCCTATATGTATGATCAGTGAGGAATGAAAAATAACTGCTATTGGAGAGGGGGTGGGGTGGGGGGGGACACTGGAAATGTTTAAGGATATTGTTAGATAATGCAGAAAGAAAATTAGGGGAGGTGAAAGCTCAGAATTTAATCTGGTCACTGCTGTGAATGATAATAAAAATGTTTTTATAAATACATTAATAACAAAAGGAGGGATAAGGAAAACCTCCATTCTTTATTGGACAAGCGGGGGATTATACTCACCAAAGATGAGGAAAAGGCTGAGGTACCTAACACTTTTCTGCCTCAGTCTTCAACAGTAAGGCAGGTTATCCTCAGGATAACTGGTTTCCTGAGCTGGTAGGTGGGAACATGGAGTAGAATAAACCCCCTAAAATCCAGGAAGAGGTAGTTAGTGACCTACCAAGACACTTAGATGCACACAAGTTTTTAGGACTGGATGGAATTCATCACGGGATTATGAGGGAGATGGCAGAAGAGCTCACCAAGCCTCTCTGCATCATTTATCATCAGACTTGGCTCACCGGGGAGGTCCCAGACAACTGGGGAGGACCTAGGGAAGGGCTGGAAGAAGGACCTAGGGAACTGCAGGCCCGTCAGCCTGACCTCAGCAAGGTCATGGAACTGATCACCTTGAGTGACCACATGGCATATACAGGACAGCTGCCAGATCTGGCCTAGCCGTTATAGGTAGAACAAAGGCAGGTCCTGCCTGACCAACCTGATCCACTTTTGCTGCTAGATGGCTCACCTAGAGGACAGTAAGGAAAAGTCTATGGATGTTTTCTATCTGGATTTCAGCCAAGCCTCTGCTACTGCCTCCTAGAGCATTCTCCTGAAAAACCTGGCAGTCCATGGCCTGGAGAGGTGCATTCTTTTCTGGGGTAAGAGATGGACTCAGAGACTGTCAATAAGTGGTGCTGCATCCCCCATGTAAGGCCCAGTCCTGTTTAATATCTTTAATCTGAACAAGGGTACTGACTCTACCATTAACAAATTCATGGAGAACACCAAGTTGGACTGAACTATCCATCTGGAGGGCAGAAAACCCTGGACTGGTTGGATCAATGGGCCATGAGACCATAAGATAAAGTGCAAGGCACTACAAAACCCCATGCAGAGCTATAGGTCAGGAGCAGAGTGGCTGGAAAACCGCCCAGTAAAAAAAGACCAAGCAGATTAAAGTTTTACATTCAAATATGTTTTGCAACTGCAGACAATCACAGATTTGGCAGGTCACTGCAGTTGTCTGTGTAGGGTCCTCATTAAGCAGACGTCTTCATTTACTTCTCTATTGACATATGAAATGCACATAACAGAGTGCACTTGTGAGGGTATTGGGAAAGGTGTGCTATGTATAAATCCCTCTATGAGAGGACAAAGCAGAATGTGAGTCTGCTATTGGTGTGTTTGTCCCTTTTTGTAGTACCTCAAAAATGTGGATCAGGGACCCCTACAGAAAAACCAAAGGCATCAGTTTCATGGAAGAGCCCAAGTAAGCTGAAGAGCTGTAGGCACAAGGTGACATGTTTTTTATAGAATTTGCCTATTATTCATAATCCATGATGAAAGGAAGGGATGTTAGGAGTGAGCCCTTCTTCTTTGTTTGGTCAGCATTTTTACATAATGTTTTCAAACCACCCGCTTCTGCCAAGTCTCACTTCCTCACCATGGAACTTTGCATCTAAATACTGATCTGTATGAAGGCTAAATCTGGCAGACCACACGTGTCCTGTGGGGCATGATTCTTTCCATTGGTTCAAATCTTCATCAGCTGATACCCATTCCATAGCCCTACAGTATTTCTTCCAGACTTGTTGAGTGCCTTTGTAATCACAACACCACTAGTTTGCACACTACAGAATTTGTTTAATTCTTTCAGCATCTTGATCTATCAGATGTTAATTTAACTAAATAAGATTTTCAGGTCACCTTCTTCATTAGTGTCTCATAGATTTGGCCAAGAAACTAATGCCTCTCAGCCCATCTCACTTCTCTTCAGTAAATTAATCTCTGGATGTTTATGACCAGGCAACCACTCAAACTGAGTTCTGGGGTTTTTCTAGGTCTTTATCTACAATGTCTTCTCAGAAAAAGTTAAATAACTTCTAAATCCAAACTTTAATACTGAGAAAGTTTGATTATAGGAATTTAAAATATAGAGTATTTAACATTCTACATGTAGAAAACCAAGCCATGAGGACAGTCTGAGCAGGAAAAAAAAAGGGTCCAAACACAACGTTCCCTCTGCCCACATGCTACTGCACACAGGAGCTTTGTAGCTGCACACATTCCCCATTCCCATATGGACCTCTGAAAATTGCTTCCTCTTTTTACCTGTCCTTTGGAGCCTCACTGGGTGCATCTTCTACTTTCCACACTCCATCTACAGTTTCTTACGACTTGTCTCTCTTTCTTTCTCTCTCTCTCTTTCTTTCTCTCTCTCTCTCTTTCTTTTTCCCTTCTATGTCCTTAACTTCCTCATGTTAGCATGGTCTGTTTTTCCAAGGAAATCAACAATCTCCCTTCCTTCACACTGTTCCCCCAACCCTCAATCCAGTCATCCTCTTTTTCTTCTGGAAACACATCACCAATCAAGAGCTACGCAAACCAGTCACAGTAACCTTCCACCATGTCTTCATTAGGTCTAAACTGGGACAAATTATTTATTATCCAAATTATATTTGATGCGATGACTGTATCCAAACCAGGGGATTTTTTTTCTGTGTTTGAAATTGATCACATATACTCAAAGCTGCAATCTTATCAGCAAAGTTTGTAATCTAATTTAAGCACAGCAAACCATTTAAACAATTAAGCTGGCTAATGGTTTCTAACAGTGGGTGCTATTAATTATTAGTATTTGTTCTTCAGTCAATCCCTAGCATAGGAGCACTAAGAGAATGGTGGCAAGAAGAAAGCTCTAGACCCTGAGATTTCAAGAATTACAAGGTAATCTGTGGAACTGGCATGAGAAATGATCCTGGACAAATTGCTCTGCCATGCTGTCCTTTCTCTCCTGCACTAGTATTTCATCTGCATCACACAGATGAATATCAATGTCAAAGTACTTTACTGACTGTTTCAAAAGCTAGGACTCTGTGTCATTGGATTTGCTGCTTTCCTGTGGTGTGGTGTCTTTCTGCTATCCCTAGCAGACTTGTTAATGCGTTCTTTAATAGTTTTGTTGAGAATATCTCACGTAGGAACACAAAAAGCCCTCAGCAGCTTTGAGCAGGCTTGAAGACAGCAACTGCTTTGGAGGAATGCTTTGCCACTTTTGGCTGAACTCCTCAGCTGTTCAACCAGAGTCAAATAGAGGGAGATATTGCAAATCAACTGGAAATGCTACAATCCCCAGAGAAGCTGTGCTAAGATATTGTCATAGCAAACAAAAGAGTTTCTTTCCAGAGAATAACAAGTATGCCAGGTATTTTGCATTCAGAAGAAAAAAGGGAGTTTTGCTCTGAGAAACACAATGGTATACTGAAACGTGTTTTGTCACTTTAGTTGTTAATAAAAATTACAAATTATTTCTCCCCATGAAGAATTTTGCAAGATAACAAAAGTTTATCAGTTACAAAGCTCATTTATTTATTTCTTACAAAAAAACAACTCCCCAACCAAAATTGCCTCTTTCTCCAGTCAAAGTTTCACTTTCAAGCCCCTCAGTAAATAGAATTTCTTTCAAACATGAATTAATTTCTCATAACACCATAACGCCTCACAGTAATTTTCAGATTAAATCTGATCAGATTATAAAAGAGACCAGTTCAAAATACTTTTAATTTAAGTTTCAAGTAAATGAGATAATTTTGGAATTTTCAGTACATTAGGACACATTGTGGGCATTAATTTATTTAGAATAGAAATATTGGATGATAAATGAAACTTTACATGCTGTTAAAAAAAATTAATATTTCGAGTTATATTTTCTTTAAGCCCCCATGACTACTAAGGAGATAAAGAAATGAGAAGAAGAGTTCCCTGTTGCCACATTTTTAAGTTTCCTGTTTTCAGTATCTTGAAGAACTTCAGTTCTTTGCTGTTGAATATTTTAAGATGCATATTTATTCAAAGAGTGTAATAAAAAACTGTACATCTATACAGGGTCAGGCTTAATTCAGCACTTTAATTAGGATCAAAACAGCATAGCAGTTATTTTATTTTTAGCAATTGCATTAAACAAAATATTTCACTTATATTCATCCACATAAACAAAAGGCTTAACTGAATTTTCAAGCCCTTTGGATATGAATTGAACTTCTATATGTTAAATGAGCCATTACTGTAAATATTGCTAAAAATATGTCTGTGAAAACCAAACACTGCTGTTGATTAATAGGTTACACTGAGCCTAAACTGCATTTTTAAAAAAAATGTTTTCTCCATATTAATCCTATTAAAAATACCTCTGTATTTAATTAACATTTAACATAGAAATTGTGTTTGGTAATTGGCTTAATGTTTTTACTAATTGGTTATATATTAAATGCTCATTTTTCCAAGAACACTTCTCATTACAAAAGAATAATAATTCTAGTGAAAAAAAAATTACCTTTTTGTTGTATAGATCTTTCTTTTTGAGTTAATAAGACAAATATTTTTGTTGAATCATCTCTAAGGTAGGATTACTATGAAAAAATCAGTTCTCTTAATTCTTAATTGTAGCTGCCAGTACATTAAATTTTATTGAAAGAAATTGGTGAAATCCACAGCAAAAATTTGTTCTTAGGAAAATAATTTGTCTTTATTTAAACAACAGTAATTACCAGACATAGATGCTTGCATGGTTTAATACTTAATAGTAGTGTTTACTTGTACAAACAAAAACACTATTTTTCTTTTCAAATAAGCTAAGCCTTATGATCAACACTTATACAGACTTTTTTATTACTCTTTTTGATATTATTTTAAGAATAATTTACAGAACTTTTATTTTATTAGGACATCCTGTTAATGAATAAATATCTTGTGAAAGAATGCTTCAGAAAAAATTTAATTTAAAAAAGTATGGCTATGATGTCAGAAACAATGAAAATAATTTGCTGTGAAATGTGTTATTCTCTTCAACACATGACAAAACATAATATTTTTTTCTTCTCAGTTGATGAGACCAGGAAGAAAGTACTTTTCAGGTTTAATGTCTAAAATCCCAGACCTGCAAAGTTTGTATGTCCCAAATGATAGACAATAAAAGACACTGAACTCAAAGATTAGTGAAAAGCCTGGGAAAAAAAGTATGCAGAACAAAACCCACCAGGGCCATTTTGCATGCTTTCTTTCGTTTCAAGAAGAACAAGACAAACAGGCCAGAGAGATCACAACCAAAGTGTAGGAATAGAAGTCAGGTACCTTAAATGCCAGATATATAGGTAACCATTATTGCGATTGCATGCAAACTACTAAGGTACTGCCTTCTGTGTCAACAAAAGTGGTTACTGGAAGATCAATCTCACATCTTGTCTGTACTGGAGTCTATGAGTGGGTTGTTCTGAACTTCTGTGCGTGACCAAATTATGACTGTCCCATGGCATTTTTACCTCTGTGATTATTCCTGTATTCCTGATTTATAATTGGCCCCTAGCACTGCACAAGTCATCACTGAAATGTAACCTCCTAATTAGACTAAATATCCCTGGAAGCACACGTCAGTTAGGTATGGGTGAAATTTACCATGCATAATTTGATAATTTTGTTAATGTTAGAAGAAAAAAGTGCGTGTGTAAAGGTAGATAAACAATATATGTTGCAAAATCTTTGTTTATTGGACCACACAAGAGAGATATTTAGTCCTTCTTTTCTGCCTTTTTTAAGATGACCTTCTAAATTTTATTCTCCTGAAGGGAATTGTGTAAGTTAGATGTTCAGAGAAAGAACTAGATATTTGAAGTGTCTTTCAGAAATCATAAGAAAGCACTCTAATAGAAATCACTGAGATTTTACACTGCATACTGCAGGCTGACTCAGCCTCATGTTCTGGTAGGTCATCCTGACTTACTAGCATGCTCTGATGCATTTGAGCAATCTTATTGATTCAGCCTAGAGTGTTGCTGCCTGCTCCTTCACATGGCCTTGAAAAACACATCCCTGAAAAGCCACATGGCCTTGGTATGAAGCGTAATTATAAATATCACCTGGTACATCTAAATCGGACCTTTCTCTCTGAGACCTTCTCAAGCTTCACAGCCTTTTTCTTTCCTACATAGACTGAAACATGCACAAGCTTTCTGCAGCAGCTTGGACTTTCTCCAGGGATGTTTCAGTGACACCAGGCACTGTCTTGGATCTTCTTTGCAGTGAAACATTGTCTGGTTTTTTATTGTTCCCCCTTTGGACCCATTTTGGGACTAGTTTTGTTTGTCTGGAGTGGGAGGGGTCAGAGAATATTTGGGGTGTTGGATCCTCCTTTGGGATTGGTTTGCCTTCCCCTCTGGAGTAATCTGTCTAATTTTTATTCATCTCATCACTATATATATACATATATAATTATTTATAACCTTCCTTAACTAATGATAATTGAAATCCTGTAATACACATACTTGGTTATTTTTTTGTTTTGGTCATTGTTGTAATAAAGATTGTGAAAAAAAAATTTAATTTCTGTACAATACTTAGTTTTATTCAGATTTATGTAAGTTCTTCATCTCACATACTTCTCCTGTTCTTTCTGAGGAAGGCAAGGTCATTGGACAAAAAGTTTCAGACCTTATTTTCTATTATAAAATAAAAATATACCTTACATCTCATTTCCAGTATAAATATGGTGTAGAGATCTTTAAAAAGTGACTTTATTCAGAAGCTGTTATGTTGTCATCCATAGCTGTACTTATTTGTATAAACAGTACTTTTCTACATGCTCAATGAAGAAAATATTTCTGGTACAATATTTCAAGCAAACAACCATAAATTATTTTTTAATGGACTGTGTGATTAATGGAATATATCATGGTTCATTCATCACTAAATTTTTCCTGTTCTGGTGTGTTTTCTCTGGACTTCTTCACAGCTCTCAGTATGTGATATTTTTCTGTTAAATAGGTTTGGTGCTAAATATTTTACATATTTACCTATATATCTATATATAAGTAAAATACAGTAAAAAATATAAACTCCAATGGAGAGCACACCAGTGGTCCCAGATGATGCTAGAGATGATGATTTTTTTTTTTCAGCAAGACATCCACATTAAGCAATACTCCGAATTTGCTAACTGGTATGTTTTCCAATTTTAATTTATAATTCAGTTTATAATTTTTCATATATTGAGAGTTTATTACACAGCTGACAATTTATCTTCTCTCGAACACTATTCTTTTACTGTGTGGAGACCTCACATGGTAGATCTGGGTCACGTTACAAAAAGGCAGCGTTGACACTCACTGCCTCACACAGAGTCAATGCAGCCAAACCAGGAACCCTATGCAGACCACATTACTATTTTGTTTCACTGCTGTCCTTTTTGGCTAACCTACTCCTTATGTGGAAATACATATAAACTAGTACAAAACAGGCAAACCTAGGTATTTGGGTAAGACTCAACTCAGATTCTGTTGGCAACTGAGGCAAATTAGAAAATAAAATCTCTGAAGTGGTGAAAATTCAAAGAAAGCAAAACATGAAAACAACCTTCTGAAATCTATAGCTGAGGAGAGACCAAATGAATATTTTTGCCATTAACAGGAAAACCGCTCTGACACCAGTAACATTAAAATTTCATTGTGATTTCTTTTTATCTGTGTCTAAACCAGCATCTTTTGCACTTGTTCTTCATGTTTTCTAGTCAAGTTAAATGAGCTTGACATTGGGATATTTACATACAAAACACTGCTTTACAGAAACCTATCTTCTTTATGTTCCGTGATAACTTATTTTTACTTTAAAAGTGAGAGTCTTTTCTATCATTTATAGATAAAAATATTTTTGCATTTCAGATATGCAGGATATTAGCTACTATCATATTTGTTTTTATTGAACAAATGTAGGTATTTTATAAGTAAAATAAATCTACATCTATATAGTCTAGTAGCACTATTTATCAGTGTTGTAGTATGCAACACTAATGATGTTTTCAGGATTGTGTTATGGCTTTACTGCATCAGTTTTGACTCTGACTATCTGAAGCTGTATTTTAGTCTGTGTTCATGAAATTTAGTGGATTCATGCTAGTTGTATCAGCTGAGAATTTTGCAGGATCACCACACATCTGTCTAATGCAACACTATGTTAGCAATGTCTGTGTTGTCAGAAATTAATCCAACACACAATGTCTTGGTAAGATTTGCAAATACCGTGTTACAGGCAGGAAAACAAAGACATTTTTAGAGGTTCATTTAAGACCCACCTGTATGTTGTATGGTCTCACAAGACTAGGAAAAAGGCTATTGTCCTGGGTTGGCCGTATGACCTGTTTGTATCCCCAGTCGTCCTCTTGCTTATGCTGGACATAAAGCTCTACAGCTTTAAGTTAGTCCCAGGGAGACAGAGAGAGTGAAAGTGGAGGAAAAAAAACCCACTCGTCGTTTGTCTGCAGGAGTTGCATCTTACCACTTGGAAATGGCCTTGAGGCTGTATTCCAGCCAGACAGCGGGGTTTTTTTTTTATTCTCTCTGGTGTGGGTGCTGGAACAGCTCACAGTGGAGGGTTTCCTCAGATTTTTCCCGGCTTTTTGCAGGGAGAGACTTTGTTTCTTTTGCTGGGTATTTTTTCCTTCTTCCTCTTCCTGGGACTGGCTGGCATCACATGTGCCTGGGACACCAAGGA
>JAHLSL010013452.1:2170499-2181083 GCA_025920805.1 Petroica traversi | reverse complement strand
CTACAGCCGGGCCCGGCAATCGGCCCCCCCACTGGAGAACTGAACCGGACTCAGACAGACTCTGAATCTACCATCTCTTCACAGGAAGGAGAGGTTTCATTGTTTTCATATTATCCAAAATTGTTTTCTATGCTTGTTTTCTATTTGTTAAATAAATAGTTTTTTCCACTTTTCTCTAAGGAAATTCTTCCTGGACCTGTAGGGTCAGGGGTGATTGGAATCGGCTCTTCCTAGAGGAGACCCCCCCCAGAGGTTTCCTCCTAAATATTTGCCCTAAACCAGGCCAGCTGTTCAACACATGTTTCCAAGCTTAATTTCCTTTCACCTTTCAAGGTTAAGATAATGTTTTATGGCCAAATAATACTAACTACAAAAGCAATTCTAGTTGAGCTTGTGGGGGTTTGTTTGCCAAAATTCGGATTTCTGTTTAACAGTGCAGTCCTTACGAAGCAAAATGTCTATGCTTGCATCACAATCCATACAGAATTATTAGCAGTGATTCATATTTCTGACTACCCAGATTTAGTTTGCAACTGTTAACAACTAATTCGGGAAAATAAATATCAATTTATTTACTGAGTTTCAGAACAAATCTAGTTCTAAAAATGGCTTCCATTTGGCTGGAGACTATTGGCCACGATTTTGAATTAACGCCAAGGGTACATCCTAATTTCTCACTTGATGTAAATTCTCCTGGGTTATTTCACCACTAAATCATTCCCAAACTCTAATTGCTTCTTGCACTTCTAATAATTCTCTCTTAGAATATTTTTTTTCCTTCTTGAATCCCAGTTATTAATTTCCTGTGAACACCTTGATTTTTTTCCTATTTATTCAGTCCTTATACATTTTTAAAAGTTTCTTTCACTTTGACTTCTTTGGGCATTAGAGTATTGTTTTGGTTACCCTGCTAACTGTGGGACCCTTCACACGTTTGAAATCTGCTATGCTGAAGGCCATTCTCCCTCTCTCTCTCTCTGTTATTAGATGGTATTGTATATGATAATATATTTGAGATGGTATTATAACAGAATGTGAAACAGAAAAGACAGATTTCAAGTTAATGATAGGTTCTGATCAAAACAGAAAATGAGAAGGAGGAAAACACTTATTTTGAATTCAGAACTAAGGTAGTTCAAACAACTAATAAAGGTATGGGAAAGAAATAAAATTTGGAGCAATTTTGAAGAAGGGGAAAAAAGCCCCACCTCACCATTATAAATAGTTATAGGTATACATTTTGCCAAGAAAGTAGGAAGGCAAAGGCAAACAATAATGAGATTACTTTGGTAATGATATGCATTAGGTACATTACAGGGAAAAAGAAATCCATACTTAATGCAGCCAATCCACTTATTGATTTTTCTTCATGGTAAAAGCACTGCTCCAAAACCAAAACCAGATACCCATTTTTATATTCTGCCTCCCTTATGAGGCCCATCTCCACAACCCTCTTGATTAAGAGCAATGGACAGAGATAATAGAGTAATATATATCAAATCTCACATCTACTGGCCCAGATTTGTATTTCACATAACAGATGTCTGGGTCACTGTTGCTATTGAAAACAAAATGTATGAAAAGCAAAAGATGACAATACCAAGAATTACTTTTACTTGACACATTGGTTAATTTTATTTTTCTTTATTTATATCCTTTCAATATACTCTTTAAATACATATAGCATAGACTTGCAATGAATTAATATGACTGCAAATCTAGATGAACTTCACTGATTGGGTTTCAAAATCTTAGCACTCCTTATCTTCACTCCTCAATTCATATTTAATATGACTAGACTTTGACCAACCTTGCAAAATACAGGTTAACCAAAACTTCTTCCTCTATGTTGTCATATCCTGTTTTCAGCAATTAGAAAGGTGTCTGGTGCTCAGAATCAAATCCAGCTCTACAGCAAACTAAAGTTTTGGTCTTGACTCCTTTTTTTTCCTCGACAAGAACAAAGTCACTGAATAGATAATATAAAAAGAGCAGGGCTAAATCAAAAGTCACTTGTATGATTGATCTGATCAAAGTATTTGTAACAAGCATTTTTGTTGTTTTCATTCCTACTATCTTCAAGTCCCATTTTCTGAGTGCAGAGAGAATAAAGGAGCCCTATATTGTGCTGTTATTCCATGAACAGACTGATCTAATACTTTCACACACTTTTAGATTTGTCCAAAATAACATATATTTGATCAATTAGGGAGAGTAGATGATTCAGCATCTTCGTTTACAAAGAGAAAAGTGAGTGCACGCAGAGCAGCAGAAACCATGGAGATGCCAAAACAGCTGTCTGATCTGGTCAATAGGGTTATGTAAAAAACCAGCAGCAAGCAGAGCTGGCCTTGAAGTGAAGGAAAAAGCATTCATGGGTGGGGACTGTCAAAATTGATGGCTGCAAGTAGAGGAGGAAAGTTTTGGCAATGCAGGAAACAGGGAGCAAGAAGAAAAGGTTGAAAGTCTGAATACCAATTGAAAAGGTGAAGAGAAAAAAGAGGGTAGAAAAAGAATGACTAAATACAAACAAAAAGGCAACAAAATTTAGCAACAAAAATTCTGTCTTGTGAACAGCAAACAGCAGTAGTTTTTTGCAGGGAAAAAAACCACCAGTAGAATGGCAAAGAAGTTGGTCCTTAAGCATTATACATTTCCTATTTTCCCCTAGGACTGCTGTTCTTATGTTCTTTTAGAAAATGTTTTAATTTTCTGCTTGCTACATGAATAAATTTAATATTTAGAGATTATACTTCTTCTTTAACCACACAAATGTAAGGCACTTTAGGAATGTGAAAATCTCTGGATTTTCACTCCAGTGGATTTTAACTCCAAGAATTTTTAGACTGATTTAGAAAACTAAGGTATTTTAAAAGTGAAATTTATGTTTTCTCCAATTTTTACTTACATAAGAGGTGTACAAGAAAACCAAAACAAAATCCCACCACCAAATAACAGGAAAAAAGACTTGTCTTGATCTCCCACATCTCAGTTTGGTAACTCAGCCTGTCTCTCAGTTTAGCCTTTGGAGAAATAATAGAGGAAGGAAACAAGAGCTTCAGTAAAGCCAACAAGATTACTTGTTTCTTCCATCCTGGATTCAATGGAAATACTGATTCAGATTCAAACCCTTTCAGCTGTGCTCACTATTAACTTAAACATCAATTTCAACCACTAAATTTTGTATTCAGCACCCCTGCAAATCTACTGTAGTGTGCAGGTGTAAATCTTGAAGAATAAGGTTCTTTGGACTTGAAAATATTGAGGGTGAGGATCAGCCTTCTTAGCTGATCAATAGTTCTGATCAAATTTCTCTGAGCAAAATCAATTTAGGACAAGCCTATGAAAGTCACACATTCTAAAATAAAGTAATTTTTTTGTGTTCTTGTACAGCTGTTGTAGAAATAAAACTAGAAGGCTTTTCATACCACAGGCTGTAGTTTCATCAACCTGCAAAATTATTATTTTGCATGTTCCTGCAATATGACTCAAACTCTTTTCCTGAATGATTAATGATTAAAAATATTTTATACCACATATAAGAAAATCTTTCTCTACCTTAAAATCTGCTCATTTTCATTGTCATTAAAATGAAAAGGCAGGGCATCTCCATTGCAATATGATAATACTGCAAGAAGAAGCGAAAATATATTGCAGAATCAAAACAAGAAAAATACTTGGCAATTATTTTTTTTAATTATATATCTACAAATTTAAACTGTTTAGGAAGTTAAGTTAATAAAGCAAGGAAACATAGTAGAAGAAAGAGTTAACTTTTAAGGATTATATTGTGAGAATAAATAATTATTAAAATCTTTTGCATTTAAAATATTAATATTACAATCAGTATAAAAAATGTTTGCATCTTAAATATTAAGAGGATCTACCATTATTTAACGGTTTAGTATAAGATGATGTTTTCATTAATCTTTATTTGGAGCTTTCCCAGGTTTAAAAAGTACTTCTAGTTTAGACAGAGATAATTCTTCAAGGACAGAATGCTGTCCTTAATCAACAGCATTACCCAGCCAAACATGGATAGAGAACATCAGTAAAAAAATTTTATCATTCTCACATCTTCCACATTTAGAAATACCCAGAAATCTTTGATTCTACATTTTCTTCCATCCATCTTTAAACTGCAGGCTTTCAAACCAGAGCTGATATTTTTATTTTGAAATACACTAGAAATACAGATGTGGATGTTTGTTCTCCTGCAAAAGCATTATTGTTGAATGAAAGAATTGAATGAAAGAAATTCGTTAGGTGGATTTTTGCAATTTCTTTAAAGTAGCCTGTAAGAATGCCATTTCCCTTTTGATTCCCTCATTCTCCTGCTCTCTCCTATCCTTCCTTAAAATGGCAATGTGGATATTTGAAGCTAATCTACTCCAACAAGCAATGAAAATATAAAGAATAAATATCTTCCATGTGATTAAAAAACGAGGAAAAATTGTAAAATTATTAAGCACTCATTCCTGCATGTTTAACCCATATTGATAATATTGAAATATTGAAAAAAAACATTGAAAACACATAAAACCATATATCCTTAAATATAGGAAAACATTGTTAGATACCACTGAGCCTCAGATTTTTTTAACACATAATTTTGATCACAAAAAACTTTAAAAAAATCCACCTTTCTTCTATTATAATGCAAGCATTATTTTGTCAGAATATGACTTTTCTGCAAAAATAACCAAGATGTAAATCAAATAAGGAAGAAAGATGAAAAATCTAGGAAATAAGAACAATGATGCAACTATCCCACTCACACTTATGATTCCTACAAAAGTAAAATAATACCAAATTAACTTAGCTACATATGTCATATTTATTTTGTTAAGTAACAATGCCTTGATGAAAGCAAAAAATTTGAGAACGTGTTTAAAGGATATATGATTGTTGCTATATCCATTGAGTTTCTGTTAAGATACCAGCATTTTTTTTCCTTTTCATCTTGACATTATATAATATTTAAAAGAAAAACAGTTAATTTGGAAAATATAAATTTTAATTCATTTCTTAGCACTCTTCTTTCTTCCAATTGTTATTGTTGTTATTGTTATTATCATTATAATTGTTGTTATTATCGTTGTCATTGTCGTTATTATTATTTTTGTTGTTGTTGTTGTTATTATTATTATTATTACTATTATTATTATTATTATTATTATGTTAATTTCCCCTTGCAGAGCACTTTGCATTTGTAGCAACCCTAAACGCTTGAATTGTGGATCGTTTTAAATATGGAGAAATACAAAACTAGTGTTACTATTTTCACAAAAGAAATAACCAGTTTTACTACCGTCCAGCACCTTTTGCATGAAAACTTGTATCCCTGATAAAAACTAAACCCTCTGTCATCCTTCTCAAGGAGTTTGGCTTTGATGTTTTGACTGATAGTGCTGAATTACTCCTTCTGCAGGATAACCAGCTGAGGGAAAGGACAAGTGAAATTTAGCTAAAGGGATGGGTATTTCAACTTCCGCCTCTACCTCTACGCAGCTGGAAACCCGGGGATGATTTAACATCTGCTCTGACACAACTGTTATTGTATCTTATCACTTACATCTGTGTGTAAGCGGCTGTAAAACCCTACCGAGGTGACCTTAGGACGTTTCAGAGGACGTTGAGCACTAATTTTTCACACAAAGTCTGACAGTGCGTGGGGAAGTAGAGGAGAGGAGGAGCCAGCCCCAATGCGGGCTGCAGAAACTCCCTGCACTCGTTCCGTCCCTGCCATGGAGCAGTGGAGCTGAAGCTCATTCCTGTATCTCGGGAAACAGCTCCCACTCCTTCTCCCTGTGCTGTGAGCTGGGGAAACCAGCCTTCATTTGCAGTGACGTTTTTCACTCGAACCTCCAAGTTCTGCTCTGCGTTTACAGCCTGGTGCAGCACCATACAGTGGCAGAAGTGAAGTGCTGCAGTCTAATGAAACGCTTTAAAATCTATCTCTCTGGGAAAAAAAAAAATGCTTGCACAGAAAACTGAGAACATGAGGACACTCGAGAATCTTAAAGCTGATTTTTTTTTATTATTAATAGAAGATATAAAGTCTCATATTTGATAAAAATAAATTTGTATTTGTAATTTCAGGAGTAAAGGGTGGGTGTAGGGATATGCTCTAAAATTGCTGAAAATAAAAAGCTTTCTACCAAGCTAAACGGTTTTGTGAGAATACAAGAGCATTCAGATCTGTGTAAAGGTATATTTATACAAAAATTATGCTTTTATTAAATTTTGGGGGACACATGCTCATTTATTTTCTATTTCACATAATAGATCTATACTTAGGTTGCTACTGCTGCAGTAAAAATCTTAGTTTAAAAGAAAAAAATAAAAATTTGAAAAGTCCATCTGACGAGAGTAAAATGAAATATTATGTACTTTCCTCCAACTCAGCAGAGTTTGGAAAAGGAAAATTGTGTGCAAGTGAACTAATAGTTAGGTTATTATGGCTGCTATCAAAATCCTACACAGATACCTGAAAATGAATTCACAGAGATCCCACATTTTCTCTTTATACACAAAATGGTGAATCACTGAAGGTCTTGAAAGAGTTTCATTGAATAAATCTTTGAGAAAAATCCAGATCAGGAAATGAAATATGTTTCTCAGTCTCTTGCGTACCTATATGTATGTAAGCACCCAACATGTAAAACTCTGAAACATTTGTTTTGCATCCTGCACATTGCTCCAATGCCAAAGGAAAGCTAATGTGAAGATATAGCACAGTGTCCCTGGAAAATACCTTAAAAATTTTGCACAATTTTCTACTAAGACATATGATAAAGAAGAATCAGTGAAATGCTAATAAAAAAGAGATAATTTCCCCATAAGAGGGCAAAGTAAGCATTAAAGGGAACCAAATTATATCTTCAGGGTAAAAGATCTGCTGGCAGAAGTTAAGTAAATTTGATTGAAAGCAGTTAAAATTCCCAAGTGTAGAAATATTAGACTGCTTGTACTGACGGAAATTATATTTCACTTTGATGATCTAATTCATGAAATGTATAGCAGAAATGCAGAACAAACAAAAAGAGTTGAAGCCAACTCCAGGCAGGCATTCAGCTAGCAAGTCTTTGACTTCCAATAATTCTTGGCACATTTTTCACATTTCAATAGACAAGCAAATACTGACAATTTTGAAAACTGTACACCACAAATCTGAATACGAGTTTAACTGTGAAAACATAACATTCCTGTAGATGTGCCATGGTTAGTAAAAGAATATTCTATATGTTCCGAAACACATAAGCAACATGGAAACTTGATTCATCCAGTGATATTCAAAGTGCTAGAATTAGCAGGACTTTACAAACCTGTTATCATTCGTCTCCCCCTCTTCACTGGATCTCTTGTGCTCCTGCATTGTGACTAAAGCCATGATGCTTAAAGTTTTAATGATCAATTAAAATGAGGTTACACATTGTTCTTCAGCATGAGTAAAGGAAAGACATCAGAGTCCTACCTCTCTGCACACCCCATACTCCTTAAAAGAGAAGGAAATTTCATGGTAGTGTCTCAATATCACTGTGGTGTTTTGGTTGTGACCTTTGCACTATCAGCTATTTCTACCAATGCAGAAAAAGGGTGAATTCTATTGATGATCGTTGTACAGCCCCTGTTAGCTGCACCAGCAGCTTGAGGCCACAGAAACACTTTTCTGCTTCTCTAGTAGAATTTCCATTTAGACTCCTGCCTGTGTGAATAAAATAAGATAAAGTATGATTGTTCAAAAGATATAAAAACTTGCATTGTTAAATGACTTATGGTAATAATTTTATAATGAAAGGCATGCTCATGTAACTGTACCAGCTGCTGACTGAAAGACCCTGTCTCTACCAGTACTCATATCAGCTGTACCTGTTACACAAAAGCCAGCAGGATCAATATTGAGGTTAGATTTTATTTTTTTATTAAAGGAAAAAAATAAAAGGACTTTTGCATCTTTAATTTTTGAGGAAATTTTTAAGTTTTAATTCACAACTAGAAGTTCAAAATAAGTCAAATCTTCTTAAAAATGCTTTAGCCCAGATTATATAGATTTATACTAATTAACATAAATCATATAAATTTAGCAAAAATTATCTACAGATTATATAAATTAAACCACTTACAAAGAATTTTAATATGAAAGAGATATTTCTGAAGTTAGTTTATAAATTTGGAAAATGCTATTCTCAATTTCAGTCTAGGAAAGCAGGCATGGTTCATCCTGAAGAGGAGCCAAGCACACCAGGAGCAGAACCCTCTTCGGGATTCTCTTGAAACTCAAGCCAGTTTCTAACATATTCTTTAGTTTATTGTAAACCTGTTGTCTTTACTTCCAGGTCTTGTCCTTAACTTCACTATCTACTAATACTTTGTATGTACTAATACCGGTAGAATCACAGAAGGATTTGGGTTGGAAGAGGCATTGAAAGCTCCTGTTCTCAAACTCCCCTGCAATGAGCAAGGACATCTTCAACTAACATTTTACCACAATTCTTTTCTTTGCTATGTCTCCAAAAGAGATATATTTGTGATACTACTGTTTTTATTTGTTTAATCTCTTGGATAACATTCATAATTTACTTTTCTATATTCAAGTGTTTGGCTGGATAATTAGGATTTCTGAATAAAAACTCAAACTAAGCCTACTGTGTTTAGAGACTTGCACACATAGTATCTGTATGTAAGAAAACAGACTGAAAAAAAGAGCCAGGTCAAATTCTCTAATGTGATGTTAATATAATTTTTTTAAAAATTGGGTTCAATCTTAAAAGAATAGAAGATAATTCAGATGAAACTGGGAGAAATACTTCAAGGCATTAACTAGAGAAAATGAATTAGTATTTTTTTAATAACCTTAGAAATGAAAATCAGGTTGCTCCTTTCTGGCTGGACATTTTGATCCAGTATCCCATAATAACAGTAGCTTCTGTTAGTAGAAGAATATATAATGACAGTAGGAAATGATGAAATGAAATATGGCAGTGACCTGTACTGTAAATTGTTCAGTGGGCCTTGGTCCATGGCAAGAGTAAAGTTTTTAGTGGTTTGCCGTGGCATTCACCTTATTTTTATCAACAATAATTTCATTCATGATGTTTGCACAAAATGCAGGTCCACGCAAAGATGAATCGCAAATCCTGGAGGTGCTCTAAATACAGGTAAGGATCAGGGTGCAGTAAAGAAAGAAAGGCAGTCTGGATGGCTGAAGATAAAGAAACAATGCAGAGGCAGGGGAGGGAAATGTGGGATGAAGGCTTGGGATGGATTTAAAAATATTTTCTTTCTTTTTTTTTTCTGACTCTGGATAGGAATAAGCAGCAAAATGAGGGGTCATGACTTGAAAGTGACTCTGAAAATGAAAGAATTGTTTTCATCATATACAGGCTGAATGTGCTGCTAATGAAGAGAAAAACAGCCATAAATAAGCAAATTCGGGAGGGTTTAAAAGGGAGCAAGAGCCACTCTACAAAGTTAAAATAAACCTACATTTTTAGATACCCATCTCCAAGAAAAGATGGGAATGTGGGGTAGAGCACAGACTACAAAGAAACACCAAGAGAGACGCATGTCTTGAAAAAGACCATTGGATAGTTTGATTTCTATAATTAATAAATATCAATAATATCATAAATATCATAAATATGAATAGAAGTGATCAATATCAAACAACTCCTGGAACTGAGAGAAACAGAATGCACTAAACTGCAGTGCTGTTTTACTTACAAGTATAGACAGAATGGTTATAGTAAATCAGAATTAGAAACCACTCATTTTCAGGTATTAGGGCCTGCAAAATCTCTTTCAGCAAGTTACTCTTTCCGTGGAGAGGGTGTGAGGCTGGGCAGGAGATGGAACAATAGAAAGTGGAAAATGTAATAGTTTACAGAAAGAGATTATACAAATGCAGTTCGAGGCTGGACATAATATTCCAAAGTCTTTCCTATTCCTCTCTTCCTCCTTTTATCTGTTCCTAATTAGCCCTTGAGACTTGATTGTGACACAGATACTCAATTTTCTTCCTGCGCAGCTTAAACACAAATATCAGCAGGTAAGTTTGCATTTCTTTTCACTTAAATGTTCTATTACACTCTCGGATAAAGAGGTGCATTTTCTTGTATCAAAATACAATCACTGGGTTGCAAGAAGTACATTTGCCACTAATGAGATTTGACTTCTGCAGACAAAGTATACAATGGAGGGGAAGGAAAAGGAAATCAAGCAATAGCTTGGTATGTTTGTTATTCACCAGCTAATTACTAGATATAAAAAAGTCTAATGTAATTACTGTTTTTCTGCATCCAACTTTTTTTTCTGTTGTAAGAAATAAAACAAATGATGACTAAAAAGCTCAAAAGAAAAATAGAAGTAAAAGAAGAAGAAGAAGAAGAAGAAGAAGAAGAAGAAGAAGAAGAAGAAGAAAGAAGAAGACGGAGAAGAAGAAGAAGGAGAAAAAGATAAGTAGAAGAAGAAAAAGAGGAAGACAGAAAAGGAGAAGGAGAAGGAGAAGGAGAAGGAGAAGGAGAAGGAGAAGGAGAAGGAAAAGGAAAAGGAAAAGGAAAAGGAAAAGGAAAAGGAAAAGGA
>JAHLSL010013452.1:2157535-2170489 GCA_025920805.1 Petroica traversi | reverse complement strand
AAAGGAAAAGGAAAAGGAAAAGGAAAAGGAAAAGGAAAAGGAAAAGGGAGAAAAAAGGGTTGGGTTTCTAGGATAGGATGGGAAGTTCATACTTCTGAGTTTCTGTCCCACCACCTCCCTTTTGCCCACTCATCAATGTTAAATGGGGCCCTTGGTGTATTGTATATGCATAAAATTTAATTTCCATAGAATCCCATTCTGCAGATTTATCAACTTTAGAGCTCTCACACATTTCAGCAAGAAATTGTTTTGGAGCAAGATCAAAGTACCTAACTAAATTTTAGTGATGATATCTTTCGCAATTTTTTAAGTCAAAACAGTAAGAGCTCTTAAATTAAGCACATAAATGAATGCAAACAGCAATCAGGAACAGAGCACAAACATCTGGTTACCTTTAGAAACCTCCAAAACTGTCTATTTTACACTTTTAGATTTTCTTTCTCATGCATTTTCTGATCAATGTTATCCTTGGAGCTACTAAAAGCATGTATCTTTCCAACAGTTGTTTAGTTTATTTATTTCTGCGCTCTGTGGAGATGCCTTGACTCTCTCATGGTGAAGAGTAAACAATGTGGGGTGTGAGGTCTGGTCTGCCATGAAGGCTTTGGATGCTTCACTGCCAATGGCACTGCAGGTGCTCTGTAAGTACCTGTGTCAATGTCAGGAAAATCCTGTCGATTCAGTTGCTGGACAGGTAAGAGGATTACAGCTAAGTAGCTGCTAATTGTTGTGAATGATTTTCTTCCTTCTTGTTGTTTTATTTTTTTCTTGGCCTCAGCTGACCCCCGAAAGCAAGAACAGAATGTGTTTACAGACACAAAATGGCCTGATATATAGCTCACTGACAGTTCTAGTTTTTAAGGGCAGAAATGTTGCCCATTCTTTTGGGAAACATTGTGCTTTCTTGTCTGCATATCTGGTGAGCTGGTGGAGTTGTCCAGGTTACAGAGACCTTCCAGACACTCATTTGAATGTCAAACAAGAAACATTCTAAATGCATGGTCACATAGATATTAACCATTAATTTTTAACCATTAATGTCAAAAAGGAGTCATGCACATAACACACTGAGCTTGGAACTCCCTCCCTGACCAGCGATGTATTTGGCCCATTTTTGCAAGACACTCTATGAAAAGAAGATATGAACAGTCAGCAGTAGAAAAAATGAAATTCATTAGATTCATACATATGACTCATAGTTTTGCGTTATACATTTTTGTCTAAATACATTTTTAAAGTACTGAATTTAGAATGTGTGGCTACTCACATGTATAGAACTTAGATGATCCTAACATTAAAAACAGTAGAAAAGCATGTGCAATAAAAGAGAAAGAAATGTCATTTTCTTAAAACACAAACCAACTGTGACATTTTTATTGTTGTTATTTTTATTGTCACTTTCTGCCCCCCGCCCCCCCCCCCCCCGCCTTTAAATCAACCCACAAAACATCACAGCAGCTGCCTTAGAGGCAAGCTGCTGGGAAAGGCAGAGGCCAAACCAACCTACTATTTAATTACTATCCTTAGTTATGAATAAGTGAACAGGCACTACACGGTGGTTTTTTTGCCTTCCTGATTGAATTTCCCTCTTTGTAATAATTGCTTTTAGCACCAAGAACATTATGTTCCAGAAAACAGTCTCACCAAGAGACAAGGTCCCCAGCTGGGACACGAACTTGCAGTGATGAAGTGCAAGGGAAGAAGTGCATCGAAGCAGTGACAGAGCTTTATCTTACTAAAATAAGAGCTGAAGCACTTCTGTAATTAACTCAGAGCTGGCTGACTCCCCATGTTTGCTCTCGACAGAAGGGGATGTTGTACACTAGCCTGAGAAATAAAAGGCCTCTCATTTACACACGAAAAGCCATTCCCTGCTGGAGCTCACCAGGGCAGACCGTGGTGCTGGGTACGGTGGTGTAGCCAGGGCTGCTCTCCTCCCTCCCATCACACCCCAGCAGTCTGCCCATCGTCCTGCAGCAATGGGCCCTGCAGCCACACCAGATTCCTGTTTGACCCTATTTTGGGATTTTTTTTCCATGATGATTGTTTGAAATACAACTTTTCACCAAGTGTCCAGTTCGAAAGCTGTTTGCAGGGTTGAGAGGCAGAATATGCAGGCTGCTTCAGGTACTGCAGTGCTCATCTCAGAAAAACATGTTTTATTTGTCTGATTCCTCTTCTAGGAAACAAGATCTTCTGTTCATTGATGCTGTGTAAAAATATTCGTTTTTACATAACAATCTGGGATTTTTCTCCAAGCTAACCGGAGTTAAAGTAGGTTGATAATGTGAAACACAGAGAACTTGTTTTGAAAGGTTTTCCTCATTTACTTTCACTATAGGCACCTGTGTTATCCCAGAAAAAACAAACAAACAAACAAAAAAACATACAAAAACCTGAACACACAAAGATAGCTATAATTCCAGTTCCAAAACCAATTTTTTTTCAGATATATACATAGGAATTACAGCAGTGTTGCTGAATTGCGCCCATCAAATAGATTTTTTCCTTTACCTCTGGGAAAGAAAGTAGATTCAAAGTAGGTTCAGGATACCTGTACTACATCCAGCTGTTGTAACAACATTCTTCAGAGGAGATCAAACACGGCCACCAAAAGAATATTTACTTTTCTTTCTAAGATTAAATTATTAGTGAGACTAATTCCATATAGAGATAAATAATTTCCTCCCCAGAAAACATACATAAAACTGTCTTTAAAATCATAACAATACAAAAAAAAAGGAAAGTAATATTTTTTCTGAAATTATTTTTAGAAGTATTTTACAAAGCTTATCTTCCAAACATTTGATATTCTCCATCTCTTTTGTCCTTTTATAAAATCTGTCAGGTTTTTTTCTCAATAAAAGATACTTTCTTTTTTTTCTGTCTTGGTAGTTTTTAAGCAATTTATTAAATATTTCTAGTCTATGATAGCAGAAGAGTCTTCTATTTCTCTCCAGAACTTGTATCCCAAAGCAGGGGAAGGGCATGAACTCAATAGAATAAACAAGAAAAAAATATAACTAAACAAACGGAAATATTGGTTAAAAGGTAACATTTGCCCACGAACTTGTCACTGTGCAAAAACTGAGATATAAAAAATATTTGGTATTCTAATACAAAAGTCTCCATTAACAAAATAAAGATAGGGGCAGAAGTAGGCAATATCTTCAGCCACATCTTCCTTTTCAGAGACACCATTTTCCTTTACAAGCATTTTTATGGCCTTTTAGAAATATGCTGCAGAATTACTTTGACTTGCAGTATGACTTTGACATTTGTCCAGGCAGCAGTGCTCAAGTTTGCTGAGTTTCAGTTTAGGAATGAATCTTTTCAAAGCAGAAGATTTGCACTTCACATTTTTCCACTGCTGTTATGGTCAATTAAGGCTGGATACATAAAGTAATTTAAAATTCTGAAAACACTAAGGGTGACTCAAGAACCTCATGCTTAATACTTAATGTTTTTTTTCTTTTAATTTTTTTTCTGTGTGCGTACAATGACCTAAGTGTTTCCATTCTATTTGCCATGTTTATTTAAAATGGGAAGTCTTGAAATGTCACAGGCTAATAATCAGCTTGGATATTAAACAGTAATCAGCAACCTTATCTACTTAAGTGATTTGGCAAAGGAGCTCATGAATAAGTACAGAGCATTCCTCACATGGGCCTTCACTGCCTGTCAGATGGGACTTATTCTAAACAGGCATCTTGAATTTGGAAAAAGCTAGAGTCCAAAGATGCATTTCCAATCTTGTATTTATGCATGTTGAACAGCTCATCTTATTCACAGAAACAAGGCAGTAAAAAAAAAAAAATCCTAAAAGTTGTGCAGAACTTCTGTGATTTAAGACCAAAAGTTGCATCATGCCTGATTTAGCATAATCTTTGGACAACTTCTCAAATATTAACATGCCCACAAAAATAAAATTTTAAAAATAATAGCCTCCAATTCCTTGATGAAGAACAGATCACGCTGCAGTGAAATGTTCCTGACTTTGAGCCAATGATCTCCCTCAATATGTAAGGGAAGATCTGCATTCTTTCAGTTGGCCTGGACTCCAGATGGGAAGTCCTTGTCTGTTCTCTTTTCTGTGCTGTTTGCATCATGAATCTGGAAAACTTCAAACTTTTTGGAACCATATCAACCAGAGGGGCACTATATATCTTACTTATTCCTACATGTCAACAAGTAAGACTGTTTCACCCTTAAAGATCTGTACTCTAACAAGAAACTACAACTGACTTTATACTTCAGACAATTTCAGACAGCTGAATTACTAGGCAAGATTATTAATTCTCTAGAATTATCTAAGGCAGTATCTTTTTAATATCTCTTTAATAACTCTTTAATTTAAAGAGTTTGCTGTAGAATCTGGTTGTTTTCAACTAAAACATTTTGAATTTTTTTTTCAGTAAAATGTATAAATTTTGCTTTAATTAGGGAACAAGAAGAACTGAAAACTCTGAGTGGTTATTGTCACTTAATATTGTCACTTGCCACAAAAACATAAAGGTGTCCTGACTGGGTCAATTACAAATAAATAGTCCTCACAGCTGAAGTTAATGGCTTCCCTCCTACACCATAGGTTGGATAAGGTACTATGCTGTGTTCTCTGTATTTTGCAGCCACCAATGGATTTCCATTGTTCATGTCAAGCTACACAAAACTCAGACACCTATAATCCACCACATCTAAGCAAAAACTTCCACAGACTGGTAACTCATAGCATGAGAAATCACTGTTTTCCAGTTTTTCTGAACTTGGTTTCGTTTCCCTCTGTTCCCATACCAGAATTGAGATGACCACCAAGTTCTCCAAAGTCTTTTTGTGTTATTCCCCTCAAATGTTTCTTCTCCGGAGCAGAACCCTACCTTACCCACTAGCCCCTCTTTTGGAAAGTATTTAATGTCTTTGATCATTATTACTGCCTTTCTCTGAATATCACTGAGTTCAACAGGAATTAAACTTTGGAAAGGCTAAATAATGCTTTATGAGGTAAAATGTGGTTGTCCTTCATGTCAGGGAACTTGAGAAATCATAGTAAGGAAGAGGAAGATAGGCTAGAATTTAAGTGTACTCAAAACTGACAGTAAACATGCAAAGTAAAAAACACACACCCCAACCAATTTATGGAACAAGAAATCTGTTCCACAAATTTCTAGCAACATGATCTAATGAAGGCTAAACTCCTTGGGAAAAAAAATCCTCTGGGCTTCAAGGTCCACAGTGTCAATAATCTAGTTTACTGGCACTATGATATCTGAGAAGCAACCAGAAATTCTTGGTTATAGGTGAATTTTCATTCAGCATAGAGAAAGTATGAAGGTTCAGCCTTCTACTAGCTGAGAAGTGAAAGGGGTTGGTGGGCTTGTTTGGATCTGAGGAGGAGAGACAAAGGCATCTTCCTGTCTCCTCCTCTTGTTTCCAGTCCCTTCATTAGCATTCACTGCTTTTTCCTTGGTGTGCTGGAAGACTGAGAGGAAAAAGAAGAAGCCAAAGGAAGTCTAGCAGCCTGAGAAAAGGTTTGAGGAAGAGGAGTGGAAATGAGGCAGAGACTGGTGCTCAGGGGTTTTTTGCTGAAGGTAAAATGCAGAACTTCATATGCAGAAAGAACTGGTGGCTGGGAAAGCAGGCACTACTCCAGCAGCCAGGCTGCACCTCTGCTGGCATAAGTTTGGCTGATTGTTTGCATCCTGCTTGCTTTGCCAGTGCTTAAAAGCAGCCCTGCTTGGACCATGGCCTGAAACCAATAAAAAGCTTAAATTGTGTGGGGGAAGTCTGAGTAGAGCATACTCCTATTTCACACAGGAAATATCATGCTTTTACTGCATAAACTTCCTCTGTATTTACTCTGCTCATCATTATTATATTGCTGTCTATCCCTAGAATTCAACATAAACGTATTCACGTGGCAGGAAAATCTCTTCAACACTGCAATTAGCTGCTAAGTATTTTTAAGTAGTAATCAGCAATCTTATGAATATTGCAGACTGACTCAGCCCATTGCCCATTGACATCTCTTAAACAAAAGCGATGGTTTTGAGAAAGGCACTGAAAAATTATTCTCCTACCATATACCTAAAGATGTTATCAATGACAAATTATACCAAAAGGCATAATTTTGAAAAAACTTTAAAAATATGACATAAAAAGGCAAAACAGAATCCTAGGAGTGAAATAGTGGGCTTTCTAATGTAAGAACAGCATTGATGACACTGGTTTCAAGTAATGGACCAAAAATTCTGAGAATCTCACTAGCACATGAATTTCTCATCTCAACTTTTCCCATGAAAGTTCCAAAATACTGTAGAGAGACCACCACATTAAGGGATCTTCAGAAATTTATAAACTCAGTGAAAAATGAGAACAGGCTGAAGAAATAATTTATAAACATTAAAAAGAAGCACTAAGATTTTCTGAAAATTATTACTGTTGATTGAAAATAAACCAAAACCCTGTGGTCATATTCTATTGTTACTTTGGACAACTATTGAAACAAAGAAAAGAAAATTACTTATATGTGTATATTTTTTTAAATCTACACAAGAGTTAAAAAAAATAATTTTTTAATTTGCTGTGTGAAAGAAGATTTCAACACATTATTCTTGAAAGTATTCTTTGAACCTGATAAATCAATGAGTACTTTTCATTAATTCTACACAGCTAGACCAAACAAATCAGGAACACACACCCATCTAAACAGCCATAACAGCAAAATTACTTAGTTCCGGTAGGCACAGCTTACTTGGGGAATGTCCTTAAGTACAACTCACAGAAAAAGTGGGGGGGCTAGGAAACGTGAGAAATTAGTCTGGATCCCCTACTTGCTCTCTACTTTAACAAAGGGGATTTTTCCAAATATCTTTGATGACAGTGGTGCATGTGCACCTCAAGGATAGTCTTTCTGCACTAGGTAACCTTTGTGTCTCCTGAGTCTATTATTGCTGAGACTGGGCAGCCTGTACTTATTCTCATCACATCAGAGTCTTTCTTGATTCCTACCAGGTCGTTTTCTAAATGACCCGTCAGATTGTTCAGATTTTTTGCCACTTCATGCCTTTATATCATGGATACAAATGTCCAATTTTATGAATGGAAAACGGGTTATCAGCTGCTTGTTCTCCTCCTTATCCATCTTACCACACAGCCTTCCCCCTATCTTCTTGTTATCATATCCTGACTCATTTTTTGTATCTACATAAAAGCAAAATGAAAAGGTTTCTGAAAAAAAGCTTCTGTGATGCAAAATGACATGTACTCCCTTCTCAATAGTGCAATATAAACAGGATTTCTGTATAACAGAGAGTGGATTGCAAGATGAAGTGGGGAAAGATAGAAAAGAAATGGGTAAGACCTGAAGTGTACTAAGGTAAAGAAATGCAGTGAGAGAGGAGACAAAGAGGTGGGTGTTAATTTCATAAACCTTAGAAAAAGGTCAGGAAAAAAGTCAGGAAGCCTGCATGATCTACCTGTAATGATAAAGATTCCAGGTCTGCTTCATTACTGCTTATTATTACTCTCCACAATTTTATTTCCTTTTTTAAAA
The DNA here is from genome assembly GCA_025920805.1 of Petroica traversi. NCBI lineage: Eukaryota > Metazoa > Chordata > Aves > Passeriformes > Petroicidae > Petroica > Petroica traversi. The sequence continues at coordinate 2,162,940 of JAHLSL010013452.1, read as the reverse complement.
AGGGATAGACTCTTTTTTAAAAGAGATAGATTGACCATGTCAGTTTCAGAGAAACATTCTACATAAGAATTACATTAAGCCCAAGGGATAAGAGGAAAGTTACACAGATTGTGCAAAACATGAAAATTGAACTTCATGGTAAATCACGTTAACCAGGTATCACTGACCAGTTTGGAATTTTACTGTCTAAAATATAGGCAAATTTGAAAGCATTAGATTAAACTTTTTGGCTCCTCTTCCCTTGCTTTGGCTATAGAAAAAAAGCAGTACTGCCATACACAAATTCAGAAAAACACAGACCATAAGACAGTAATTTCTAATCAGATTTTTACATGCAAGATATGCTTTGATGTGATTAAATTAATATGCAAATAGAACAGCTGACTTAGTAATTCTGTTTTTATTACTTTTGTGTATCACATTTATCTTTATGATAATGCAACATTTATTACATTAGCAAACTTATTTCACATCCTGTGCTTTCTCAGTTCTTGAGCTTAAGTGGAGGTGTAACCTTTTGTACCTAATTGTCCTTTTCTTTTTGTTTCTCCTCATTGTATTGTATATTCATTGTTTTTCCTCTAGACAGGAACAAATGGTTCTGCCAAAAGAAGCTCTAAACTTTAATGAAGTTTCTGAAGGGTATCCGTGATTGATTTTAAACTAAGCCAATTTCTTGTGGAGACTATGTATCTCTTATAACATCACAACATTTGACATCACAACCAGTCAAAATCATCTCATATATGAGGGATGAACAGCCTCAGAAATACCACTGAGAACATGCAGAGGCTCGGTGCTTTCCAGAGGGATGTCAGGAAAGGAAGGCTTTGTCTCCCATACAGGAAATCTGTTGGTGAATAAGTGTCTGATCTTTCAAAAGTCAGAAAGTTCTCAACAGTGGATTTTATGAGAGATTTTTTTCAGTCTACTTCATACTCCAAACAAATTAAAAAGTTGATGTGAACTAGCAGGCCTCTTGATTTTAAGCCCTGTTTTTTATGTTCTGTATCTGCTTCTGGGCAAACGTAAATGGACGGAATTAATGCTTCATCTATTGTGGATATATTGTGTCCACTATATCCAAAGGTAAACTTCACTAACCTCTATTATTGTATTTTCTCTATTCACTCTGAAAAAAAATAAATTTAGGAGGAATATTTACATAAACTTTAACAGAAATTGACTCCAGCTTGAAAATTACTCACACAAAGGATGTGAGATCAATAATAATTTTATACAAAGTTTTGAAATAAAATAATAAAATTTCATCAGTATTTTCATTTCTTCCTCACATATGCATCTTTCTCCTAAGCTTTAAAAAAACCCAACAGATTATTATTCAGATATTTTAACAGTGACTATATCAAAGCTACTACCTAAAGTTCCAGGGCTGTGGGGTTTGAGTTAAAGATTTAAAACATTTTCAGTATTGTAGTCCACAGCTGAGTGATTTTCCATTACCCACCCCATACTCACAATATACTAATTTATAAAAATGTCCACTTGATGTTTAAGCTCTAAGTGAGAGAATAAATTAACACAGTGTGAACTTCTAGAAAAAGTACAAGGGAACAATCCATTAAATCAACTGTATCATGTACCCAATCTACTTTCAAGGGAAAATACTGCTCTTAACATTAATGCCTTCACAACTGGTATCTCCTAAGGATTTGCAGCACATGTCTTCTGAGGTTAAAATTTATACTACTAGGTAACAGTGAATTAAGAAACTTTTCCTGTTCTGATTCTTAGAATTAAAATTATGGAAATAGGACTGGAAAAACCCAAGGAATAGCCTATTATTTTCATTGTTAAAAACATATGATCAATTGTATCATTTTTTTTAATTACAGAGACTCCCCAGTCTTGTAAGTGATTCATTGTATTGTTTTGTTACTTTTATGAATTGAAATGAAAATAAACTGAAAATTCCTATGTGATTTTTTTTGTGCTGAGTTTTAAGCCAATATAGTCTCTCTAATCTCTGCAAAAGTCTTGGCATAACCGATTTCTGATTTTTTTTCCCTCTGTATTCTTTCATTATCTTTATAATTAAATAGTAGCAAGCTCTTTAAATTTCTCACAGAAGTGATTTGTTTCATACCCCTAATCTGTCTCATCCAGCTCTTTCAGATCTCTTTTAGTGATCCATATATGCTTCAAAATGTAATTTCAAAATGTACATTATTCTCAAGATGCACAAAATATTTTTAAAAACCCCTACCAACACAATGGTAAATACTTTCATAAAAGGAATAATTCTTTAACATTTATAACACCCTCTCTTCACATTTCATCATAGTATACAACCTAGTATCTTCTTTAGCAACCTTGATTGCTGACTTCTTGTTCACCATCATCTGAAAAATCTTGTTTTTTAAGATTGTTTTCTAAGTTGCTAATATTATCCTGAATTTCATAGAATCACAAAATATTGAGGGACTGGAATGCACCTTAAAGACCATTTACTCCCAATCCTCCTGCCATTGTGGAGACACTCCAACTTGTCAAAGTTGCTCAGATCCCAACCCAGCCTGGCCTTGAATACAGCCAGGATTTGGGCATCCACGAGCTTACTGGACAATCTGTGTTTAACCACTCTCACAGTAAAATATTAATACATAATATCTAACCTAAATTTCCCCTTTTTCAGTTTGTACTCATTCTTCCTTGTCCTACCACTACAGTTGCCAATGAAAAGTCCCTCTCCATTTCTCTTGTAGGTCCCTTTAGACACTGGAAAGTTGCTATGAGGTCTCTACACAGCCTGTTCTTCTCCAGGCTGGATAGCCCCAGCTTTTCCAGTCTGTATTCGTAAAGGAGGTCCTCCAGTCCTTTTATCAATTTATTGGCCCTCCTCTGGACTTGCTCCAACGGTTCCATGTCCTTCCTGAGCTGAGGGCTCTAGAGCTGGATGCAGTGCTCCAGGTGGGGTCTCACCAAAATAAAGAGGGAGAATTCCCTCCCTCATCCTGCTGGCCATGCTGCCTTGGATGTAGATCAGGATTCCATTGGTTTTCCAGGCTGTGAGCACACACTGCCACCTCATGTTAAGGCTTTCATCACCCATCACCTCCACAGGTTTCTCTGTTCTCAATCACTTCTCCACCCAACCTGTAAATGTATCTGGGATTGTCCAGACCCAGGTGCAGGACCTTTCTTTGTTTAACTATTTTGTGTTTTCGCTGGCTTACCTCTCACACTTGTCAAAGTCCCTCTGGATAGTATGTGTTCCTCCCTGTGTGTAGACTGCTATCTGTTTTTACCACACAAATAAAGTTCTTCATATTTATCTTATTAAATTTTATCCTATTTCCCTTACCATATCTCTGATTTTTCTTGGTGATTTTTGACTTTAAACCCTTTCTCCGGCTCCATTCTCAATCCAGCCTTGTTTCCTTCAGTGTTTTTATTACATAAACTTGTAATTTCCTCATCCAAGCACATAAAAATATCAAGAAGTATTCTGTAGACTATCACATTCTTCTATTTATTAGACCACCAATTCCCACTCTGTGTGGGTCACGTATTGTAGTACACAAACATTTATCTTGTTTTTAACTTAATATTTTATTCAATTTAGAACATATATTGTGAAAGACAAATTTTGGCCCGTGATTTACTTTATTTCTAGTGCACCACCTGTCCTGGGTTGGCCATATGACCTGTTTGTATCCCCAATCGTCCCCTTGCTTATGCTGGACATTAAGTTCTGCAGCTTTAAGTTGGTCCAAGGAAGACAGTGAAAGTGAAGGTGGAGGAAAAAAACACTCGCCGTTTGTCTGCAGGATACTACGAACCAAGGTCAAGAGAGCGGAGAGGCTGCATTCCAGCAGACAGCGTTATCTCTTTTTCTTTTTTTTTTTTTACTCACTCTGTTGTAGGGGTGCTGGCTAGCTCACAGCAGAGGGTTTTTTTCCTCGGATTTTTCCCGGCTTTTTGCAGGGAGAGACTTTGTTTCTTTTGCTGGGAATTTTTTCTTTTTTTCCTCTTCCTGGGACTGGTTGGCATCGCGTGGGCCCAGGACACCAGGGAACCCCCGGGGGGCCCCCCCCCCCCCATCTTCGCTGACTCCTACAGCCGGGCCCGGCAATCGTCCCCCCACTGGAGAACTGAACCGGACTCAGACGGACTCTGAATCTACCATCTCTTCAGAGGAAGGAGAGGTTTCATTGTTTTCATATTATCCAATTTTTCCCTATACTTGTAAATATTCTATGTGTTAAATAAATAGTTTTTTCCACTTTTCTCTAAGGAAATTCTTCCCGGACCGGTAGGGGGAGGGGCGATTGGAATCGGCTCTTCCTAGAGGAGACCCCCGCAGAGGTTTCCTCCTAAATATTTGCCCTAAACCAGGACAAATATAATTGGCGCCCAACGTGTGGCACACATAGTGGAAAAAACTTGTACTGATTTGTATCTTGGTTGTGCTTGCTCTCAGTAGCCATGCTGTTTGAGCTTATAATGTACCTCTCCCTGAGAGCAGCTAACTGGTTCCTAGGCTGGCTTTGTTACTCACTGTTGTTCTTGGCACGGAGTTTTTACCATTGCGGGGTACGGTTTAAAGTTGCTGTTTTGCTGGGGGTGGTGATACTGATTTATAGAGAGAGTGTAGCTAACCTACTAGGAATTGTTCGAGCTATTTACGGTCTGTTGTTTTTCTTTCCCACCTTGTATCCTAGTTTCAGTGGCATGTTCTGGGGGTTTGTTGATAATGGCACCCAATCCCTTAACGGTGGGGATGAGGCTTCCCAGCCTTCCCCTTTCCTCTTCCCCTATCAATCTGTCACATCATCTGTTACATCATCTGTTACATCATTTTTCGAAAATGCTCAGTACCACCTAGCTGCCAAAGAAACCACTTTGCTGATATTCCAGCTGGTGAGTTTCCTCTTTACAATTTACAACCTCTTCAGAATGAGAGCTGATAGGTGCAGAGCGGCTGAGGATGATAGGTGCAGAGCGGCTGAGGATGATAGGCGCAGAGAGGTTGAGGATGATAGGCGCAGAGAGGCTGAGGATGATAGGCGCAGAGAGGCTGAGGATGATAGGCGCAGAGGGGCTGAGGATGATAGGCGCAGAGAGGCTGAGGATGATAGGCGCAGAGGGACGGAGGAGACACCTGACCCAGTTGTGGAACATCCAGAGTGGTGCGGAGAATGGAAGGATATGGGCCAGATCTTGAAAGAGTTCTCAGAACTCATAGCTTGGGACTTTCCACGTGACCAAATACAGAACCCTACTAGGGTGGCCAAATATCTGAAAGAGAAGTGTAATGATGGTTCTAAGGAGGAAAGGATCATTACAATAAGCTGGGCCCTGGCATATGCTTACCACACACTACTGGATGCTGTAGGGCAGCAGATAGAGGCAAGGGGCCAGGAAAGTGAAGCTGGGCAGCA